>JALIZH010032996.1:955000-1342071 GCA_030522465.1 Rhipicephalus appendiculatus
TCATCTGCATACATTCTAAGTTTAACTGGAGTGTCACCAATAATTTCTGCTACATCATTTATATAGATGATAAACAAGAGCGGCCCGAGCACCGAGCCTTGAGGCACCCCTGACGTGATTTGTACGTCAGATGACTTCACGCAGTTAAACGTTACAAATTGTGTGCGCGACCGCAAGTAATCTGCAATCCAGTCAACTAGTTTGTTATCACCAAAAAACGCCCGAAGTTTAACCAAAAGCTTAGCATGACAAACCAAGTCAAAGGCCTTAGAATAGTCAATAAATATGGCGTCTGTCTGTCCTCGATCGTTAAGTGAAGAAGCAATGTCGTGCGTAAATTCAAGCAACTGCGTGACAGTAGAATAGCCAGCACGAAAGCCGTGCTGTGATCGGGAAAGTATGTTGTGTGCATTAAGGTATTCAACAATTATTTATGAATGATATGCTCTAAAAGTTTAGAGCTGGTAGAAAGTAAAGATATTGGCCTATAATTTCCTATGTTTTGCTTGTTTCCAGACTTAAATACAGGCACGACGTTTGCTAATTTCCATAGCTGGGGAACTGTTGCAGAGAGTATTGATTTTTTAAATATTACAGTAAGATAATTAGCACACCACTCCGAATGTCTCTTTAGAAACATATTTGGTATACCGTCTGGGCCAGAGCTTTTCGTAACATCAAGATTTAATATAAGGTTATGTACTCCAGAAGAGGTTACTTCAAGATCAGGAAGCGCCGGCAAATTGCTGCATGCAGAAAAGAAAGGCCTGATGCCGTTATCAGTAGAAAAAACAGATTTAAAGTAATTATTAAAGGCATTTGCTATACCTTCAGAATTTGAGCAGGATTGGTCATTAACAATAAACGATGAAGGTATAGATGATACCTTCATCGTTTATTCAAGTATGTCATAAATTACCATGCTCTACAATTTTCTAATGTAAACAACGAAGGAACGAAGTGGAAATTTTAAGGGCTCGCCTTTCTTTGTTAGACACAATATTAGAACTAACAGACTATAAATATTATTGTCTGTTATTTCTCATTAATATAACAACACTCAAGTCACCAATTAAAAAGCTACGCTCCCATGATCAGCTCACGGCTGTCCGGCGGGCCGGAAGGCTCGGCTGTTCCGTGAGGTACCCGGAAGGCCGGCTTGCCGGTCTCTACGTGGGACTGAGCCGAGTGCGCAACCCAGTCGCGTTGCGCAGGCCCAATAAAGTTGTTTTTCATTCCATTTCATCACGAAGATAAGTTGTTTTCCATTCCATTTCATCGCGCGTGGTACGAATTTCAGTGGCGAAATCGAAACTGATCGGGCCCGGCGCGCACGAAGCTCAGACTCTCTGTTGCCTAACACCAGAACGACCCTTGTCAGGGAAGTGACAAAATTTAAATGAAGGCTAGACGAAGCAGAATCTGGTCGGAAAAATCTCCAAGCATACGGAAACACGCAAGTAGACAGCTTGTCGTTTCCATGTGATGGGTGGTGCTTATCTGTTTCTTTCATAAACTATAAAGGGGCACGAAAATCTAGTTCGCCTGTCTGCAAGAAGCGCCGAAATGGCTGCCCCAGAGTTTTATGCTTCCCAGACAGAGAAAAGGTTGATATTGCGGTTTTCTTTTGCATAGTCTGAAAGAAATGGATGAGCACCAAACATTACACGCAAAAGGTGATACGCTGGCCAATAATCTCTCGCATGTCGCCTGGAGGCATGAAGTCTGCCAGCACGAGAACCTCACGATGAATGAACAAAATAAAATTTAAGGGCTCGTTTTTTTCTTTTAAAATACTACTTTAATCAAAACCAACAGACAATTTAGCCAAGGAAGGTATGGGGACGTTATTTCTAGTCTTAACTGTATTGTGGTAATTATCAGGCAACTTATACAATTATATTTATTTTACAGTTCACAGTGAAATACAAATACTTAGTGGGTAATCTTCTATTTGTATTGGGAAGACGGAATATCTTGGTGCCCCCCAGAAACTACTGTTAAAGATATGAAGAACACTGTAGACGAGGCTGCTCGCTGTGAGATCTTCCACATTTTCTTTCAGAATGTTGGCTGCTGTTTATTCTATGCAGTTCTGGAATGACTTCACAACTCTGACGAAGATAACACAACTCCAGAAGGTTTCACAAGCCACTGATACATTGACTAAAATGTCAGCGATGAAAAAAGTCCGTTGGAATGAACATGCTATGCAAATGTTGCCAAGACCACAGAAAATGGATCCCGCAAGGCTCAGAACAAGATGTGAGTACACCAGAATGTTAGTGCAGCTTGGCTTGTAGTTGAATTGCGAGAAGCCGTACACGTTAAATTTGGAGAAAAAAAATATTACAATCAATGTGTTTTTTTAGAGACCCCCCCTTATTTTTCTACGCTACAGACATGCAAGCGGTGCCCAGCGTACCACTGTCATCGATGTGCAAAAAAGTTTATTCTATGCGCTATCATGGATCGGAAAAATTTTCTCTCTCATGAAACTAACAAAGCTGTTCAAGGAGCTGCTGCCACTGAACTTACAATTACCTTAGTTTTTCTTTTAGCCAATTCAGTCAATTAGGTTACTGAGGGCATACGTACCTTTCCTTATATACCAATGGGTATATTTATTGACTTATTGTGTATTTGCGGCATTTGAAATGGTGCAGTCTGCCTTATCAGACTAGAAATAACTCATTACCATTCTTAGAATATTATATACATGCATTGGAAATGAAACATGTTCATTTACGTATCTAATATTTACTTCTTGATATATACCTTTTCTTATTTTATTATTCAGTGCTTGCAAATTTATTATGTTTATTTCGTATACTTACCATTTATTGTTATAATGACACAGCTTTCAAGAAAGGTCAGAGCACATGGAGAACATGAGCAAGAAAAGGTGTGTTCACACACACGTGCACACACCCAGATGGTCTGACGGTACTTCAGTCTTGTCAGCTGGGCAACGTAGCTCATGGATACAATCGCCTGAACAGCTCCCTACTAAGAGGCTGGGACAATGGAATTGTGTCCATACTAGAGCTGTGCGCCGCCGCGCCGCGCCGCCGCCGCCGCCTATTTTTGTTCGCGCCGGTCGCGCCGCCGCCGAAGTTTCGAGGATGACCACGCCGCCGCCGCCGCCGCGCAATAATTGCGGCGCGCCGCCGTTAGTCTTTTATTTTAACCCGAACGGGGCTTCTGGACATAAAATACATCACTTCGCCGGGGGAGCTTTTCTCGATGTGCCCAGGTAATGGAGTCTCCATTTCAGTCACCGCTGATTGGCGGGAGCTCGGCCAGCAACGCGCCCTCTCTTTCCGGTTCTTCCTCTTCAACGTCAATTTGATGTCACGAAGTTTTCCTAACTCTCGACTAAAATTAGAGGAACGGAATGCCACAGACCTGCTTCTACCATAGAGGGGAAAAAATAGGTGAGAGTGCGCCTAGCATCTATAATCCAACCTCCTCTGAAGGCGCTACCTCATGTCACCATTCCCGCCATGCCCTTGTTTCGTTTGCGCCTTCTTGTTGAGCTCACCGGAAGAAAAAAAAACGAAAATTCAGGAGCGCGCGCGCCCAGCTTCCACAAACCAACCTCCGCTAGCGCCACTTCCCCCCTCGTGCTTCATTCTCTGGTCACAGTACCCAGCAAGCTCCTGTTTCATTTTTTTTTTTTTATGGCTGTGGAGTTATTCTCGATGTGTCCCCCTAGTGGACTGTGCATTCGGCCGCAGCTGATTGGCAGGAGTTCGGCGAGCAGCGCGCCCCTTGTTTCCGGTTCTTCTTCGGCAACGTCATTTTGATGTCATGAAGCTTTCACAACTCTCGACAATAATGAGAGGGACGGAATGTGCTTCAACGCAACGAACTCAGCGCCCAGACACCCGCTTTTAGGCGTACATCTCGGAGGCCGTGCATACATTCTGATCGCGTAAGCCATCGAATTAGGTTTAATGCGGCCGCCCTTCTAACGCACCTGTGAAGATCGGTACGCATTCCCTGCATCGTCCTCAAACATCTGGGATAGATTCATATGCAAGTTAAGACTGGAAAAGTTCCTGTTTCTGTACATTTCGTCCACTTTCTTCTTACGCTGGGAATGTGCTCGCGGGTTCGGTGCATCGACATGGCCAACAGCAAACATCACGGCTCACTGCTTTTTCGAGTAGCTGAACGCGCTGTGCCGAAATGGACTGTGGACATCTCCTTTAGATGGACACAAAGAGAATAGCTACCCGGAAGTTGTCTGTTTCTCTCCTCCAGAAGTCTCAAGGGTATTGCCTGACCTCAACGCTGCGGTGTCCTCCAGCCTTAAAAGGCGACGACCCAACTAGCTGGATAGCATATTGGGGGGAGTTTTGGACTTACTGCATTTTGCATAGACAAACAAAACAGATAAGTAATATATATCGATGGGTTTAAGGGACACTAAAGAGAAGTACTGAGTTAGTTCAGCTTGACAAACTGCACTCTGAGAACTCTAATGCCACATGTTTCACTGTCGTAAGTTCATTATTAGCGGAGAAAATCAAGGTTGAAGTTTCATTTTTAAATTTCGCACCGAAATCTCCGCGCGTGACGTCAAAAATTTCAAAATGTATTTTTCATATTTTCGCGACATTGGCCCAATGAAATTTTCTGAATCTTAGTATGCTAAGTCTATGGCACCCATAGATGACAATGTACTTCAATAATATCGATTAGAAGCTACGTAGGACCCAGTAGACGCCTTCAAAACTTATGACGTCACGGTGTTTGGTGCGGGAATCTCAATGTGGCGTCTCCACCCGCATTTTCTTTTCGCGCGTTTTCTCGCTTACCAAGCGTCGTGTCGAGGAAAGAGTGGTGTTTTCGGGATTGTGAAATTGTACTTTACTAATAAGCGAAAAATCGTTTTGCTCTTTAGTGTTATGCACGTTTTTCCTTTCATGATTACTCGAGTAAGTCGAACAAAAATCAAACAAAATAGAATAACTAGAGAAGTTAAGACAAAGAAAAACTTAGAATAATTGATCGCTGAGCTTTTGGTAGGTATTCATGTTAATACGACACGACGTGAAAATAAAGACAAAAGAGTGAAGACAAGAGAGCAACGAGTTATCTCTCACGTAGACCACCACGCGCAATTGACTGATAGGTATCTCCTCTTGCTTGGGAATGCGCAAATAAGCAATTTAAGTGTGGAGCATTTTAGGGGTCCGGGATGTTGTATGCTGTCATCATGCTGTCGTAGCTTGGCGAAACGCAGACGAAATGCAGGCGAAACCATTTATTGCATAGATATCTGTAGGATATTGAGCGTGCATTCGCGCGTATAGGAGAAGTCTTCTTCCTCTTGGTCTTCGAGCGCCTTGATAATATTAAGTGCGCAGCACGTTAGGCGCCCGGGCTGTCGTATGTTGTCATATGCTGTCATCACTTGGCGTAACACTGGCAAAACCACGTATTAAAATAGGAAAAAAAGAGGGTGCAAGCAAAAAATAGAAACAGAGAGAAAGAAAGGAAAAAATAGGACTAAAAATAGAAAGACAAGAAAACGAAAGAATTAGATAAAGAGAGGGGCAGAAATGAGTAGAAATACAGAGAGAATAAAAGACAGAAAAAAACTTAAACAGAGAAATTGAAAAAAAGAGAGGAGGAACGAAAGAGAAAACCGAAGAGAAACGAAGAGGGCTGCCCAGCTCCACACTTCCGTCAGGTTTAGCACCACTTGTGCGAAGCTGCCTTAATTTTTTTTGCTACCTTCTTATCCGCCGCTGTACGATTTTTCAGTTAGCGGCATTTGCTGTATCTTGACCACTCTCTTGTGTCCGTGTTTACGCACCCGGTCTTTTTAGGGCCCATAGACAGCCTTTGAAAATACAACATCGAGCTCGCTATTATCTCGTGGCTTTTTTTATTTTTTTTTATTGCAATAGCAATAATATGGACACTCTCGGCTGATTTTTGCCGTCGCCGTCATGCCCCATATATGTATATGTATGTATACATGTAAAAAAGGCACAGAGAAAAAAAATCAGGAGACCAATGCACCTGACTGGGGATTCGAACAAGCGACCCCTCGCTCCGCAGCGCGCTGCGTTAGACCACTCAACCACTCTGCGTGCATGCGCCGACATTCTAACGGTAAGCTATTTATAGACACCATTTATCGCTGGCGGTACACAGATCTCGGAGGAGCTTGAGCGTGTTTTCTATCGCGCAACGCTCCTATATTTTCTTTCAATTTGAAAACTGTCGTTGAGGCGCACACAGAAATGGGTCCCTTTCTGTACCCACTCGTGACGTGCAACGAAGAAAAAAGAACACCGCGCACACCTTGCGTCAGACGCCACCACGTGTCAGAAGACGCAGAGGAGTCATTCTGCGCGCCGCACTTTAGTTAGTTAGTTATATTGGGTTTAATGGCGCAAGGGCAACTCAGGCCAAGCAGCGCCAAACACAAGGTGTTATATAATAACCAGTAACTCTAAAGTTTATCTAAAAAGCCGCTTTCTTTCAAAAAGTTTATAACATTACACAGGGGCACAAGTGGATCCTCTCCTATAATTAGCCTCGGGTGCATAGGTATTCGATGCTTGTAAAAAACTCCAAAATGTTTTCGCCTCTCTGTTTCAGTGTGTGGGCATGTGATGAGGATATGCATAACTGTTAATGGTTGTATGCATTTTTCACATTGTGGCATCTCTTCCTTTTTCAGCAAAAAGTTGTGGGTGAGGTGAGTGTGCCCAATGCGGAGTCGGCAAAGGATAACCTCAATGAAGCGTTCCTTATGACGGCACGACTTCCATTCTCCCACTATGGGTTTGACCAGATGCAGTTTATTACTCGTGCAGGAGTCCCACTGTTGCTGCCATTTTAATGATAATGCTATGCGAATAGTGCGGAGGCTGTCTTTAATGGGAATATTTATTTGCTTAACAGATGTCTGAGCTGCTAGGGACGCATATTCGTCCGCCTTTTCATTGCCTGGAATGCCTATGTGGCTTGGTACCCAGCAGAAACGAATGGTCACTACCTCGCTGTTTAAAACGATCATGTTCAATATGTCACCGAGTAACGGTTCGCACTCAGATTTTAGATGTAGCGCTTTTAGTGAACTTAGTGAATCGGTGTATATGATCGCTTGTTTGTATTTGCCGGTGACGACTTTTCGTACTGCTTCCCATAAGGCATACAGTTCAGCGCTGAAAATGGACATGAACTCAGGTATTCTAATACTGACAGCGCTTTCCTCTGTCATAATCCCAATGCCTACATGGTGTTTTGTTTTCGAGCCGTCTGTGTATATTTCGGTATAACCTTTGTATTTGTCCTGAAGTGCACGGAATTCCTGAATTATGTGTTCTTGTGGTGTGTTGTGTTTCTTAAGGTTGGTCAGTGAAAAGTCACACAGCTGCGTCAGATCAGTCCATGGGGGCAGTCTCGGCGGTTTCATGGCGACATTGAGTGCGTCATCACAAATATCGTATGTACGGCAATGCTCTTCAAAGCGTAAAATCAGTGGTTTGATGAAGTGTGGCCTGTTAAAGTAGTGTAAGCGTGAGTGGCATTGCGTGGTGATGTCGTGGCATATATGTTGAGAATGTGACCTGATCCTTAAAACATAAGAGAGGGTTAAAAGTACGCGACGCTGGCATAGCGGAGGTTCATTGCAATCTACGTATAAACTCTGTACCGGGGATGTTCGATACGCGCCACTGGACAAACGGAGACCGAGATTGTGTATGGGGTCCAGACGCCGAATGTAGGATTCTCTGGCCGAGCCGTAAACAGGACACCCATAATCTAAAATACTGCGGACAACAGAACGATAAACCTTCAGTAGGCATAATCTATCAGAGCCCCAATGCTTATGGGATAAAACCTTAAGTATGTTAAGCGCTTTATTTGCCTTGATTTTAAGTGCATTAATATGAGCAAGAAAGTTCAGTTTACTGTCGAATGTCACACCTAGAAATTTTTGTTCATGTTTTATCATCATGGCCATATTGTTTAATGTAAGAACTGGGTCTGGGAATAATCCTCTTTTTAATGTAAACACCATAGCAACAGTCTTTTGTGTGGAAAATCGGAAACCATTTCTGTCGGCCCAATGTGTTAGTTTGTTTATGGTAACTTGAAGTTGCCTCTCACAGGTTGATAGGTTAGAGGCACGACAAGAGATTTGCAGATCGTCAACATACAAAGAGTGCATTATTGTGGGTGGTATGATCTTATTGATTGAATTCATTTTTACTATGAACAGAGTAGTGCTAAGGATACAGCCTTGGGGCACGCCATTTTCCTGGACAAACGTGCGTGAAAGCACAGTGCCCAACCGCACCTGAAATGTTCTGTTAGTCATGAAATCGGACAAACATTTTAGCATTTTGCCTCGAATGCCTAGATTAGCGAGGTCTTGCAGAATTCCGTGTCGCCACGTGGTATCGTAGGCCTTCTCTAGATCGAAAAAAACCGCGAGACAGTACTGCTTGTAGCGAAATGCTTCTCGTATTTCATGCTCCAGACGAACAAGATGGTCAGTCGTTGAACAACCTTTTCTGTATCCGCATTGATGATTATCAATCAAGTTTCTTGAATAGAGGATAAAAGACAGTCTGCAATTGATAACACTTTCGTAAGTTTTCGCCAGGCAACTGGTAAGAGCGATCGGTCTGTAGCTGCTCGGGGATGTTGGGGGGTTTACCAGCTTTCAGAAATGGGACTACTATGGCAGTTTTCCATTGTTCTGGCATAGACCCAGATTGCCATACCATGTTGAAAAATGTAAGTAAAACTTTTGTCGATGATTCGGACAGATGTGCCAGCATAGAGTAGTGTATGTTGTCAGGGCCTACTGCCGTTTTTTTACCTTGTGAGAGTACAACGTTTAGTTCCTGTAATGTTAGGGGTTGGTTGTAAGCTTCGTGTGAAGCACCTGTGAACGGTAGTTTCTGCTTCTCTGCGGTTTCTTTGTGTTTGAGGAAAGTATCAGTGTAGTTGGCTGAACTGGAAATGTTGTAGAAGTGTTCCCCTAATATGTCGGCTTGTTCTTGTGTTGTTGTCTGGATGTCTGGGCTTGTAAGAATGGGTATAGTGTAGGCTGAGTAGTCTCCTCTGAATTTCCTCAACTGGTCCCACAATCGTTTAGACGAGACAGTGCTATTTATAGAAGTTATATAATCGCGCCATGATGTTTTTTCGGCCTGCCTACGGATATAGCGCGCTTTCGCTTTGGCCTGCTTGAAGTTTACGAGGTTGCTATATGTGGGGTACCTCCTCAGGACGCCCCAAGCTTTATTTTGCAGTTTCTTTGCTTCAGTGCATTCTTTTGTCCACCAGACATTTCTCGTTTTTCGGACATGAGTTGACGATCGTGGTATTGACATTTCTGCGGCTGCAATTATAATTTCCGTGATTTTGTCATTAATGTCATCGATCGTCATATCTGGCGAGATGATGTCCTCTAGTTTCGCGTTTTCTAAAAATAGTGCCCAGTTCGCAAGATGGATTAGCCAGCGGCGTGGTTTAGAGGTGATGGTGGGTAGTGACGATGGCAATTTGATGGTTACAGGTAAATGATCACTGCCGTACGAAGAGTCCAGGACTTCCCATTTAAAATCATTAAAAACAGATGGTGAGCAAAATGCAAGATCGAGGCAGCTAAACTTGCGTGAACTTGGTGAAAAGTAAGTTGGTGTGCCAGAGTTTAAAAGACAGATGTCATTCGATAAAATAAAATCTTCAATGAGTTGCCCTCTTTGGTCTGTTTTGTCGCTGCCCCATAGTGTGCAATGAGCATTAAAATCACCTACGAGAACAAAGGGTTCTGGAAGTTGCGCTGTCAAGTCCTCGAGTTCTCGTAGTGTCAATTGTTCATGGGGGAGGAATGTAGATGGAGCAGATGGATATTGTTTTGTGTGCTATAATGCTGACTGCTACAGCCTCGAGAGGGGTGTTTAGTGTGATTGCTCGGGTGGGAATGCCGCCTTTTACTACTATTGCAACTCCTCCCGATAAACGGCTACAATGTTGCCGGTCCTTACGGACAACTGTGTAGCCTTTTAGTACATGAGTGTGCTTTGCGCCCAGGTTTGTTTCCTGGAGGCAAAATGCTATCGGAGAAAACTTGTTAAAAATGTCCTTTATGTCACCTAAGTTTTGAAGTAGACCTCTGATGTTCCAATGGACAATAAAAGCCATGATGAGATTAAAAGGAAGCAAATGTACTAATAATGTGGATCAATTGTTAAAAAGATGGTAGGTGACATATTGTAAAAATTGGGTCCATGAAGAGCGATACCTCTTGGGTTATCGCTTCGGTTGCAAAGTTATTGGGATCTTGTCCCGCTTGGCGCGCTCGAGGGAGCGCTGGTCCTTCGGTGTCGATGACACCGAGGTTTTGGGGTCGACCTCCATCGCCTTCTCAGAGGCGCTGGGGGGTCCGAGACTCGGGCACTGAGAGACGTGTCTCAGGCCTCGAGGTGCGATTGATCTTAAGGCCCTGCGAGGCTGCCGCCTGCGGGGCCTTAAGTTTCGGTGGAGCAGCCGTGGCTGCTTCCACCTGGGGGGCGGGAGGAGATACCACCGCGTCGCTTTGAGCGGACACGGTGGACTCCTGAGGCCGTTGTGACGCTGCCCCCTTACGCGTCGCCTCGGCATAACTTTTGTGGAAGAGGTGTGGCAATCGTTTTCTCGCTTCGACAAATGAGATCTTTTCTTTTACGGTTAGTGTGATGATTTCCTTCTCTCTTTTCCAGGATGGACAAGACCGTGAGTAGGCGGGATGGTCTCCACCACAGTTAACACAATGAGGTGAGGCTTCGCAACTTTCAGCTTTGTGATCATTTGAGCTGCATTTTGCGCAGGTGTCCTTCCCTCGGCATGAGTGTGATGCATGCCCAAACCGTTGGCATCTAAAGCACCGCCTCGGGTTTGGAATGTAAGGTCTTACATTTATTTTCAGGTATCCTGCCTCAAGAGAGGTAGGCATGTCACTTGTTGCGAAAGTCAGAATGATATGTTTTGTTGGGATTTCTTGATCATTTCTTCTTATTACAATTCTTTGGACTTTGATGACTTGTTGATCTTGGAACCCTTCGAGGAGTTCCTCATCGCTAAGGCCGATGAAATCTTGCTCGGATATAACCCCTCTGCTTGTATTTAGAGATCTGTGAACGGTCGTTGATATTTTCGTGTTTCCGATGTTAGTTAGCTCGGTGATCTTCGGAACTTGTTCTTTTTCAGTGAGTTCAATCAGCAAATCGCCACTTGACATTTTAGTTACTTTATACTTCATTCCGATTTTTTCTTTCAGGCACTTGGCCACCAAAAATGGTGAGAGTTTCCTTGCTGGTACAGAGTCTGAGTGTATTACGTGGTACTTTAGGAATGTTATCCTGGGCTGAAGAGAGAAGTGGAAGGTTGCTTCGGTGCGGTTCCTCTTGAGAGGCCGATCGAGAAGGGTGGAAGCTTGAGATGCCATAAGAATAATATGTAAGTTCGGCAACAGCGCCGACCGCCCACCACGGAGCCCTACAGGGGGGACGCGGCAGAGCTTTGTAAAAAGGACTGCACGACGCCAGTCGTACGCCGCCACTATAACCTAATATGGTGTACCAAGCTTGGATGACCACACACGGTTAACCCTTGCCGCCAAGAAAATTAGAAGTAAATAGAAAAAAGGAGAAGACAGGAAAGATTGAAAGAGAGAAAAAGACGAAGATGTAGGTAGAGAGAGAGAGATAGGAAAAGGCGACTGCCGATTTCCCCTGGGTGGGTCAGCCCAGGGGTGCCGTCTACGTGAAGCCGGGGCCAAAGGGGTGTGTTGCCTCCGCCGGGGGGCCTTAAAGGTCCAATCACCCGGCGTTGGCTCAACCCCCAGGATCCCCTTTTCCCCGGACACGGCTCAGCCACGCACGGCGAGACGTGGGAGGGTGTCGAAACCCCCTCATTAGCTCGGGTCCGTGGTGTCGCCACACACCAAACGCCTGCTTGCGCAGACGCCCCTGCGGGGGCGCCGCACTTTAAAAGAAGGAATATCTAAGAGCGTCGGCTTCTGCGTTGTCGACACTTTCAGCGTGTTTCTCAAACACAAAGGCGTAACAACTGTGACAGTTGTTAGTTCACGCTTGTCCTGTGTATACCTGAGCGTTTTTTTTTTTTTCGAGCGTCCTTCTTCGTGCTTCAGCGGAAAGCTGAAAGTATCGAGCTGCTTGTCTTCTTCATGAGACATTCCAATTTCTTGCTATCGCATTCATTGCCTCGCCCTTGCGGGGAAACTGTGACTTTTTTTGGCTCTCTTCGTGACGCCAGAATGGTGACTCACATGACATAATTAGGTCACGTACTCTCGACTGGTTTATACACGAGAAATGTCAGTTGTAAATTGTCTCCTATCCTGCTTTGCCATGCATTCGCCCACCTGTTCTTCCTCCCCTCGCATGATTATCGTGCGCGATGAACTGATTTCGCTTCATTTTGTGAGTTTCCGATTGCGCAAACGCAAATAACACCGTGTAGTCGACAAGCTCGAAATCTTGATAGGCTCAACGTTTAGCGCTAACATTGTACACGTGCTTTATGATGAAATAAGTGTCCAGGAGATATCGTCTATAAGAATTGCAGTGAAGGCGAGAACCAAACCAATGGAAGAGGCGCCGGATTATTTCATTCTTCCAAGAGACGAAATCTTTACAGCGAAGACGATGCAGCTGTCCAAAAAACAAAAAAAAAGGGGCCAGCCTGCTTCCACGGTTTTTGTATATTTTTTATTGCGATAACAATTATATGGACACTCTGTACAGGTTTTCATCGTCGCCGTCAAATTCCGTATAAAGTCCAAGCCATTAACTTTTGTACACACATCGTACGCTGTACCCGCAAGTAAAAGCTCGCGAGCGCTAGCAAGTAGCATGGCTGAAGCATAAATTTAAGAAACTGCCCCTCTCCGCCGCACCGAGGGCGCGTGCGATAACATCACTCCGCGTGCGAGGCCTGCCGTCGATTACTCCTCAACCAGAAAGCAAGTGCCTTGTCCATCTTCCGTTGGACGAAGGAGTATGAAGGGACGCCGGGGTAAAGGGGCTGCGTGACTCGAGCCGCGACTGTGAACTTTGACTATCAGGGCGCGGTCGTGAGCGCTGGCGAATGCGCTAACCCGGCAGAGATCAGCAAACGGCTCGTATATTCTTCTACGCGCTGTAATCTCACCGCTTCGTACTGCCAGCACTGATACGACAAACTGCACGAAAAGAGCTTCTTTCACGGGTACCGACCGCATTCGCTAACACCAGCGTTTTGCAGTTTCGTGAGATCGGATGATAAAAAAGAGTTAGCTAGTTAGATGAAAAGAGTTAGCCTTAGTTAGTTATAACATTACGACATGTTGCTATCGCATTCACTGCTTCGCCCTTTCAGGAAAACGGTGTTTTTTTTTTTTTAATTCAAGGGTCAAATTTGTCGCCCAAGTAAATATTGAATCCCCCCCCCCCCGCCCCCCTTCTCGCGCCGCGCCGCCGCCGGTCCGATGAACCCCGCGCCGTTGACGCGCCGCCGCCGGAGGTGCAAACACCGGCGCGCCGCCGCCGGCGATTTTAGGACCGGCGCACAGGTCTAGTCCATACGTATTAGGAGGCCGAACCTCTCAGACCTGTCAGCAAAGACCTTTCAATGGGTCTGAAGTTTGCTGTTCATAGCGGCTGTGTGTGTCCCTTTTTCTGTCTGTGTTTTCCTGCAAGTGCTACCTTTCTTATAAATTGATTGACAACATGCCCATACTGCCACCATTACACTGCATGTTTCAAACAGCACAAATGAGAAAAACGCGCAGAAGATGACTGAATAACACAAACGCTTGTGTTGTTTAGTCCTATCTTATGTGTTTTTGTTTTTCGCGCTGTTTGAAGCATGAAATCAAACCACCTGGCCCAGCTGACCCTTTTGCTGCAGTTCATTACACTTGCGTCATTGATCCCTACTCCTATTCAACACCCTCTGTTAAAGCTTTAAAGAATATTTTTCAAACAAGAAAATAATTAGGCAGTACACTCATGGCCCTCCTGTGTAGAAATACTCACAGCTTGAATAGACTTACATTCAAATGTAGGAGTGTAACAGCTTCATTCCTATTATCCTTAATCACTGCCTAAAATTTTTATTTATGTGTTCTGTGAAAGTTGGCTATCAGATTTGTGTTGCATGCAAGCATAGTAAAGTGAACACATTACCCTATTGAGCCACTGCTTTGTTGAATGAACACTGCACAAGCTTCTTGAAAGCAAGTAATGAGAAAGTAATAAACAGGGGATGTGCACTGGAGCATACGTTTCTACAAGTGGACTTATTTTTTTCATGGCTGCAACTGATTTTTCCTTAGCGCTTGTGTGTATGTGCTTCATACCCTCTTCTCTAATCCAAACAAATGGAGGACAGGGCGACTGCCAACGCGGGGATAGGGGACAATGATAGGTCGCCGCGACGAAGTGGTTGAGGGAAAAGGAAACAGGTATTCCGTCAACAAAAAAAAAGGAAAAGAGCGAGAAGAAAAAGGCGGGGAGGGGGGTACACGTTTCGCTGTATTATGATTGTCAGTTAGCAATGGCAGGACAGAACTTGTTAGAAGTAAGCCTTAACACTCATCGCTTTCCGTTGTCTCCGTACCATATCGCATGCATTCAAGAGCCTCCTTTGAAACGTTTCTACCTGTTGGATGGAGTATATTAAACTTGTGAATACAAGTTATGACTATATTTTCTGTCTCTTGGAGACCGGAAGTTTGAAGAATGTGATGTTTGATGTCGTAGAAGTTGTGCCGTGCTACACTAAAATGCTGTGACGACGAAGAAATTACCGAAAGCAGTGGCACAGCATATTAATGAAGCAGGTTCCGCCCTCAAAGCTTACATCCTTCTGTCAAACTTGCGGTCCCCAAGAGAGAGAAAATACAGAGTCATACTTTATCCAAAAGTTTCTTACACTCCATCCAGGGTGTGTAAACGTTTCAAAGGGGGGCTCTTGAATCCATGCTATATGGCACACAGACAAAGGAAACCGATGAGTGTTCTTTCTGGGAATTTCTGAACAACCACTGTTAACCGAAAACAATAATACAGCGAAACGTGTACCTTCCACCCCCCCTCCCCCGCGATCTTCTGTTTTTCTTTTTTTTTCACGGAATACATTTCTGTTCACTCACCCAATTGGTCACGGTGACCTCTCATACTTCCCCCCCCCCACCCCGCGTTTGAATTTGCCGACTCCTCCTCCTTTGTTTGGATTGGAGGAGAGAGTATAAAGCATAATCACAAAAGCGCTAAGGAAATCATTTGCAGCCTGGAAAAAAGTCGGTCCAGTTGTGGAAACGTCGGCTCCAGTACACACAAACTGTTTCCGAATTTCTCATGCCAAGCTTCCATCCTGCCCTTCCTGCCATTCTTTTGAAAGCAGGTAGTTACAGATACTGTTGAAATGCTTGACTAACTGTTATGAATGCTTGAAATCATTAATTGCTTCCTACTGAAATAATATTGCATAATTTTAATTTTTTACAGACATCCTGGCACATGCAGCACTGACTATAGTTTCTGTGAACATTAAGGAATTAACAGCACACACAGCTTTATTTGTGCAAGAGAATGTGAGTATACAGAACATTAAGTACCCAATGTCACTGCATGTTAGCAAACGAAAATTGAAACAAACTGCATGGCAGCCAAGTAGCTATTGTTAGCCGAGGCCAATGGTGCAGTTACGACAGCTATGCCAGTGTACCAAAACAAGAGATGCCAATTGATAAATTGTGACACAGACGCTTTTATTGCTCTGACAGATGTAAACGCGTAAATTGTGAGGGTCAGCCAGTATTTTTTTTTTGTAATCCATGGCATTGCTTTGTGCTCTTCCATTCATTTTCTGTTAATGATACCTTGCAGTGTATATAATAGCCTTGCAACATAGGCTCACTTTAGCCAGCACATAATTTCAAGATGGTGTTTTGTCATTGACAGCATTGTTTTGCATGTCACTTTGCAAGACAGCAGTCGATCCTGCAAGCATATACTTGCTTTTTATCTGGTGAGTGTAAGCAGGAATCATTTTAACATAATTGCTATTGATACACAATTGCGAGGCCTCGGGTCGTTTTTGTGCCTTTTTTGTTTGCTTAGTGACATCCACTACTTTTACGCAGTGAGAAATCACTCAAGAAATTCATACGAGATGATCCTCTGTCAGCGTTATTGTGTCTGTGCTTGTGAAGGGTATTTTTGTCATATAATTGTTCTGCTCTGGCATGTCAACTGTATACTAACACAGTTGACTTCATTTTAAGTGGTGTTTCGTACAATTAACACAAATGATCTGTATTTTATATTATCTGTTCATACAGCTTCCGGTGGTGTGATGCGACAAGCACATTCATTGTACATTTCACTGTAATATTTTGTATGGTAGTTCCTTTCTTGTTAAGGTAATTGGTTTTACTTTAAAGGCACTCGCTATTTTACTTCTGCATTTAATCATATTTCTACGTGCTTCGTTGTACTTATATGTAAAAGAAAAGGCATACTTAAAATCTTGAGTGCTCCTGAACGTTATTCATTCCATATCAGGATTTCAAGATTCTTAGAGTATCAATTGAAAAACACAAGCAGAGAATAGCAGTGTGATGAGCAATACAGTTGCATGGGGACTGAATTGCACAGCAAATAAAACTAAATTGCAAAACAAAAACCTGCCAAAATGACGACAAAATACCGTACGCATACTGCGGGGGGCATGCATCATTCACATCTTCACTTCCTCCTGCCGTTCATTTCTTTGTGATGAAGCGCCAGCATGCTGTATTCTTTATCTTAACGGGAATGAATTCTTGTTTTCTTTTCTGTTTTTGTGTCACCAGTTCATTTATGTTAGCTGACGCAGAATAAAGAAGTAATTATATTTATAGCAATTGTTTTCAATAACCTCTCACGCATTTTCAAGCCTCTTAACGAGGCAAAGACAATGGAGAGGAATGGATACATAAAAATGAGCGCGTAGTCTCAAAAGTGGCGATTGGCCACATTCAATGACACGACTCCTTTAGCACTCAGGAAAATGCAGAACATACTTGCAGTAGTTAACATTTCGTTACTTGGCAATGTGACTGCTAGAGAACTCTAGACGCTGCTCCCCTGATTTTGTGGGAGACACTATATAGTTTCAATCTCCCACTTAAAAGAAGGTTATGGTGCCCACATTAGAATTGATCTTTTACTCCCTCAGAACTCTGTGGCTAATTAGCATATCTGCTATGTTTAAGACAAGTTGTGTCTTGTCATGTTCACAAGAGCAACTTTTTGCACTGTACAAGATTTGAGCAATGCCGCATAGCAAATTCTTATGCACAAAATATTGTTCTCACTTTTTCGATACAGGAGGACATACCAGCAAGTGGCGTTGAGTGGGATGTCCCGAAGAATTCAGATTTCTTGTGGCTTATGGTCGATCATTCGAAATGCTTCAAGGTTATGACTGCAGAGGATGGACTTGCAGAGATAATGTGTGCATACTGGTTGTTTATTCCGCAGTGAGACCGCAAAGCTTTCAACACGCCTGTAGTGCTTGAGCGATTTTTTCTGGACCTCGAGAAGACAACGCCGAGGTCTGTTGTCATTAAGTTTCTCAACATTGTTGTCAAAGCCCCCTGTTCTAGCTTACCACCGCCTTGGGACTACAATGTGAATCATCTTTGTTCTAGTATTAACAGCGCCATGTATTCTTTTGTTATTTTATACAATGTGCCAGTTTAACCTTCTAACTCGTATTGGCAAGCCAACATGCAGTGTGCTATTGCGATTTCTTTTACATGGTAGAGAACATGTAAAATTTCATAATAAATGTATGTTTGTTTTCAGTTATGAAAAAAACTGTGTTGTGTACATGTTCTTCGCATTTATCCTATGGAAATAGATATGGAAATAGATATTTAATTACAGAAGGTGTGAAGAACGGCTTTCTCTAAAAGTGAAAACGATGTGTATAAGAGCAGCACTGTTATTTATGTATAAGCAGAATGTTTGAAATGAGCTAGATAACGCTGAACTCGCATGGTTTCGCCATGCCAGGTTTAACTGCAAATCAAGTTGCTGAAATGTGTATATGTCTGCATCCTGCGTGAGGCGCGCGCACTGCTATGAGTATCATGTCTTCAATTGAACATTGTGTGTGTGTGTGTGTGTGTGTGTGTGTGTGTGTGTGTGTGTGTGTGTGTGTGTACACACACATGCACATGCATACAGACGAAGAACCCTCTTCTGTCTCGACTCACAGAGCCTCCAGTAGATATACACGAGATGCTCACTATGTCAGACTCCAAATATTTATATTTAATTGTATGACATGAAAAGGCAGTCTGAATTCTATATATAAATATAAGCAAGCTTACTGAAATGCACTGACGTTTCTAAAAGCCTTCTTTGTGAAGCGGACGAAACGGAGTGCCTTTTCTGTTATTACCCTCCGCAGTACCTAATCTCATGTCTCGTGCGTGCCCATTCGAGGCTCTTTCAGAGTCGATATAGCAGAGTGTGCACACCCTTCCAACACCCACGAAGAAGGGCGCTAAAATGCACGAACACCCTAACACCCTAATTTTATTTTGCTGGACACCCTTCTTCTGGGGTGTTGAAATAACACCCTTTCAGAAGGGTGTAGGCAAAAACACCCTTAGAGTGTTCGTCTGGCGACAAGCCGGTTTACACCCTTAAGGGTGTAAAAAAGTTTAGTGTGTAGAACGGTGATAATGCAAGGAAAGACACGCGAGATAGATGTCAATTTTTCTTGCGGGACAGAAAGAACCCCCAAATAGACCACTTATTTTTGGAGTTTTACGCACTGCATGATAACTCGAATGGTTGCTAGTAAATTAAGGTATCCCAACAAATAGCAGTCACAGCGTCAGGGCCGCTTAACCTAAAGCCCGAGAAGCGGCCTTACCCATGCATCCAGTAAAAAACATAGAGAGTGCATTGTACACAGACCAAATCAAATAAAACAGGTTTATAATTATGAACGTACAGAACATTGTACTTAAATCTAACTCCCCGTCGTAAGCAGCGTCTTCGTGACGCTGCTTGACGAGGACGGCGTCGTCTGCTATCTCTTGCTCCGCATCTGCTACATGGCTGTGCAGACGCTGATCTTGCCAGGAAAAAAATCTTCTCAAAAGGGGACACAAGCGTGTACATCCTAACAGCGCGCGACGCGAAACTCTCACAAACACGTGCAGAACGCCTGCAGCGTGCGAGTATAGCAACGGATTTTCAAGGCAGCTTGAAGGGGACATCGGAGGCGTCAACAGTCGAGTAACGAGTTTTCTCCCCACATTCACCGGCAGCGCCCGGCACCGCAGCGCCCCTCCACGGCGTGGATCTCCCCTGTACACCATTCACCGCTGGTGGTACGCTGATCTCGGGGGAATATCAGGGTATTCTATGCCTTACCAGAGAACCAGCCAGATGGCGCAAAGTGCGCGCTGGGCGCCACTCATTGCGATGGATTGGCTCCTCAACCTGCCATTTGCCTGATTTGCCCTCGCGGTGTAGCCGCCCGTGCCCGTGCAAGTGCGCGCGTGCGCGCGCTTATCTTGCGATGGGGGGATGGGGGGCAGTTTTACGTCGTGTGCTTTCGCCGGAAAGGTTGCGTTTAGGTTACAGAGCGCACAAAGGTCACTTCGCTCGCTGAAGAGCCCCGTTCGTGAAAGAAGCGCGCTGTTCAAACAGAGAAGCAACAACTGTTACACTTGTTAGTTCACGCTCGTCCTGCGTATACCTGTGCGTATGTTTAGTGCACCCATTGTGTTTGAGCAGAGCGTTAAGTGTCGAGCTGTTGACGGTGTTAGTTCGCGCTCGTCGTGTGTTTGTTCGTTTTGTTCTTTGCGCTTGAGAAGCGCGCTCCAAACTTCGATCTGCTTGGCCTTCTTCGCGTGAAATCGCAGGTTGTTGTTATCACTCTCATTGCTTCGCCCTTGCGGCGAAACTGTGAGTTTTTTTTTAGTGTGCAGGCAGGCAGGCAGGCAGGTAGGGAGGGAAGTTAGTAGGTAGGTAGGTAGGCAAGCAGGCGGGCAGGCGGGCAGGCAGGCAGGCAGGCAGGCAGGCAGGCAGGCAGGCAGGTAGGTAGGTAGGTAGGTAGGCAGGCAGGCAGGCAGGCAGGCAGGCAGGCAGGCAGGCAGGCAGGAAGGCCGGTAGGTAGGTATTTAGGCACGCAAACAGGCCGGCAGGCAGGCAGGTAGGTAGGAAGGTAGGTAAGTAGGTAGAGAGTAGCTAGGTAACAATATACAGTCTCAGGTATAACGTCACAAAACCACGATATGATTATGAGAGACGCCGTAGTGGAGGGCTCCGGAAATTTCCACCATCTGGTGTTCTTTAACGTGCACTGACATCGCACAATATACGGGCCTCTACCATTACACCTCCATCGAAATGCGACCGCCGCGGCCCGGATCGAACCCGGTAGGTAGTGTGGGATATCTGTGGGGCGGCTCGCCCGGTACCCCTCAGAGACGAGACTGAGGCACAAAGGAAAAAAGTAACAAATTCGCCGCAAGGGCGAAGCAATGAATGCGATAGCAACAAATTGGAATATCACGCGAAGAACTACAACCAGATCGAAACGTGCAGCGCGCTGCTCAAGAAGAAAGAACGCTCGAAAAGAACACAGACAGGACGAGCGCGAACTAACAACGTTCACAGCTCAACACTCAACGCGCTGCTCAGACACAAAGGACGCACGAAACGTATACGCACAGGTATGCACAGGATGAGCGCGAAGTAAATAGTGTCACAGTTGTTACTTCACTGTGTTTGAACATCACGCTCTTTTCGCAAACGGGGATCGGCAGCGAGCGAAGTGACCTTCGTGCGCTGCGTAACAACAACGCAATCGCTCCGGTGAAAGCCCAAGACGTACAAGCCTCCCCCCGACGCCGGATAATCGCGGGCGCGCGTACGGGCGACCACACACCGTAGGGCAAAGTACACGTTTATAGAAGCGGGGCGCCGAGCGCGCCCTTCGCGCCATATCGCTGGTAATCGATATGGCGCGATCTGGGGGGGGGGAATATCAGCGTTGAACACGCTGATATTGCCTTCGAGATCTGCGTACCGCCAGCGGTAAATGTTGTATATAAATTGCTCGCCGTTACTGTGACGCAGGACGTGCGCTTTCGTGGCCCAGGGGATAACACCGCGCGCAGCGGATTGAGAGGTGGCCCGTTCGATTCCGCGCGTCGGAAACTACTTTTCTTCGCTGCTTATATATATATATATATATATATATATATATATATATATATATATATATATATATATTTATTTATTTATATATACCCGGTGTTCCAGCTATGTTAGCCAAGGGTTAAAAATACAATATTTGAGGCAGGTGAGTGAAATCAGTTCAATATTGCTTACAGCCATTTTGTGCACTAGAGGCAAGTTTTTGTTTAGTAATGAACTAATTTGGTAAGTAGGATTAATGAACTAAATTGCTAAATATTTACTTTAGGCAAGAAATGAGATTTGCAAAGTTTGAGAGCGCCTTCAGAAACCCCCATTGCATTATTTGCGATAAATAGATTGACGCGTACCATTTTTTCCACGCTGAATAAAAGAAAGCCTGCGTAAAAAAAAAGCCACGTGACTAGCGCATTCGCGCGCCGCGACCGTGCTGCTCTCAGCCGTGGTTTGAGCAAATAAAATCACCTGCGACCGCAACCCGCCGGCTCCGTTGCAAGGGTAGGCCGATAAGTTGGCGGTAGTTTCTTGGCCCGTTGCCAGCCAGTTGGCGCGCGTGACTGCGCAAGTTGTAGCGAGCGCGGGCGAAGAAACCACCGTAAACTTATCGGCCTACTGCTGCGACGTAGCCGGCGAGTCGTGGTCGCAGCTGATTTTGTTCGCTCAAACCACGGCTGAGAGCAGCACGGTCGCGGCGCGCGAATGCGCTAGTGACGTGGTTTTTGTTTTTTCCTCCAATATGCTTGTTTGTGTACCCAAATCTTTCTGTACCCAAATCTTTCTGTCAGATGCACTGACGATCACATGTGCGCATTAGCGCCTGCGTGAAAATTCGCACTTTCGCCCACTGGACACAGGGGGGCCTGTCGTCTTTGGTTGATGTCGCGGATTCAAGGATCTGTGACCTTCATCCACTGACTATTCGGTAGCAGGTCGTATTTGCTCGAAGTCTGCCTACTCGAGCTCACCGAAATGGGTGAGCTCCACTGGTTGAAAAGTCGCACCGGGAATATGCAGTGTGGCGGAGGGCGAGAAAATCCCGAGAAAGGTAAAACAGAGACCAGGAGGAAGAGGAATTAGATAAGACGCTCGCTCTCGTAAGCACGGCATCTTTTCTTGGTTTGTCAGTCAGATATTGTGGAAGCCCTACGTAACACTATAATTTCGGACTGACGCCATCTTTTCCATGAGGTCATCCGTGGAGAGATTGGACAGCAACGAACTGGACTCAAACAGATCATCGGTATAGGCATCTGCGGGAAAAAGAGTGACATGAGTGCGTGCCTACCGGCTAGAATAAACAGCAGCTGCACCAGCATACTCCGCAGGTTTCATCTGGTCGCTGCCTTAGCACGGCACTACGCGCGCCTTTACAATCATGGGTACAGCCTGAACTCTGAGCGCTGTCTATTGTATCAGACATTACAAAATATATTTCGCGAGTGTCCTCCTTTCTTTTCACAGCAGCAGACTCTAGCTGAAAGCTGTATTTCTTCCGAAATACGCGACCATAATGACCGGGCTCCGACGCCCGGTCATTAATAGCATTCACGAGCTGTTAAGAGTAGGGTTTCTAACTTGGCAGAGCATTGCACAAATTGCGGTGCATGTGAAACAAAGATTCTGGCTAGAGGTGGCAAGGGAGTACCAGGCCCCGGAAGCGTATTTTGAAATGCTGGAGTAGCAGCGAACGCGAGAGAGAAAAGAAGGAGAGCGAGGAGGGAGCCAGCGCCTCCTCCGGAATTGCTCGCGCGCCATTGGTTCTTCTCGTGAGGTCACGTGGCTGGGGACGCGGGCGCGCTCACAAACGCACGCACGCACAGAGGAGTGTATATGGCGGTTCCATCGTGCGGAAGCACCCTCGCAACCCTCGCCCCTATGCCTATGCACGGCCGGTCTAGAGGCGCGCGCTCGCTCGCAGCGACCGCGCGCCTCCAGACCGGCCGTGGTCTATGCGACTGGGGTCTCTACGGCTGTTTCATCGTACCGAGGCACCTACGCATCGCCGCACACTTTCTCTACCTTCCCTTTCTAAATGCACAATATTATGGCCGCATTCAATCACAAACACAGCGTCGTGCCTTTCGATACGATGAGCGAGCATGCAGCATGTCTGTCCTGTATCAATAATCCGCATGTGTTTCACAACCCGCAGTAGCTCCACGTAAACATGAACTAGGTGGTCGAAGTCGAGGCTAATGCGACCGCTCTTCATTTGGGAGCACTTATGTGGCTTGGCAGTGATCGTCGATATCATCAAATGTTATTAGACTTGCCTTTTCCCCACTTGTGAAGAAAACTGGCAACATGTAAGCTTTCCGCTATGGATTTCGGGTTGGTTGTCCACGATCCACGTCGTATTTGGTGCCTGGCTGTGGCTGGCGATCAGGGGCGTAGCCAGAAATTCTTTTCGGGGGAGAGGAGGGGGGTTCAACCATGCTTTATGTGTGTTCGTGCCTGTGTTTGTACGTGTGCGTGTATATATACGCAAGCAAACCTGAAAAATTTCAGGGGTGGGGGGGGTTGAATGGGCTACAGGGGGGGGGGGGAGGTTTGAAACCCCCCAACACCCCCCCCCCCCCCCGCCTCGGCTTACGCGCCGGCTGGCGATTCACTCGTGCGCGTCGCCGTTCGTGCACATGTCGACGCGGAGGAACTCCGCGTTGACAATCGAAACCACTTTGCTCATTGAAACTATCATCACTTTATCGAAACCCCACTCGCGCGTGCCCTCGCCGCACGGTAGCGCAGTGGCGTGAGTGGCCGCCCGATCTAAAGGGTACCATCCATCCATCCAAGGCAGTGAAGGGGCGAGGGTGCTTCTGCACGATGGAAGAGCCGAAAACACACCTCCGTTAGGCTAGCCACCCTACCTCCGTGCCTGCGTGCGTTGGTGAGCGCGCGTGCGTCCCCAGCCACGTGACCTTGAAAGAAGAACCAGTAGCGCGCGAGCAATGCCGGCGGATCCGCTGGCTGCCTCCTCGCTCTCTTTCTTTTCTCTCTCGCGTGCGCTGCTACTCCAGCATTTCAAAATACGCGCCCCGGAAACTGAGAGCTAGTTTCGGTTTCAAGGAACATGCACGCTCGTAGCGGTTGCCGGGCAGCCTAAGATCTGGTTGAACGAAGTGAGGTTGATGTGGATGATCGCATTTATTTGCTTCCGCGAGTTTTTACAAATAAAGAAATTTGATTTCACTGTAAAGAACCCTTCTTTTGTTTCTTTGTCTTGTTTTGTTTCTTATTTTGTGAATTTTAAGTCAGGCGAAGCGTGGGAAGTGGTTAACTTGAATTCGTAGCGCTTGCCTGCGCTCCTCCTTGCCACTCGCTCAGCGATATCAGAAGCTGGATCACGCTCAGTTATCTTGCTCGGTTGGCGTGCCAAGTACGGGAAAGATAAGACAGAAAGTTGTGGCGTGCAGAGAACGGAAGCCGCAGTGAGCCACGCCGAGCAAGTCAACCATGCATTAGACGAAGATGGCTAAATCGGGCATCACATGATTTTCGCGGCTCTGCGGTGTGATAACCCGGGGATTTCAAGTTCCGCGAAGGTTTTTTCAGGTTTCCTAGTAGCAACGGGTGAACACGAGTATTTCGGCCCATTATTTCAGCAGGTATTAATTTTGCACTTGTGCATTAGTAAACCCAGTTCTTTGCAAGCCTGACTTTACTCAGATAAGCGCAGTGTCGCTAGACTAACTGGTAAAGACTACAGCCTACCTGCTGTCGGCAAAATACCTTTAATGAAAGGCGTGAATGCGTGTCGGCTTGGCTACATAGTTTTTCATCTTTTACTTTTGGCATGTAGCTCAAATGATGTGAAGCAATTTTACGCTCCTTCCCGTTCATGAAATTCATTTAGCCAGTTTGAAACTTTGTGGTTCTTTAATTCTAATACTGTCACTGTAATACACGTGATGGACTGAATTCTTCTAGAAATCGTTACAGGAAATGTCGCTGGAGCCAACATTTTGACAAGTGAACTTTTCTTCGTCAAGGCAACGCTGCTGCCCTGACGAAGACAAGTCAACTTGCCGAAAGATTGTTTCTAGCAACGTTCTCTCTTCAATAACTTCTCATCGCTTCGAGCCTCTCTGTTCCTCTGAAGTTCTGTCTCGTTTGGTAGTCAAATTCTGTAAGAAAAATATGTGCGCCGTCAGAACGAATGTGATTGAGTCAAATACGACGTGTCCTGCTCGTGATTGTAGATAATTTCCGCATTGGTTGGGATATTCTGGGTCCACTGTTTGCTCATTATGTCCATATTTCAGTTGTGAATAAAAGCTGCTTTTATAGATTGACACTTTCACACTACGCATATGTCTTTTTTTTTTTAAATATGGAACGTGTAATAAAAAAATAATTTTATTTGTGTCGATCGAGTTTTGTCTTACTGAGCAATCGGTCCGCTTAAGTTTCGCCACTTCAGAACACACGAACAAAATTAAAAAAAAATTAACGAAATTTTACGAATGGCCGCGTCGCCCAAGCGGCCAGCGGACCCGAAAGAGGGCACGAACACATTCCGCTTGCATGCGAAGTGGGAAAGGAGAGCTTCCACGGCAACCCTCCCCTCTCGGTTTTGCGCCCTTTCCCTCTATTTAGTGACCTCCCCAGTGACGTCATGAAAGAAATGTTCTATTCGTGATTTGTTTCCAGTAGGATGCGCGGCAGCCGCCAGTAGTAAAAGCGGCGCTCGCTGCGTATCAGCATGCGAGAGCGCGTCACATGGGAGGTATAGGGAGTTTCCGCCCCCTGGGAGTACCATATCAGGAAGCGAGGAAGCATGTGCGTAAGTGACACATCGGTGAAGCTTTGGAAGGCAGAAGTTGAATATCTTGATATTTTTAGATGCGAATCATCTTATGCTCGGGGCTGTTTCCGTCCCTCCCGCGTCCGGTCACTTTCATGAAGTAGGGAAGCAGCCACTATGCGAACCAGAACACTGTAGTACAATAAGGCCGTCAACCACCATCCCAGTCATGAGAGTCATGGCAGAGAGCACAGAGTGGCTGCTTAGCAATGGTTAGCAGGAGGTGGGTGCAAGCAAAGAATAACGCGCTCTACCGGTGGTGTCTGTCGCCCACATTGACTCCATTCCTTGATCTTGCTTGCATGTGCTTGCGGGGGGCTTTGTCCGTCCCTCCTTCCCGCGTCACACAGCCCCTTTCCTACGCCCCCCGCCCTTTCTCTCCTCTAGGAATCCTCTACTCTACGGAGCGGCGCCCGCGTCCCGTTTACTCCATTCCTTGACCTTGCTTGCATGTGCTTGCGGGGGGCTTTGTCCGTCCCTCCTTCCCGCGTTCCACACCCCCCACAGCGCATGCGCGTCCCCTCCTACACTTCCTCCTTTCTCTCCTCTAGGAATGCTCTACTCTACGGAGAGGCGCGCACGACAGGTGGTGCGACAGCTGCATGCTCCGCTAGGAGTGCCACGGAAGTTCCGCGGTATGAAAATGACGGAAGGCGCGCGCGCCTCATTTTCTGTCCTGTGCAGCGCCGCGATGAGCGCGCGGGACGCTGCCGCGAAACGGGAGCGGCGATGTTTCTTTCGCTCAAGCCAGCCATCTCCCTGCTGCTTCGCATCCATACATGGTTCCCCTTAGCGGGAGATGGGGAAGTTTTTTTTTTTTTTTTTTGTCAAGTGAAAACGTGTTTGGCAATGCATTTGGCTGTGTGCGCATGTTGTTCTGGTTATATAGGGTGTTTCAAGAAATGTGTCCACTATTTTTAAAAAATCAGGAAAATGCGGTATTTGCTCGCTGTCTTCACAGTTGTTTATCTGTATCGGCAGGCATCTTAAGATGGTTGCAGACATGATTTGGGACAGTAATTAAGAAAGTTAAATTAATTGACTTTTCAATTAGCGGAGTTAGGTGGTTAAGTCCAATGAGAGAATTGAAGTACTTCGTGCGAAGAACCCATTTCAGCTTTGAGATTTCGAAAAAGCGGCCTCTATTAATTATTGTGGCGTAATGAAGTTCAGGCAAATTCAGCGGCCAAACCGAAACGCGGAAGAGCGCAACTGCCACATTAGTCTGAGACGTCCACAATGAGTGAACATCATTATATCAACCATCAATTGACTTCTTGGTGTGAGTGTGTGGGCTGCGCTTGCAGTAGTAGCACGCATGACGTACATACGTTAGCGAACGGGGACGCACTGCAGTTCTGTAACCCTTGTCTTGAACAGTGACGTCATTCTAGTCGTCTGCTTGTTGCGCTCATTGGTGCTTGGGTTTCGGTTTCGCCATTGAATTTGCCTGAACTTCATTACGCCACAATAATTAATAGAGGCCGCTTTTTCGAAATCTCAGAGCTGAAATGGGTTCTTCGCGTGAAGGACTTCAATTCTCCCTTTGGACTTAACCATCTAACTCCGCTAATTAAAAAGTTAACTAATTTAACTGTCCTAATTACTGTCCCAAATCATGTCTTCAACCATCTTAAGATGCCTGCCGTTACAGGAAAAGCAATTGTGAAGATAGCAAGCAAATGCCGCATTTTGCTAATTTTTTAAAAATAGTGGACACATTTCTTGAAACACCCTGTATGTGCACGCGAAGCCTCAAATAAGGTTAGATGAAAGTAGCGCCCGTCCTGTCTTCTCGTTCTTGTGAATGTTGTTTTTTGCGCTCAAAATTCCCATCAACTATGCACCATCTCGCCGAATTTGAAGTTTTGATAGATAGATAGATAGATAGATAGATAGATAGATAGATAGATAGATAGATAGATAGATAGATAGATAGATAGATAGATAGATAGATAGATAGATAGATAGATAGATAGATGCCCAACAAACCACACTATCTCGCTTGCATCTCCCGAAATATCCCGAATGTGGAGCTCCCAAATTTTTGTTTCTTAAAAATAGGCAAAACGTTTTTTCTGGATATAAACAAACAACTAAAAAGTAACTAAGTGCCAAAAGGAGTTCCAGAAAGTCATTGCGGGACGAACGATTTGCATAAAAACGCCATAAAAAACAAACAGCCCGCACTGATCCCCGAAATGCTCTTGTGAGAACAAAACACTTGCGTGAAAAAAAAAAAACAGAAAAAAAAAGAAAAGCCACGCATGCGCACTTACTGCCGGGCTTCGCGCTTGCGCGCTTTGCGACGCGCTCGGTCTTCTTGTCTGCCATCTTTGGGAACATTGCAGCACTGCCTTCATCATCCGTTGTGCAGCCGTGGTTTTGTAGCGTTAGCTACACTGGCCTAGCCTAGCCCGTTTCGCGCGGCACATCAAGAGCCGTGCTGCGCATGCGCGAGAATCAGTGATGTCACACAGCGGGCGCAACGGAGCCGGCAGCTCCCGCGCACACCGCCGCCGCCGTGCGCGACTCACCGCTGCCGGTCTGCGCATTCTGGCTGGTTCACGGTAGCGGCACGGCGGCTCGCCGTTTGACGTTTGCCGTTCTCAGGCCGCCGTGCGCGGGCTGTTTCGTTCGCGCACGTCTGCCGTTCTTTGCCGTTCGGAGAATAGGTCCGAGACCCATTTTCGTGCCGTTTTCCGTTTGCCGGAGAACGACGTAGCCAATCAGCGGCGGAGGAGCGGTTGCCATGACTACGGCGCGCCGCGTCGTCTGCTTCTCCCGCTTCGCGGGAAAAGCAGACGAGCCGCTGAGCGGCTTGCATTACGCTCCGCGTTTCTGGCCTTTATTTGAGGTACGGAGTTTCCAATGGAAGAAAAATTTCTTGAAACCGTAAGACACTACAGTTTCTTGTATGACAAGAAAACACCCGAGTACAAAGACACAGAGCTGAAAATGAACCGGTGGACCATCATCGGGGTGGAATTCGGCATCACAGGTAAGGAAGCAAACGTCGTTCTCGCTACGAAAGCGCATGCACGCAGGCTGAGACAATGCAGGGCACCAAGCGATGATGAAATTCAGGAATGCGAGGGATCGCTGGAGAAAGATCGTCGTCGAAAAAGAACGAGCCACATGAAGCGGCGCAGGGGGCAGCGCGGGGAAGAAAACGAGCCGGCGCCGCAGCAGCGGGGACACACCAAAATGAGCGCAATCAAAGTCAACACAACGTCTTCGGTGTCGTTGAGAGGCATGTTTAGCTTCCAGCGAACAATGCACACTTTTGCACGGCAGAAAAACGGTCCGAGTCGATCGTGGCGTCGATTCACAGCCCATCTCATGCGCACATCGTGAATTCTCGTCGTCTCACCAGGTCTCCCGTTCGTGCTAGATTGTGTCGCGTCACGTGATCGTACCGCCGGCGAAGTTTGCCGTGCACTTTGAACAGCTCTCGCGCGGGCGGCGGTGGCCGACGGTCTACGGCACCGCGCCGTTCCGGCAGGCTTGCCGCCACCGTGAACCAGGCATTCCAGAGGAGTGACGTCGTAGCCGTGGTAGACGCAGTGGCGCCGGCGCGCGCGCGCAGCCTTCGCTGTGCAGTCGCCGTCTGACACTGCGCTGGAGCCGCGGCGCCATGAAGCAGAGCGCAAATGCTGCTCAACGGCGCAGAAGAGCGGAGAAGCTTGACTCATCGGATCTCGAAGTAGTTGCCTGGCAATTAGCGTCCCAAGCTGGGATTTGTGATTCATGGAAGCAGGATTTGAGCAGGATTTGGGATTCACCACCATTCATCTTGTCTATCAGAGACAGATAATTCCAAATACTGCGTTGGGGCCATAGTGACGGCAGCGTGTTACTTCACTGATCACCGAGCTGTCTTTGTGGCAATAGAGAAGCAACGACGTTGAGCAAAAATTAATATACATGTGCCACATAATACGTATACCGTGTGTGTGTCATTGGAGCAGCAGTAAGCTGATAATCAAGCTAATCCTAGACAATCTAGACAATCAGGAAAGCTAAGAATAATCAGCTGAAGCTTTGCTAACGCTACGTATATCCTGGCATAGCCGAGCTAAGCCACTGCAACATTTTTCATTGGGTTTCTGCTCTCCATTGCGCGCTCTCTGGATTCGTACGGTAGTGCGTAAGCCATCGTCAAGATTACAGGATTTTGGTGGGTTTGCATCGCTATAATAGGTATGTACGACCATCTCGATGCGGCGAAGTTGCAATCGGATATTTGTGTTGTGCGTGAAAGTGTTGTAAGTTCAATGGTGCACGCGAGCGCAAACTTCAGAGTTCACGGCTGCCGTCTTTGTTTCCTTTCTACTAGGATGCGTCGCAAGAAAACGCGGGCGCGACGAAAACCTAAGAACCCGTTAGGGATGATTCGTTGCATAAGTCGCTTGTTTTAGACCGTAACAATGGAAAGAAATTTTGTCTTACCTTGAGCTTTGTTCCGAAAGTGTGCATCTTTTCCACACGTGCAATAAGGGTCTTCTCGCCTCTCGTTTTGTTTTTGCATGCGAGAAAGCTTTTAAAATACCTATTATTAAATACACGAAATGTAACCGAGAAAAAATATAATGATAGCCTTCACAGGTTTCTGCTTACCCGTATGTGCGAGTAACGATAATGCCGACTTCATGCTCTTACTAAAGGTACGGGAATCATTACCCCCAATATTTTACCAAAAATCGCGCAGCGCATGAAACTTGTTCCGCTTGATCATTCGTTTTTATCATTTTATGATCATCCACTATGCTTCACGCCGAGTTGACACAGTGCGCTCGCAGCAGGCTGATAATTCGTAAACTACGTGCTCTGCCACGAGGTGAACTGCATCTTCGGCAGTGCTCTCGAGCTTTGTTTATTGAGCAGCGCGTGCCCAAGCAACACTGGCCGATCATCGGAAAATGTGCGGCAGATCGCTGCAGGCCAACGAAGTCGGCATGAAGAGCTCGGGTAGCAAAAAAAAAAGCCGGCAGATCCCACGCACTGTGGGAATCGATGTAATGCGAAGTAGCCAGTAATTAGCAAATCATCCATTACATAATTTGCATGTCATGTTTTACATGTTAGGACTTGTCATTTATGTTCGTCACACAGTCACGGCGCGCGATACCTATTTTGGTGTATATCAAGCAAGCGAACTGGACTACAGCGCACCATGAGCGTGGTATGTAAATGGCGTTGTAGATGACATGCATGCCAAGATTTTCATGTTACCACCTGCCATTTATGTTAGTTATACAGTCATGTCACTCAATACCAAATTTGGTGTATATCAAGCTAAGGAAGCGAGCGAGCGCGCCATGAGCTTGGCATGTAAATCATACTTTTCATGACAAGTTTTCATGATTTTCATGATATGACCAGTCATTTATGTTCGTCATACAGTCATGTCATGCCATACCAAATTTGGTATAAATCCCATTAACGATACGGCCAGGAGAGCACAACGTCGTAGGCGGCTAGAGAGATAGATAGCTAGATAGATAGATACGCTCAAAGTCGCCGAAGTCGCCAAAAAAATGCTTCGCATTTAAAGGCCGATCTATCTTGCCGACCTCGTCGGCTCTATCTCGGCCGCGAATGCTGGCTCGGATGCTTTGGGCAGTGTAATGCCGTGTTCAAGAGCTTTGGCTGGCCAGAGACGTCAGCTTCAAGCTGGCCCTACCCTGCTGGCCGGTGAAGGTGGTGGTGGTGGTGGTTGTGGTTCGAAGAAGGAAAAGGCGCCTAATTTCTGCAGCCCGGTCGGGAGCACGGCGCAGCGCCTCCGGTGAAGGACGCCGACGGAGCGAAACCCCTCGCGTCTTTTCCTCTCCTCCTCTTTCTCTCAGAGTGAAGCCCGGAAAGTGCCCGCAAGTAGGAGGATGGCGCTACTGTTGCCTCGGAGGTCACATGGGAGACCGGCAAGGTCGCTTTGGCGGGAAGAAGTTAATTCTGTCGTTCTGTGATGACTGTTTCGTCGCTGCATCCACGCTTTCTTTGTTCCGCGCTGTCAACTTGTGCGCTGTCAATTTTTTTCTGCCTACGGGCCCCCCAAATGTACACGTAAGTTGTGCGTCTTATTTACGCTATTCGCGCCTATATTTTTAAAAGTTAGTTTCGAGGGATAGTCCGTTGACCGTTGAGGCTTTGTTTCTTTAGAGAGTTCGCTTGCAATTTTCGATCTCTTCATCCGACATTTTGAACTGCCTGTCACATATTTCGAGACTGAATGAAATCTATTGTTATCATGTGAAAGTAGGCAGCTTCTTTGAAGCACCGTTGTTTCGGGGTATTGCCCATTTTGTGCACGATGTAGTACGCTGTAGTTGTGCTTTGTGCGCCACTCGCGTCATCCAGGTTGAATGCGACGCCTGTTTTTCGGCTAGTAAATACGAGGCTATGTATGCGATGTGTATTGGGCATAAGTTACCACACCAATGTTCAAAAACGAAACCATACAATCACATATGCTGTCATCGCGTTGTGCATGCCGCACGCCTTATAGTTTCGTTTTGAGTGAGAAGTTGCATTAGATAATTCGAAACTGCGTAGAATAAAATCAACTTTCTGTTTTTGTCAATACATTAGCAGGGTCCATTGGTAGGTTGTTTGATAATACTAATTTTGAATTAATTTATTATAGCGGTATCGTAGTTGTGGCGTGGCTCGGCATGTTAAACCATGCTCAGCCATGGTTTCATCGGAGTGCCGCGTTGTCTAATTCCATAGTTCCGTTTCCACTCCGGGGTTTTTCAACATGCTGGCCCATTTCGAGAAGAAAAAAAAAGACGTTGGTTTCGCCTTCAAGTCGTCTTAGGTAGACGCATTAGGGACCCTGCGAGTTTTTCTTTTTGTATTTCTTCAAACTATTGCACTTCTGCAGATCTTCAGGCATGCCCTGCTATTCAATCAGGACAAAGTATCCAGTACAGTCAGCTGAAACCGTGCTCCCACCATGAGCATGTTACGAATGCCGGTAAGCCATGACCTGGCATTTTTGAATATGCAAGTGATACTGATACTCTGTGCAGGGACATCATTTAGCTTACTGCAAGGCGCTGCACCAACTAGCAACAACCACACAGAACAAAGTGAAACATCAAGTGTTTCAAACCAAGCACGCCCTTTTGGTAGGTAGCCATACTGCACATGGGTTTATGTACAGCAACTGACATGATTTTAATGCAGCTGCTGCTACTCCACATGCACCAATACCTCCGAGAACTTCACAGCACCAGCAGAATAAAGAAATGCCACTTGGTAAGAAGCAAGGGGTCTTGTTATTGCGAACCTGGCCCATAATTCCCTAGTAATATGTGCTTCTGCATTAATGTCTGTAGCTTTCAATATTCATTCACTATACATCTACTCTGACAATTTGTATCAACTTGTCTGTTTGTCTCTTACGCAGAACTGGGTCTCACGGGCCATACAACACATTCACCTGGGAATACACCCTGAGCCTGGCGGTTGGTTAAAGGGCTTTACAGATGTTGACTGCGTAACGAGATTTATCTACTAAATGCAGCATTTGGAAGACCCTGTGAGCATCAGCATCCTAGCCCTACTTTCCATGAGCAATGTCGACTATCAAGGGGTGAGTGATTGGCTTACGTGTGTTTGCAGTTCATATAGCTTATTCACCATAGAGGTTACTGGCCCATGATTCTACAGTGTTATGTCATAAATTATGGTTGGTACTGTAGTGTTTGTCATGAGAAATCATGTATGTGTAGAAACTTCCTAATTCCAATGTACAAAGGAATATTGGGACCCCAAAACAGGTACTCGTGTTAATTTCTGAAACTGGCGTAATATGTTTTTATTTCAGATCTCAGAGCAGCGCCACTGCAGAAGCATTAAGGGACCTGGCTGCACAGTTTTCTGGTAATAATGAAATTATGCAAATTAACAATGAAAAATTTTAAATGCCGTAATAAGAATCCTATTGATCATCAATTAAATTTTATGTATGACTTACCGCTATACTTACAGCGTTCCGCAACAGTCTTCGACAATCATGCTAGGATTTTGAGTGAACTGGCGTGGCTACGAAGGGTTATGGCGGTAAAGTCAGCCACATTCTCAGTGCTTCCAGAAGACTGCCCTCGACTACCAGCTGAAGGTGCTGAAGTGCTGCTGCAACTTGAAGACTATCTCAATTCTCCAGAAAATTTGGAGACGCATGTTAGTTATGCATGACCTGCTTTTTTTGGCTTTTGTAAGCTATAGAGTGCATGATACTACCCCAGGTGCGTCTTGTGTAAACAAGCCAATAGCACACGATCCTGCTAGATTTATCTACTTACCATTAATATAGAATCCACCTTCCTATTACATGGGCACGCAATAATAAATTCTATTTTCGTCCTACAGGCCCTCACAATTTCTGTGGCAAGTTTAAATAACCTCTAGCATGTATAACATAGCTTATTGTTTCCAGTAGCTTACATTTTTTTTTATTTCGGTTTGTGTTACAGCATGTGCGCGGGGCACATTTCAGGAGACGTCATTCAAGAGCGTTGGACAGAATGTAAAAAATGGCTCTCTGGAGCAAGTGACTGAGATGGAGGCCGCAGCGAAAGACGAAACCACAGCCAAAGTAACTAGTTTTTTTTCTATCTTTTTTCAGTCATAAATTTGCAACCATTTATTTACTCCTTGGAGCCAACTTTCCTCAGTTTTGTTATAGGTTAAGTCATGTATTTAGTTATAGGCAGGAAGATTTTGTCAATTCGTTAAATGGCTGGACATTCGTTACCTCAATGTGAGTTTGTAAATATTTATTTGTACATTCAATAATAAACTCAAGAAAAGGAATTCACTCTTGTGATAATTTGTCTACAAAGCGCTTACTGTACAGTGCGCTTTAAGACACAAACACATGCATGTAACAAAGATACCAGGTGTCTTTTCTTTTTCTCATATCAATTTTTCGTAAATATTTTGTGCAGATGTGCCAGTGTATAGTCCGCTTCTGCTGCTTTATTACTATACTATAACAGGTAGAAATTACTATCTCAAAAAATAAAAGTTTAGCAGTAGTTAATTCATAAAATTGCATTAAAACCTTTTTTCATTATTGACTTCAGGTGACATCTTAAATGGTCGTGTTGAACCTGTCGACAGACATGCATGCATTTAGTTGTAACCAATTTTATAAACTTCAGTTTTGAGATATGTGTTCAAGTGTGCGGCGAAAATGCATTGGCGTCATATAGTTCTAGCTTCACTGGGAACATGTGCAATGCTAGAGGAGAGCAATTATGACTTTCATTTTGCTGACGTGGACTTCGCGTGTCGCGAAACTGCTGCTGTAGTTAAAGTGGTTACTGTCAAATAGGTCGTGCATGCTGACGGGAATTAATTCCGCCTATTGAACATGTGCTGAAGCAACTGAAATAGATAACGCGATTTAAAAAAAAAATAAATGGTACTCAACAAGTGACTTATCCTAAATATGTGTTGTTCACCAATTAAGTTAAGTCGGTTGAAGAAGCGGATTCAGTGCATGTGAGTATAAATCAAACCCTATATATAATACTGAAAAAGCCGGCAGATCCCACGCACTGTGGGAATCGATGTATTGCGAAGCAGCCAGCAAGGGGCAAATCATGCTGGACATAATATGCATGCCATGATTTACATGTTAGGACCTCTCATTTAGGTTCGTCATGCAGTCACGTAGCCCAATACCAATTTTGGTGTATATCAAGCTCGCCAACTGGACGCAAGCGCACCATGAGCGTGGCCTGTAAAGGGCAATGTAGATGACATGCATGCCAAGATTTTCATGCTATCACCTGCCACTTATGTTCGTTATACAGTAACGTCCCGCAGTACCAATTTTGGTGTATATCAAGCTAGCGAAACGGCCGCGAGCGCGCCATGAGCGTGGCATGCAAGTCATGTTGCACATGACATGTCATGATTTCCATATTACCACTTCTCCTTTATGCTCATTATACAGTCACGTCATGCAATACAAAATTTGGTGTATATCACGCTAGCGAAACGGCCGCGAGCGGGTCATTAGCGTGGCATGCAAGTCATGTTTCACATGACATGTCATGATTTCCGCATGACCACTTGGCATTTATGTTGGTCATACAGTCATGTCACGCAATACCAAATTTGTTGTACATCAAGCTGGCGAAACGGCCGTCAGCGTGCCATGAGCGTGGCATGCAAGTCATGTTGCACATGACATGTCATGATTTCCATATTACCACTTGTCATTTAGGTTCGTCATACAGTCACATCATGCAATACCAAATTTGGTGTATATCAAGCTAGCGAAACGGCCGCGAGAGTGTCATGAGCGTGGCATGCAAGTCATGTTGCACATGACATATCATGATTTCCACATTACCACTTGGCATTTATGTTCGTCATACAGTCACATCACGCAATACCAAATTTGGTGTATATCAAGCTAACGAAACGGCCGCGAGCGCGCCATGAGCGTGGCATGCAAGTCATGTCGCACATGACAAGTCATGATTTCTGTATGACCACTTGGCATTTATGTTCGTCATACAGTCACGTCACGCAATACCAAATTTGGTGTATATGAAGCTAGCGAAACAGCCGTCAACGCACCATGAGCGTGGCATGTAAATCATGTTGTACATGACATGCATGTCATGGTTTTCAAATTACCACCTGTCATTTATGTTGGTCATGCACAAATGTCTCATCGTACCAATTTTTGGGCATATCAAATTAAGAAAACGGCCTTAGGAGCACTACGGTCATGGCGTGTAAATCATACTTTTCATGACTAGTTAGTCATGATTTTCATGATATAACCAGTCATTCATGTTCGTCTTACAGTCATGTTGCGCCATACCAATTTTGGTATAAATCCCATTAACGATACGGCCAGGAGAGCTCAAAGTCGTAGGCGGCTAGATAGATAGTCAGATAGATACGCTCAAACTCGCCGAAGTTCGCTAAGAAATGCTTCGCATTTAAAATGTACGTTCGCCGTGGACAAGCCACGCAATGACCGCTGGGCGAATGTAAGGGCCGCTACACGCGCTCGCCGCACACCCGCACCGCACGTGGCGGGACCCCTTCCGCCCGCAAGCGGAGAGCAAAAGAGCGGGTCGGCGCCAAAAGGCAACCCACGCGCTGGCCGCATGAGCGGTTCTGATGCGCACTCTATACTCCATCTCAGAAGTACCTTGCAGCACTGTGGAAGCTTCGGGGCTTGTTAGCCAATGGTAAAGGCGAAAGCCCCCTCAAGACGTGTTCATGCGCATCGCGTCGTCTGCTCGTCGTCTCTTTGGCGTCTGCTCGACTACCTTGTCGATGCTTGCTCCTTGCAGTTAATACAAAACGCAAAAAGCTCGCGGGAACGCCACTTCACCATTTCTTTATGTTCAGAAACCCACTTGTACTGGCGTTTGTGAGGAACGCGGTTCTTTTTACAACATCATTCATACTGGCGTTTTCACCGAGTTCTTTTTTGACAGCACGGTCGACGCGCTTTCAGCAGCAATCACGTACCATTCTTGGGCGGAACAGCAATTTATTGGCAGAGAAAACAACATAGACGTTCAGGGTGTTTCGCATCGTCAACGCATTACCGACTCTAATGTTGTGGCGACATCTGTTCATTTAACATAAACCACTTTCACGACTCGGCACCGCCTCGGTAGTCCTAGCAGCATCGAAACAAACGAGCGATACAAATAAGAGCGAAAAAAGATACCTGATGCTGAGTGCTCAGCGTTACATGAGACTAAGCGATGGCAGATTATACCGCTTATTTCTTGCTCTCCGGGCAGAGAGCCAGTCAGAAACACGAATTCAGATGGAAGCAGATCGTCTGGGGTGTATGGGGGCTGCCATGTTTCTGTACGTCATCGCGGTTAGGGTGGTTATTACGGCTACCAGCCGGTAATCTCTGCATTATTTCAGAAATTCCAAAGTGCATGCGCGAAGGGCCTAACGTGCCACGTATCGCTGTAACACGTCATGCGAGAAGCACAGCTAAAGCCCTTGTACCTCGTTGATAATGAAACAGTTAAGCCCGGAACTATATTATGTGCTGCGAAGGGATACTGCCTGTGTACGCCCCGTAGCTTCGGCAGTGCTGCAAGGTATTGGTGAGATGGAGTATAGTTGGACGACGCGACGACTGTTGAGGCTGGCAACCGTTCCGCGGAGCTACAGTTTTCGAGGTCGGCAACCATCACCAACAGCAGACGACGCTGGCATGCTCTTGAAAAAGAAAAGCCGCCGCATTTATGATGAAAACGAGGCTTTTGCATTCTCAGCTGAAGATCAACCAACCAATCAAGATCGTGTTTTTCGGCCGCATGTGTTGCTTCGCCGTGGTCATATGTGTTCGAGGGATACTATGCGCAGTTTTCGTTTTACCGTTGTTCTTACCGCACCCAACTCGTATCGCTCGGTTGCATTCGGCGCGACGGCGATCTTTTACAGCTTGCAGGAAGGCTGGCGCAAACGCGCACGAACAATTTTTATTACAATGAAGAAAAGGCTTACAGCGGCAGCGGCATTGCACGCTCTGATGCCGCGATGTTATCTACAAACAGCCAAACGAGTTCTAATGTTGTAGAATCGTCCTGACTGGTCAGTGCTGTTTATGTTTGAGCGCGGGTGTGTATTATTGTGCGTGGTCTGCTGACGTTCTGTCGACCGCAAAAGTTTACGGGATCTGCAGCCCGTGGCGGAGCGACGACAAACTGCATCGCTGCGTCACCTACCGTGGTGGGGCAGGTGTTGAGGATATCGGCCTCGGCGATAAGCGACGGCGCGTTTAGATAACGCGCCGCTGAGGGATCTTATCGCGGAGGCCGCCTTGATATCCTCAACACCCGCCGTGTCACGGTAGGTGACGCAGCGATGCAGTTTCTCGTCGCTCCGCCACGCGCTGCAGATCCCACAAGCTTTAGCGGCCGACAGTACTTTTTACTTTGCTGTTTACCAATTCGTGTTTTCTCTTTACAATGTCATAGTGAGCTCGATACATAACATATTGAAGTGTTTGAAGTTTGAGCAGAGAAGAAAAGGATTAGCATGCGTGATTCATTACAGCTGGCATTACAGCTATGTGTATATGAAGTAGTCATGCATTTTATGAGAGACACTATAGCTTGTTTTCAAAAGAATGCAAACATGAAGCATAATGTTTGCTTACATTGCTCACAAGACACCTTGTTGCAGTTGAAAACACAGAATGCCTACATTTTCCGCCACAAATAGTGCTGTTGAATTAACTATCCTGAAGGTTTCGCGATTTCTTTGCTACGATCCACTCATTGCTACATTCCTGTTGCTCACCTCATCTTCTTTTCACACTGGCGATATGGATCATTACATACCTCGACTCGGCCTCAATGAGAAGAATATATGGTAGCACTAAGGTCATAGCCAGGGTTTTATTTTGAGGGTAGGGTCAACATCCTGGGCCTCTCCACCCACCTGAATGTCCTATGGATAATGCATTACAAATTGTTAGTGTTTCAACTACTCAAATATCATCCAAATATCAGCCATACTTTACTAGCCCCCCCAAGCCAATTTTTTCCTTCAGCTGTGGTACTAATGTACATGTAGTGGGTCGGTCAATAATAGTCCTCTGCTAATAGTCTGAAGTCACTGTTTTCCATATGGCTCCTGTAAATTATTGGCGCCATCAGCAGATTGCATGCCCTTTTTGAGTCGCCATGGGGAGACATTTTGTCGGTCTACTACAGTCTCTTCTCATAAAGCAGAACAGAAGTAGCCGAACAGTCTCACGAACACCGTAAGAAAATTATTATTTGACAATCTTATTACTTTTGTGATACATAAAATACTCTATCCCTTGGTGTTCTTTTACTATGAAATGCTCTTTAGCTAAACCACCTAACCAGAAAGAAAAGCTGTTTTTATTTGTAGTAATTTTAAATGTTGCTCATCGTCTTCCTTGTCTTGAACCAGACTATGACAGGATCCTCACAGAAATTGCAAAATGATTTTAATTATTGGCTTCTTCTCACGTCATCACTATGAGAAGAAACAACACATTGGATGAAAATCCACTGCGTTATTTCTTCTTCTCACAGTGGTGATGTATAGTGCAACATATAATTCATGTATTTATTGAAGACAAAGATTTACAAATGCAGAGAGGGCAGCAATGCCTACAGAACAAGGTGCAGGTGGCTGACCATCTGCCTCTACATTTTATTTAAGAAATGTACAGCACAGAGATAGAGTGGTCAAAAGTCAGCACTGGCTACAAAAATATGGAAAATGCATTCAATGACGGGCACAGGTGCCCAGTAATTGTATTTTATTTCAAACCAAACCACGCTAATCAAATGAGTAAACTTTGGAATAGGTTCAGTGCTGTCATGGAAGAAAGGGTTTGCCTTCTAGCATAGCTGCTTCAATGGATGATGAACTGAAAGCTCATATGTTGCAACAGATGAGGTAGAACAGAACATTGAGCCACATGTGCTATCATACTAATTGCAACCTGCTGCAAGTTATGGGCAAATAATTCATTTATTTGGTCTGCACAACTTTTGAATCTTTTCATGAAAGATGATAATGGTTGCATTACACAAGGCTGTTTATTAGCAGCCTCCACAGTATTAGCATAGGGTAAGCAAGAAAACATTTGAGGCAGTTCTTGGGTTTCAGTAGAGACTTACAGATAGCTCTTAGGTACACCTTTAATAAAATGAATACGTTCCGTCCAAATGTGATACTGTGATCATGTTCAACAGCAAGCTAGTCACTACGCAAGTACAATGAGAACAGCCCCATCAGCACTATAAAAAGAATTTATGAATGCCGTTGTTATAAAGCCACAGCAGCTGAGCCAATGTGCTGAATGTGAACTGATCATGCATTCACACATACTATACAAATCCACACATCATCAGTAATACTTTGTTCCATCTCTTGTTGTTTACCATTGTACAGACCATAGGCACAGCCAAAGGGTTCGGTTTGAAACACCTCCAAAATTATCAGTTTGAATGTGTGTGATCATGTACACTCAGAGACATACATACATAGTGATTATACTGCCCTCCCACCCCTAATTTCCTCAAAATACAATCCCAGCTATGCCCCAGGCACGAGCTTTTAAGTAACATAGCCTGACAAATCACAACGATGGTAACTTATGGCACCGAAAGTAACCTTGAGTGGGTCTTCATTCTTCATTGAGGATGGCACTGTGCACGTCATGCTCGTACTTATGAGTCAGCATGTTGTAAGATGCTTTCTTTGCAAGTTATTTGCCCGTGCATTGTTCATAGTAACACCAGGGTGTAGCACCAAACCCCAACCAAAAAGTGTACCCAAACTGTAATAATGAGTGAGAATGAACCCACATCAGTTTTCTTGGAACATGCCTGAAGTGAAACCGAAAAATTTCTGTTACCAGTTTAGAGCAAAAAGTTTAAATAAATGTAGGATATCAAACCGAACCAGTACCATGGCCGAACACGAAACCGAAATTATGTTCTTGAAGCACGTCTGCAGTCACATTGTAAATCACAATACCAGTTATTAGTTTGAGACAAAGCGGTTCAAAGTAGATGTAAGCAACAGCACATGTTGTCACCTACATGGTGCGGCTGACTACAAAATCTGGTGTGGTGCCATTGTTACATAGATAAATGCACACAGAGGGTCACTAATGGTGAACACTTATTGAGGAAGTGCACCTCGCTTTTGTGCTGCCTGCCGCTTTGCTGTCACATGTTACACAAAGCGATTTATTATTTCATAGACATTTACAAATATGCTTTCCTTCTAAGTTATGCATTATGCTGTACACTTTAAAAGGATCCTGTGCCCCAAGTGATGCATGTTGCTTTTAGTGTATGTTTGCCAGTAAAAGTGGCAAAATCAAAGCATTTGAATCTGAATAATTTCTGGCAACGTATGTGACATATTAAACTGCAAGTGTTGATTAGCCTGGAATAAACTGTGCATGCTTGCGATACAGTTATTGGCTTGGAATGAAGTGTACATGCTTGCGATGCCGTTATTATCATGACTTTAAAAAGAGAAACATGTTTTGTGCTTGCCATAAGAACAAGAAAGACGCACATCCATGCATAAATGTTTGCTTTTGTGTGCAACCGACACAAGCAGTGTTGACCAACGTCCTACACGAAGTGCAGTCTTACATTGCATTTATACATTAGGACAAAACTATTTACTTTCATATGGGTACTCTCAGCATAGTTGTAGTATCTGCTGAGGTCACTGCAGTGCTCAGATGCCAGCATTACAGCCCATGTGGTTACTGTAACCCATAATATGTACCTACCACATTATGTATGCTGCATTTTGACTGGAAGAAGACAACCACTGTGCTATGTGAATGAAACAGGACAGGACATACCAGTAATTGTTTGCTTTTATTTTTATTTAATTTGTTTGCTTATCAGCACTTTTGTTTGCTAGTGCCAACCTTGCTAGTTCCTTTCGCATTCACCTCAGTATAATGCAAGGAAGATGTTGCTTCGCAAAATACGGCTTGTAAAATTTCATTGCAGGGCTTCCTTGACTCAGTGTGCACTTAGGAAATAGTGAATCATGGATGCATCTGCTTGTATGATACAAACGTTTTGGTTTCATACTAGCTGATGCATCCATGATGCACTGTACTTTTTCTTTCTATTCATTTCAGTGTTACTGAGGTAATCCTGCCATGTCACATGTGGTGTACATGTATCAAATTGTCCAGGCTGTTGTTGCCAGCAGAAAATAGGAGACTTTTTCGTTGTATTCCATTCCAGTTGAATTCTGTGGTCAATATTTGTAACATTCCTAATCATCTCTGCCACATGATTTCATTCTGCGAATGTTCAAAAGAAATGTCATGTAACGCAGTTTACTTTCAATTCTGGAATATGGCAGTATAAACTGAGCATCACTTTTGACAGGCACAAACTAAGAGCATGAACACCTCTTCCTCCAGTGAGACAATTATGACAGTATGCCCATAGTCTTCTTTGCTACAAATGCCTTGGAGGAGGAGGATGCATCCTAACAATTCAAGGGGACGAGATGACGTTGGGTTGTAATGAGGTTTGAGGAACTGGACATACAGTGTCTCACATTCACATCTTCAGTCAGCGGACAGTGGGACCACCTCCAAGGCCTGGTTGACTGGGGATTTGTCCTGTACGATGCGTTAGGGAATGCAGTATGTGGTGAGGAGTTTAGAAAACAGGCCAGTGGTGCATCAGCCAGACTAAAAAAACTGGCTAGTGTGTGTAGAGAGCTTGATTGTCATCATGGATGATGTTTTGGAGTTGTGAATGAGCAGGCTAGCTGATGGCTTTCCTTAGTGTATTAAGAGGCGACAGCATAGGTTGGCAAACTCACTCAGACTCTGTCCGACTGAGATCGAGCCGTCAGTCTGAGCGACTCTGAATGAATAATATTTTGGTGAGTTTGAGTGCGACTGATTGAGGTTCAGAAAAGTTTTAGTGAGTCTGAGTTTGAGCGAGTCCATCAGAGGCAAATTTTGGCGAGCTGGAGTCCGAGTGAGCTCTACATACAAAATATATTTGTTGGGTGAGTCTGAGTGAGCACCGCATTTATTTGCCGACCTATGGGCTACGGGCAGTGCTGCGTACTCTGATTGATCAAGCCTGTGAGGCAGAGGGTGGCGATGCGGGCTTGTTGGTTGGTCATACTTGTACGAGTTGAGCGCTCAAAAGGACACGGACAAGAGGAAGAGATGTACACACACAGGCGCTACTAACAACAATGGTTTATTTCCTTAAGCTTTGCACTAGTATACCTGCTTTGCACACGACAGTCACATGAACTCATTTTTAAAAACAACCAAAATCGCCATTGATACTGTGGTGGTCATGCCTCGAAGAGACAGATAATCAGGATGCACAGGCAGTCAGAGACAGGCCTTTAGCACACCATGCGCAGAAAATGCAATTCCTTCATACTCAGTGACAGTGAGGGTTTGCTAACGCATGCGTCCCCGAAAAGATCAATTTGTTCCGCTTCAATGATTAGCCTAGTGATTCCCGACCTTTTCCTGCTCACGACAACCGTTCCACGAAAATTTGGTTGGCATGCGCAAATTTGGCAGTGTTGCGCCAGAAAACCATCCGGTGGCGACTTCCGTACTTTATTACAGTGCTCGCTGAGCCGGACATTTAGGCAGCGGCTAGTCTGCCCAATGTAAACGAGGCCACAGGACAGAGGAATGCGGTACACGACGCATGTCTCACATTCAACGAAAGGTTCTTTTTTATGTTTTATTGAGCATCCCGACCGAGCTTTCTTATCCGGATACTTAGCCAGCACCGTTGATCGCCCCACCCTCCCGAATAGGAACGTGGCGGTTGTCCCATACATTCATCAGGTATCGCACAACCTTAAAAAATAGCCGCCAGAGTTGACACCCGTGTTGTCGTCTCAGCCCCGTTTAAACTCGGCAATCTGAGCAAAAAAAACTAGGGGTGTGCGAATAGTGAAATTTAATCTCGAATCGAATTCGAATCGAATAGTGCCGAATAGTGGCCAAAAATATCGAATTCGAATCGAATATCGAATAGTAGCATTTTCGTGGAGGCGAAAATGCTCGGGCGTCGTCAGTCTTTGGGCGTCTATTCACAGCTGCGTTTTAGCAGCGCGCAGGAATGATGGGAGCTTGTGCACGAGTGGTGCGGCGCGGCATTGGAGACTGCAAAGCGTGAACAAATTTTCACAAGTGAAGCCGATCACTGAGGGTATCGCGGGCCAAAGTCGATGTTTTACACGACCCAACTACGCGACCTGCGTGTCTGTGTTGGGTAGTTGGGTCGCACATGTCCGTGCCTTCGTTTCAGAAGTGATGTGGAAGGCTTGACAGTACTCCCATGAGTTTTTTTTTTTACGTGAGGAAATGGCATAATTCCCGTTAAAATAAACATGCTCTCGCTTTTGAACACGGATATCGGTGAGAGTGTTAACAAAATGCCTACTGTAACGATGTTAGCGTTCGTTTTAGCCACCCACCATTACCAAGTTGTACCATTGGTAATTCGTTGGTAAGTCACGTTTTAAATATTCGGCCAGTCGAATTATTCGAAACTTCGAATACCAGCTATTCGAAAGTCGAATCGAATTATTCGATTAGGTACTATTCGATTCGAATTCGAAACTCGAATATTCGCACACCCCTAAAAAAACTAATCCGGATAAGAAAGCTCAGTCGGGATGCTCAATAAAGCATAAAAAAGAACCATTCGTTGAATGTGAGACATGCGTCGTGTACCGCATTCCTCTGTCCTGTGGCCGCATTTACATCGGGCAGACTAGCCGCTGCCTAAATGTCCGGCTCAGCGAGCACTGTAATAAAGTATGCAAGTCGCCACCAGATGGTTTTCTGGCGCAACACTGCCAAATTTGCACATGCCAACCAAATTTTCATGGAACAGTTGTCGTGAGCAAGGAAAAGGTTGGAAATCACTAGGCTAATCATTGAAGCGGAACAAATTGATCTTTTCGGGGACGCATGCGTTAGCAAACCTTCACTGTCTCTGAGTATGAAGGAACTGCACTTTCTGCGCATGATGTGCTAAAGGCCTGTCTCTGACTGCCTGTGCATCTGGGTTATCTGTCTCTTCGAGGCATGACCATCACAGTATCAATGGCGATTTTGGTTGTTTTTAAAAAAGTGTTCATGTGACTGTCGTGTGCAAAGCAGGTATACTAGTGCAAAGCTGAAGGAAATAAACCATTGTTGTTAATAGCGCCTGTGTGTGTACATCTCTTCCTCTTGTCCGTGTCCTTTTGAGCACTCAACTCATACAAATGTGAGGCAGAAACATGTCAAGTGTACAAGTATGTTCATAGCCACACATGAAGAAGAATAAAGAAGAAAATCATGTTTGTATGAAGAGGAAGGAGGAGTGGTCACACTGGAAAGCGAGTTTCTAGCTTGCTACACCTCATGGGCATAAATGGAAAAGGGAGACAGAGAAAGAGGGAGGTTAATGACACGACTATGGCATAACACAATGAGTCACGGTGCATAGAAAACCATGAACGGGCCAAAGGTTCTTACACTGTAGCACATTTTCTAAAGATGAGCATCTAAACCTGTCTCGCTTAGAAGCCTTAATAGGCACCTTAAACTGTGTTGGGCTTTGTCAGTGTTTCCAAGCACCCAAAACCTTCGTGGTAAGCAGCGAAATATTCCAAAAGATCTTGCCTTTGGAGTGGGCGTGAATGAAAAAGATGCTCAAGTGGACCACGACAAGGAGTTGGAAAACTTACTTCAGAGACGCCGACAAATTGGAATCTGTCTGCACAAGAATAAAACACAACTTCGAACCACATCAGTCGTTTTCCTAGGACACGTACTGACCAATGAAGGACTCAAAAGTTGCTCCATAAAAGGTCAAGGCAATTCCGCAGATGCCAAAGTCAACGAATGTCCAAGGAGTGCAGCACTTTTGCGGTATAATGAACTACCTCTCCAGATTTTTGCCCAAAATTTCATGTGTATTGGAGCCTTTGAGGGAACTCACTAACAAGGATGCACCATGGCACTGGGGGGAAGCTGCAAGAAGAAGCATTCGGAAAGGTCAAAGAGCCCATGCCAAGAGCTCCAATTGTAGCCTACTTCCATCCATGAAAGCAGCTGGAAATCCAATGCAATGCGAACGACCCTGGACTCAGAGCAGCTCTTCTTCAAGATGGACAGCCGGTCCCCTTCGTCAGAGCAGTGACACCTACGAACGTTCTTCATGCACAAATAGAAAGGGAGATGCCAGCCATCGTCTTTGCCTTAAACAAGTTTCATCAGTGCATATTCGGAAAAGAAACGAAGATAATCAGCGATTATAAACCACTGAAGCAATCCTGAAGAAACGATTGAATCAAGGTCCAAGATGACTGCAAAGCATGATCCCTCAGATGCGACGAGACAACATCACAATCGAACACAGACCAGAAAAAGAATTAGTCTTGGCTGACACAATATCTCGGGCTTTCCTTCCCAACGAAAGCAATGAACAGGAACATGAAAACATCAATGTCGTACACTAGCTCCCTGTAGGAAAGGAAACCTTAGGAAAAGATTAGAGCAGCGACTGAGAATGATGACTCGCAGCAAACACTAAAGTAAATCTTCCTTTCAGGCTGCAACAAGAAAAATGTGAACTACCCAAAGAAATGCGCCTGCGCTTCACGTACAGAAATAAGCTCGCTCCTGAGGACGACTTCATTTTCAAGGGATTATGCCTGATTGTCCTAATGTCTCTGCGAGGTGAAATCAAGGTGAAACTCCACTCATCGCATCTTGGAATTGAGAGCTGTCTACGATGAGCTCGTGAATGTGTTTTGTGGCCAGGAATGAACGCAGAATTGAAAGACTTCTCCATGAGGTGTGAAATATGCCAAAAGCACGCACATGCTCGGCAAAGAGAAACTGGATCACTCCATAAAGAACAAAGCTATTCATAGGAACGAGTCGGATGAGACATCTTCGAATTCAAAGGAAAGAATTTCTAGGTTACAGTCGATTATTACGGCCCGTATTCTGAAACGCTCCTTACCTCAGTAAGGGGGGCCTTAACTGCTCGAGGACGCCTTACTGCGTATTCTGGAACGCTCCTTACCAAGGTTCCCTCACTGAGGCCTTCCTTGGTGCTCCCTCAAGTTAAGGTAGCGCTGGGGCAACCTTCATGCCTCCTTACCTCGCCCCTCGCACTGAAGGGGTGCTTCTCTGCAGTGCCTATCAGTGACACTGCATCCGATTTGTCCTTGTTAATCGATACCTTGTACTTGTGCACAAGCTCTGTGCAGGCCCGTAGCCAGGGGGGGGGGGGGGGCTAAGGGGCCCGGGTCCCCCCCCCCCCCCAAAAAAAAAAACATTCGTATGGAGAGGAGTGTTTTACCGAGAATAAGTAAAGAAAATAGGTGGTTTTCAACAGGAGCCTCCCCCCCGAAAAAAAAATTTCTGGCTACGGGCCTGGGTCTCCCCCCCCCCAAAAAAAAATTCGTATGGAGAGGAGTGTTTTACCGAGAATAAGTAAAGAAAATAGGTGGTTTTCAAGGTTTTCAACAGGTGCCCCCCCCCCCCCCGAAAAAAAATTTCTGGCTACGGGCCTGGGTCTCCCCCCCCCCCCACATTCCTATGGAGAGGAGTGTTTTATTGAGAATAAGTAAAGAAAATAGGTGGTTTTCAAAGTTTTCAACAGGTGCCCCCCCCCCCCCCCCCCGAAAAATATTTCTGGCTACGGGCCTGGGTCCCCCCCCCCCCCCCAAAAAAAAATTCTTATGGAGAGGAGTGTTTTACCGAGAATAAGTAAAGAAAATAGGTGGTTTTCAACAGGTGCCCCCCCCCCCCGAAAAAAAATTTCTGGCTACGGGCCTGGGTCTCTCCCTCCCCCCCCTCAAATTCGTATGGAGAGGAGTGTTTTGCCGAGAATAAGTAAAGAAAATAGGTGGTTTTCAAGATTTTCAACCCCCCCCCCCGAAAAAAAATTTCTGGCTATGGGCCTGAGTCTCCCCCCCCCCCTCAAAATCATCAATGAAAGCAATGAGCGCTAAGGTTGCTCGACCATCCTTTTTTGCTGCTGCAACAGGCGAAAGTTAAATAAACGGGAAAGGATGTGCGCCTATGTGGTGAAAAAGGAGTGTGCACGTAATTATTCACCGATATACGGAAAAATATTCCTTATTCTTGCTTAAAAAAGGACGTTTCGTCCGTATTTCACAGGTACTCTCGATCCCAGACATGCGAAACACGCTCCTTACCTTACTGAGGCGGCCCTTAGCAAAGGAAGGCAGAAGGAAGCTTTCAGAATACGCTGGCTCCCTCAAGGAGCTCCTTAAGATAAGGAGGCATGAAGGGCTCCTCACTTAAGGTAAGGAAATGGTCTGAGGTAAGGAGCGTTTCAGAATACGGGCCTTACGGCAACTTCTGGGAAGTGGACCAACTCAAATCGATGACCTCAGACCTAGTGCTACTGAAACTGAAGACTGACTTTGCAAGGTACGGGATGCCGAGAATCCTGATAAAACAATGGACCGCAATTCAAAAACTGCACACAGAGCAGGAACATCGAACACAAAACGCCAAGCCCGCTTTAACTGCGATCCAATGGAATGACTGAATCAGCCATCAAAACAGCAAAAATGTTCCTGAAAAAAGCAGATGAAAGCCACTCACACCCACAAATGGCATTTCTTGATTACAGAAACGCGCCACTGCAAGAACTGAATACTAGTCCAGCGCAACTGTTAATGATTCGCCACACTAGAACGACTGTACCAACAGCTTCAGAGCTACTGTAACCAAAAACAGTTGATGCGAGCGAAAGGAGAAAGCAGAAGAGGAGAAAAGTCACGAGCTACCACGACAGACACGCAAAGGAGGATTTACGGGGCCTAAGAGAAGGTCAGAATGTCACAGTTCGACCAACAAAAACAGGAGCACGGGTCAAAGGCACAATATTTAAGAGAATTGACGTTGACGACAGGTTGTATGAAGTTCAGAAGGACGGTAGCATCCTGAGAAGGAACCGAGTATTCATCAGGGCAAACTTTCCCTTGGAACAACACACTGAAGTCAACCAGCCATTTAGAGCGACAGATGAACCGAAGCATATTGAAACTTCTGCTGGACGTCGAAGAGCCATACAGCTTCCAAAGAGGCTCGATTATTTCATCGTAGGGTTGAAGGATCGATTCCAGAAAAGGAAGGATGTTACAAGAAGGATCCAGCCTGAGACGATGCAACCATCGCTTGCAGTGTTTTATGTAAGCTGCACGCTCCTTCGGAATTCTCTGCTTCCTTCTTCTCTGTTTATTTCCACCTCCTCCTCCTCCTTTGTGAACTCCGAGCTCACGAAGTGTCAAGTGTCATCTGACCCTGGCTCGTAGGCCGCTCCACCACTTCTAAGCTCTCCACTTAGACAACTTCCACAATGTGCACAGACGTTCCATCCTTCACAGCATGGTTCACGTGTCCACCAAGAAACGAAGCGTGGCAAGCAAATGTGAAGACAATGAAAATGGGGCAGGCTAATGCTATTGCACTGCGCTCTTCAAGTTGAAGTGTGAGGGTTCTCCACATTTTTTCCAGCAAGGCTATATATAAGTCAGCCACCTGCAACTACAAGACTTGCATACTCAACAGAAAATTTTCATCATCAACCGTCTTTAGATTCAAATTTTGAATAAAGAGACTGTGGTCTTCCAGACCGAGCTCAAATGGCAGCTGACGCACCAGGCAAATTGGTTGACGTGACTGCAACCCTGAGAGTATAAGAAGTGTGAATGTATTGTAACTCCGCAAACAGTTACCTGGTCAACAGAAAGTCCCTAGCAAGTATGTGCCACTCACTATTGGTCCATTAAAAATAAAAAGAAGAAAGCAAATAAGAGTAAATAAATTAGCGACAAAATAACTGTGTACATAAATAAACATATATAATCGGCATGCTGCACTTCTGGCCCACACAAATCGAGGTGAAATTGCTTTAATTGAGCGTATGCTTAATTAAAAACAATTAATAATAAATGTATAAATTCATAAATGAAACAAATAAATCCTTGTGCGACACAGCTTGGCTGGTCATCCACCTTCACAGAATGCCCAGGATTTTTCTAGGAAGCTTAGCAACATCTCCCCCGCAAAAAGATGCACGTAGTGCTGGATTTAATCCTAATGCCCAACTTGGAAGGTTCTCCCATTCTCATTTACCCAGAAAGCCACAACAACTGCCCAGGGCAGGTGATCAGCACACGATTGCTGACAAGTTCGTTCGCTACTTTTGATCAATTGCACAACATCTACCACCGACCAGAACAACGAATCATCATTGTATTGATCCAATTCATTGAGAAAGTATTTTAGCCCATTGCGACAAAGCATCCTCCTGAGGAAGCGAGGCTTACTTTTTCCAATTACTGTGCACTATTGGCAAGGAAGAGGCTACAAACACTGAGCTAATGGTAATAAGCATTTCTGTTGTCTTAAAGGGCCCCTCACCACCACGCGTTCAAAGACGAGGGAGCTGTTTCCTCCTCACCTTTGCTACCCTTTCTACAGGCAATATATCCTCCTCGCCACTTATTTCTTAAGAGCACGGGAACAATGTCAGCACTAAGCGCTCGAGCCTATTAGGATTTCACGCCGCTCGGCTACACGCTCTTATTGCAGCTTGCACACTCGGAAACACACAAAATGAAGTGAAATCAGTTGATCGTGCACGATAGTCATGCGAGACAAGGAAGAACCGATGGGCGTCATGGCAAAGCAGTGCCGCAGACAATTCACATCTGATACTTCGCGTATATGGACCAATCGAGAGTATGTATATTATAGACGTCGCAGGAATCAATCTGCATCACGAAAGTGTGCAAGATAGACGAGAAATACCAGGAGAGAATAATGCAGTCTTCTTTTTTATTTTGAGGGGCTGGTGAGGGGCCCTTTAAGTTTTCTTGTTCTCACTTCCGCTTGAATATATTTTGCTACACACAATAGCTTTGATGATGGCAGTGCCATGTTTAGCAAGACGTACGTGGGGCATTTCAGCAGGATCTTCAAAATATTGTTTAACCATTTTAGAAATGCTCGCTGCAGGCAGATAACCATCGCATGTTATGTGGGCTGTGATTGGATTCGGTTTATGAAGTAATATAGCATGACTGACTATGCAATAATGAGAATTATTTACATTGCAATAACAATTGCTGTCAAACACATTATAATTTATTGTAACAGTTCCACTTGGTTTAAATTTGGTCTTTAGACCCTTGGCATTAATTTACGTAAATTTCACGTTCATACACAGTCGATCATAATGCGTGCCTCAAAGGGTTACACTACATGCACGAAAATGTCTTGTATGCAAGCTCCACTTCAGGGCACATGCAGGCAACTACACAAATCGAAAACTTAGCTCCACGCTCCTAATATTTCACGGTTTCCATTTCTTGAACACACTTCACAACCTTGGACAGAATTGCTCAAATGTGACACGGTGCGCAGAAGTTTCACCACAGCGCATACTATCGGGCACAACAGCACTCGCACGGCATTGCATATTACTAATGACAATGACGGGGCAATAAAACTTGCGTATCCTGATCGTATCACCGTTGCTGAAGCTTGGGGTCGACTAGCGCTCACAATTTATGCGTATACTATTTGCAGCGACGAACGGCACACACAGAACACACCTCAAGCGAACACTTGTTGCGTTGACTGAGCACTTTTCAATTCGGCGCGCACTGAACGCATATCCTGCTTAGAACGATGAGTGATTACGTCATGGAAATCTTCTAAGTTCTTTGCGATTACACTAGAAAGACGGACGGTACAAACACACACGCACACACACACACGATACGATGACACTCGCATCAACACAACACACTTTCTACACTCTGTCCGTTTCTGCGTTTCCGTTGACGATCGCACGCGCGGACGGGGCAGTGAAGTGAACACTGGCTGGCTACCTTCGATGAATATCTCCGCGGGAGTTGTATGGCGCTGGTAATGATCACAAGGATAAAATCAGCTGTTTTTTTTCACGTCGCTGCAGCGATAAGCCTCGCGCCCGCTTCAGCAAGCGCCATGTTTGCTCTGAAGGCGGCCGTCTTCGAGAGCAGCCAATGAAAGGCGAGCCTGGCCAGCCGGCAGGCGGCTGCAAAAGTTGAGAGCCGCTCTCCCCGATGGCATAGAGGCGGCCGCTCTCGGCCGTTCTTGCGGGGCGGGTGTACGGTGCGGGTGTGCGGCGAGCGCGTGTAGCGGCCCTAAGGGACTGTACACGCGCTATCCGCAGACCCGCACCGCACGTGCCGGGACACCTGCCGCACGCAAGCGGAGGGCGAATGAGCGAATCGGTGACGCGCTTTCGCCCTCCGCTTGAGTGCGCCAGGTGTCCCGCCACGTACGGCGCGGCTATAGTGCCAGTATATTCTAGGCACTATAGTGCGGCTGTGCGGAAAGCGTGTGTACAGTCCCTAAGTGGCCCGTGCGTGGGCCAAGCGCGGCACAATAAAGTCGCTGGCAGCCATAACGTTGGCCCGACGCTGACTGCCGACTGCGTGCCGGTGGTCGGCAAACAGGCTGGCCACTTACAAAAACCAAGCCTGGCCCCATCCCGGTGGCCGCGATCGGGTCATCGCCATCGTACCTGGCCATGGGCGTCGGCCCGCTTTTCCGCCGAGCTCATTTTTTGCTTGGATATCTAACCCATTTTTGCTCAGTGAGGGTTACCGTGTGCAATATGTATAGACACCGTACAGTCGAGCTTCCCAGTGCTACAGCAGCGCCAGAACGCACAGCCTAGCGGATAAAAAAAGCAATAATGAGACGGGGTCGGTCAAAATGGAACGCGATGCGCGCGTCTCCCTCCCTGCATGAGTGGGTGGATTGTGGCCGTTCTACACGGGGGACGCGTGCGCGCGTCTGCTTTTTGCAAGCGCCTAACGGCCAATGTAAGCGAACTTGGGACGGGCCAGTGCGAGTGACGCAGCTCCCTCTGGTCAGTGGATGGTGCATATAGCCCCAGCTACAGATAGTAGCGCTTACGTACAGTGAGCGGTGTACTCCGCTTCATCTGTAGCGTACACGCGCTAGCAAACAAGAGTGAGAGCACACTAAAGTGACTGATGGCGTTTGTGCTTACCGTTATCTTCCTTCTAAATGTGTCAAGTAGCGCATCACGTACTTCTAATTATCAACCGATAGACAATAAAAAACGTTTTCACTATTCCAAGTGGCGCAGCAGTTCCCCGCCTGCATTTCCAATACATGTTTTTTGCAGTATGTATGCATTCACTGCCTCCTTTTCATTATGCAACGATGCCGTAGCAGCAACAGCTCAAGAGAGCAGCAGGAATGATTATGTTGCTTCAAGTCGCTAGAGGTAAACGTTGATGGAACTGGAAGCTGCCAAAACTGTTTCGTTTGAAGGGCCGATTGCTTGTGTAAGTGTAGAGTAATGCATTTAATGGGCCCTTAAACAACCTCTAAAGTTACAAAGCACCAGCGTATTATTCGGTGTTTTTCGTCTGTTATGCGCAATTCATGATGTCCTCAGGCTGTTCACGTGCATGACACCATGAAGAAACAGCCTCTCGATGGTTACATATATGAGGGTAGTGAATTCTCCAACTTTGCTTTGCCATCCCGTCGCACGCCCGTTCTGCCTTGTCTTGCATCGCTATCGTGTGCGGATCAACTGATTTCACTTCGTCCTGTGTGTTCTTGGCTGCGTAAGAGGAGAAAGCAGCATGTAGTCCAACAGCACAAAATAACTGATAGGCTCAAGGTTTAGTGCTGATATTGTCCACGTGTTTTATAAGGAAATAGCTCGCGAGGAAGAGATAGCGCCTGTAGGAAGGGTAGTGAAGGCGAGAAAAAAATCATTCTCTGCTTTGAAGTCGGAGTGGATTATGGGCCCATTAAATTAGGCAATTCTTCAGCCAACAAAACTGTCTCATATTGTTTTGAGTTTCGCCCAGTGCATTTGCACGGAATGTTTAACTATTCATGTAAGAAATTTATTATACTTGTTGATGCGCTTAGAGAAAGGTATATATGGGCTGCTTAACTCAAAATGCAAATTTTATGAGCGGTAAAAGCGCACTGGATACGATTACACAACGAAGGAACACACACGCAGACACATGGCACTACTTTAAACATTAAAAGAGTTGACTGTTGGGCTAGTTGGTGTTTTTACATAGAAACCATCGTGAGTAGCGCAATCGGACAGGACACAGAGCAAGGAACAGGCGAGCACAGGCGCCTGTGCTCGTCTGTTCCTTGCTCTGTGTCCTGTCCGATTGCGCTACTCACGATGGTTTCTACTTTCAACAGTTTATTTTGTGATCCCCATAGGCGTGCTCACGGGGAGTAGGCAGGGAATGCTTCCCCCCTATAGTCACCTAAGAGGGAGGGGGGGGGGGGGGGAGCTGCGCAAAGTCTGCCCCATACATTCACATAATAGGGAGGGGGGGCGCTGCTACAAACCTTCACCCCGCCCTGAAGGGGAACGCTGCCCCGCTTATGGTGATCCTTACACTTCTTATTTATCAAAAAAATTAAGTTTATTTTCTGTCAGTGCGATAGACGACATGCTAATGCCCTTGTCACCCATCTTTTCAATCTCATTTGCTTATATAATCTCGCGTGTAAGCTGATTCCCGATTATCCCCACAATTATGCACGTGTTGAACAAAGGAAGCCAACCTAACTTCTTAGAATGCATTGCTGGGAATTCACCTGCCCCGTTTCTAATATTTTAATGGTGTCCACGCAGCCGGTCACTCAGTCAGCGAGTGTGCTGTCTGCCGATATCTTGCATTGTTGTACGAAACGGCGTTCCGAAGAACAACGTTCCAGGAACTAGTTCCTTTTGGGAGGAACGCCACCGTTCCATTCAAGATCGGTGGAACTGTAACGGTAATGCGTTACGTCTACGACGGAACGGCGTTCCTTCTGTAAACGTTCCACGGTGTTCAACAGGCGCGCGCACGCACGCAGCACATCATACAGAACAGGGTGGATGGCCGACCGCGTCAGGCACGTGACTATGCTGCATCCTGGTTTTCAATTCAATAATAATAATAATATCTGGGGTTTTACGTCCCAAAACCACGATATGATTATGAGAGACGCCGTAGTGGAGGGCTCCGGAAATTTTGACCATCTGGTGTTCTTTGACGTGCCCTGACATCGCACAGCACACGGGTCTCTACCATTTCGCCTTCATCGAAATGTGACCGCCGCGGGCCGGGATCGAACCCGCGACCTTCGGGTCAGCAGCCGAGCACCGTAGCCACTGATCCACCGCGGCGGACTGGTTTTCAATTCAAGGCGGCCGCCGGAGGCGCCCTGTAAGCGCGCGACGCCGAGACCGACCGCGTGCGGAAGGGACAGTTGATTTTTTATTACAGAGCTGCTATGCTCGGGCTCCGGCGTTTGTCGTAGAAAGAAAATTATCACCATCATGAACCAGCACACGCTCTCTTCATCCCCTTCCTCTGCTTATTTGTCCGGCGTAGGATACAATAATTCCAATGAGCGAGAGAACGAGTAAAGAGAGAGAGCGAAAGAAAGAGATATAGAGAAAGAGAAAAAGAAGTTCTTGGCAAAAAGAAAAAACAAATTCTCGGCGAGGCGAGATTCGAAGCCAAGATCCGAAGGCGAGTGCCGTGACCACTCGGCTATCCAGTTGGTTTTAAATGCGAAGCATTTCTTTGCGTACTGCAGGCACTTTTAGCGTTTCTATCTGCGTATCTATCTATCTATCTAGCCGCCTACGTCTGGGTGATCTCGTGATTACGCCTTGAACTTGGGGTAGACCAAAATTAGTATGTGAGAATAAGATGGTTTGATGAATATGACTCGCCGGTCGTAACATGAATAATGACAATCCCGTCGCGTACGTCGTCAAACTCTTTCGGGCAAACCCTGTGGCACATACTACGGGGCGGGTATGTGCCACAGGTATGCGGGTATGTGCCACAAGTGATTGACAGTTTAGACTACCCAGGAACGGCGAGACAAACATTGGTACTTTTAACGCCAGAGCGTTAAAAAGCTGACGTCATCAGCAGCGTTGACCGGACGAATGCAAATAATAAATATCAGGGTCCCAACAGGAATCGAACCCAAGCATTCTGCGTGGCAATCAAGCATTTTACCACAGAGCCACGCCAGGTCTCGGAACTGCTTTTCGAATAGACCCTAATGTTCGTGAAACGTCAATTGTCGTTGCAGTGCTGGCTATCCAATTTTATGAACATTACATATGTACTCCGATGATACAGCCGTCACGCCGGGTTAACATCAATTATAGTAAAGCGCCATCCACTGAAGTTGATATATGTTGCAGTGTCCAGGGCTACCATCCTGGCGAGCACAAGCGCTACATATCAGTTTACCGCTTCTGGTGTTGCTACTGCCCATGTTGCTGTTGGCATCGTTACGCAACTGTAGACTTGTCATGCAAAACATATGCGACTGTGGAACATATGTCTGTGCGTACAACATTTGTACATATCTTTAGCGTAATTTCGCAACGTTTCGCTCAATAAAACATTAAAACACAGTCACTTTCCCTCCGCATGCTTCGCATAACATCGATTCCCAAGGTACGTGGAATCTGCCAAATTTTTTTCATTCATCGTATCTATTTATTATAAGCATGACCCTTTGAACTGTTATGTTCGTTCTGCTAGTATAAAAAGAGACAGAGAGTGGGAAAGAAAGAGAAATAGAAAGAAAGGAAGAAAGAGAGAGAAAGAAAGAAGGTGAGAGAATGACTACAGAGATAGAGAGGGAAATAATTATGTATAAAGAAAGAGGAAGAGAAAAATAGATAGAAAGAAACAGAAGAAAGAGAGTAGAACACAGAAAAACGGAGAGGAAAGTACCCAGAAATATGTTGGCCGACTGCGAACAGGAGACTTCACGAAGTTGCAAATGTGTATCCTGGACATTATTTTCTACTCACACTGAAATATTCAATCAGCGCTCATTAAAACGCCGAAGTATAGTCCCTTTCGATGTGGTTTCTTGTACAAGAAATCAAATTATATTGGTGCATGGGTGGAAATTTCTATTTTAGTAAATGAAGCGAAACATTTTGACTGCACGTTTGAAGACCGAGTTGGAAAGTGCCGCATGTGTGGGACTTAAAATTGACGAGCACGCAAGCTGCAGTTAGACACGCTTGTAGTTTGGCCGGTGGTCTCTTAAAAATTTGACTCGGAGCATTTATTTAGATTCCTTTTACCTACGTACAATTTGCTGTCTGCGATGTCAAATTCGTACAATATATGTAGCTTGACGTGAGCTTGAAGTTGGTTATTTTAATTTCCTTCAGGATTATCGGGCACTGTATTTTTATTTAAAAAAGTCAAATATAACGTTAATGTAACGACACGTTCCAATTTTCGAATTGTCACTGTAACGCGTTCCTTTCGCATTACAGGAACCTGTAACGGGAACTCGTTCCAAAATTCGGAAGGAACGAGGAACGAGCTGTCGTTCCTGTGGTTGAGTAACGTGTACCACACTGCTATCTTGTGGTCGCAGCTAGTCGCAGCTACGGCGGACAAACCGGTCGCTGCCTGAATGACCGGCTGCGCGAAGATCGTTACAATGCTAGAAGCGTGGCAGGTGATTTCCTAGCAATGCATTGTAAGAAGTGCGGTTGCCTTCCTTTTTTCGACACGTGCAGAATTGTGGGAAGAAATAGGAATTATCTTACACGCGAGATTATAGAAGCGGGGGGAGATGGAAAAGATGGGTGACAAGTGCATTAGCATGCCATCTTTCGCGCTGACAGAAAAGGAGTTTGATTTTCATGGTGTCCATCATGTTGCGTAGTAATGTTTTGTTACTTCTGCGCAACAGACGTACTCATGTCTTGCTATATAAGTAGTGATGGGAGCACAAAATAAACTGTGGAAAGTAGCGCTGTATGTGTGTGCGTGTGTGTTCTTTCGTTGGGTGATCGTCTCAAGTGTGCTTTTACCGTGCAATGTAACGGATTGCCAACGTGCCCAGATTACCACCGTGGTCGAAAACTAACCCATTTCCAGAAGCTGGCTCTACATGTATGCTTCTGCGAAACATGCGCTATGTCGATGAAATTGTATATGATGTACCAACAAACCCACCGTGCAACAACAGCAATGACCCATATTGACTTCGTGAAATATGACACGAAAATAATGCAAACCGCGTAAGAGTCAACATTCATAACTGATGTTCTTGTCTTGCATTGTTGTGCATCTTAATAATTAGTAGGAACTATCATCGTACCGTGCTAGTCAAGCAGCGCACTCAAAAGAAGGAAATGGAAAGAAGCAAGAAAAACTCTCCACTCGCTGCATTTGCAAAGACTATCGTGGTTTTCTTGTGTCTCTCTATTGAGGTTAGGCTGTGGTACATAAGTACAAGGAAGTGAGACATCTGATGTCAAGTTGTACAACACTTTTCTAAAAAAACTGTGCTCATGCTGCAATTACTTTACGTTTTGTATATGGCAGGCGACCCATGAGTTTCGAGGGCAGGGCGCACGAAGAAGGGTACACATAGTGTGAACAATGCTGTAGGTGTCTCATGTTTGTGTTCTCTGGTTCTGCTTTCTCCCATATATTTAAAAACAGAGCAAAAGGAGCAGCCTTGCAATGAAGATTCTTCTATTTGGGCTAGATTGCACAAGATCAGCTGAAAATAAATCATTTCTGTATTTACATAGCTATTTATACCAATCCTCAAGGTCCTGGGCATTTATTAAAATGTATCTTCGCAATGAGTGTAATCGGTTTTCAAAGTAAACCTTGTTTACTTAGCACACATGTCACAAACACACATTAGTACAACGAAGCGCATTTGACAGCGAAAGCTGTTATGACATCACAAGAAGGGTCGTTTTTGCGCCGTAGTTGTCCGCTGCCGCTGCCGCCGGTGTCCGTAACCACTATCGCGCGAAATCAGACAAAAACTAAATAAATGAAAAAACCCTACGACAGAATGGTAATCGAACCCGGGCTCTCTGCGTGGCAGCCCAGCACTCTAATACTGAGCTATGCCGGTGCTTGAAACTGCGTTGAAAACTGTGTCCTTGTGTTTTATTTTCCATGTACTGCTCTTTGTTTTTCCTTTGTTAAGATGTATATTCAATATTCACTCAAGGCGTTTTTTTTTGTGCGCAGCGTTTGCATGTGTAAGTGCCCCTGCAAACCAAATTTCGTTTACTTAAATCCAGTGGTGTAGCCAGGGGCGGTAGTGGCACATCGGTGAATTGTATTCACCGGTGTGCCATTCCCGCTCATGCCCATGGCTACACCACTGGATGAAAGTTCAAGAAATTTAACTGGCATGTGCATTTAAATGCGCAGATGGTACACACGAAAAACCGCTTCTTAACAGGAGCCGATTAATTAACGAGAAACCCTTTATTGTTTTTTCTGGGAAGTAGTATATGACCCACCAACACTTTTTAGGGACATTTTCGGGAGGTTGGTGGTTTGTTGGACCATGGCCTCCGAGATGGCGGACGCGCGGCGGGTTTTTCTCCGGCCGTCCCAATCGCACGGAGAGAGCGTATTTCCCGAGGTGGGCGTGGCCCGCTCTTTTCTCCGCACCGCGGCGCACTTACTTGGGATCGAAAAGCTGCCGCGCTGTTGGCGCAGCTTGCATGTGGCGAGAAAAAAAATGGTTTTGCGCTTTTATTAACCTTGCGCTGATTTTGAAATGTCTAGTCAAGGTGTGCGAGAGGCCAAGTCAATGCCGGGGCCTATCAATTCTTAAATGGGATTTTTTTTTTGCTGTAGATTTGCGCCGCCCTTATTAGAGCACTTAGAAAAGCGATGTCCCTAAAAGAGATCCGCATGTGCTAGAAACTTACTATACTTCGAAATTTGCGGGCTGTATAGTATGGGGGGCGCTAGCGAAGAAGAAGAAAAAAAAAGAACGCTTACGTGGCGTAAGAGAATGAGTTTGTACTGCAGATTCTACTGAAACCGCAGCTTCTTGGGTGGCGTCTGAATCGTCAGGACATGGCCGCGTCGGGGTTGATGGATGACTTGCCAGAATGTTTGTAGAAACAAGTGCTGCGCAAATATCTTCACTACGGAAATCTTCAGCGGCATTTTCCTCGCGTCCTTCTTTTGGTGCCGTGGTTGATGTCGGGGTTTTCTGATGAGAGATTGAAAACTGTCGCTCTAATTTACGCCTTTTCTTAGGCGGAATAGGCTGCATGTAGCGTGGGTATTCGATAAAAATGCTAATTAATAAATCACTGCTATTGAATCAACCATTCATTTCCACTTCCACGCCAAAATTTTGTCTTCTTTACGCAGAACGCCAGCGACACAAGCACGCAAGATAAAAATTCAGCAATACGGCTGTTTGGCCTAGTTGGAAAAGGTTCATCTTATAAAAAAGCGCAAAATGACACGGGGACGAAGCTCTCTCCTCGCGATGTCCTGTGTGTGTCTATACTTCGTCCCCGTGTCATTTTGCGCTTTTTTATAACAAGATAAAAAACCGCGCAAACGCCGCAGCATGAGCGCCTTACAAAGAAATAAGGTCGAGCGCACGCTGGAGGGGAACGCTAACTGAGCCGACCAAACTCGGCACTCGGCATCAGCAATCGTCATGCTCTCTCCTCGCGATGTCGCCGGCGCCATCAAGTCTGGCGCGAAAGCCGCGCTCGCATAGCGCACAATGCTTCGCACTCGCCCACGAGGCTTCCCCAGATTCCCTTACCAACTACCTCCCGTCGCGCCGCAGGAGACAGGAAGGAGGTTGCAGGCGGTCGCCACACGTCTAGAACGTGCTCAAGACTGAGAGTCGCCGGTTCTGCGACGACCACGGACTGTTTACAGGCGCGTTTTGTTCCTTTATGATCGACTGATTGATTTGGATGCAGTCGAGAGCGCAGTAAATGAACACGATACTGATATTTCCATTGTGCTACCAAAACGTAAGCAAAATCCGGATGACGAAAAAGGAGGCGATGACAACTCAGGCACTTTCACTGTGAACGACGTGTGGAGTAAATGTAGGTCGGCTAATCGAAGCCTTCAACAATATTCCGGCAAAATTACTTATCATTTTACTTCAGTGACATCACCAGGGCACTCAGTTATCTAGAGCGTAACCGTGCTTCGGTTGACCAACTCATAAATATCCGTACGCGATCAAATAGTAAAACATGCGCACGCTGTAATCCCGCGCGCTCTGCTTTCTGCCGCGGTCTCGGCTGCCGCCGGAATCCTAGGGAGCCTACATGACCGTCCGTTTTATACCTGTGTCACACGGGCACTTTTGAAAGGCCCTCGAGTCGACGGCCGTCGAAATGCCGCAGCTCCATCGACTCGATAGAGTTGTCACGTTGCTACACTGCAGTTTTCAACGGCATTTGTGTGGTTCAGGTGTTTCTCGCAAAAATTGTGTGGCGCTGCAAATCTTTATTTCCGTTTTCAGAGCTGGCGCGGTTTTTTTTCTTTTTTGGGGGGCGGCGCGGTAGCCATTTCCCACAAAGCGCACACAAAAACAGTTACTCAACCGTAAAAAAAAAAAAAAAAAAAATCACGTCCTACGATTTAATGCCGCCCACACACGCAAAACAAAAAAGAGCTCTGCGACACTGCGAATAATAAATAAAAAACTTCGAAGTTAAATGAACACGCGGAGATGAAGAAAAAAGAAGCGAAAAGCAAATACCTACATAGGAAAAAAAAAAGCTGCGAGCAATATGGCGGCGGAGACAGACTGGCGATAACGATAACGCGCACGGCTAGCACGGCGAGCCAGCACGTTGCTGTTGTCGAGAGTATGAGCAGTTCGTACATTCAAAATGGCAAAAATACTTTAATAAATAATTTATGACGCCCACGCATGGTACCTTTAAAACATAATGGTGCAATTTTTCTTTTTCTAATCATGGGTTTGGGCACGCTGTGAATGAGAGTGCACGTTTGCGCTGTTTCCGCTTCCGTCACTCAATAGCCATCGAAGTTTCAACGGACGGGTTGGGTGCTCCGTTGACTCGATGGACTATTGACTCGACGGCCTTCGAAATCGCCCGTGTGGCAGCTCGTGCTTGACAGTTGAGTGAATAGGCCGTCGGTTCAAAGGCCTTCCAAAGGCCCGTGTGACACCGGTATTAGGGTGATGTCAGCCTTTGACCCACTACATGCCGCCAAAGCACCGCCGCCCGCCAAAACACAGTGTTGCCAGACAGCGGCGCCGCGCTATCGTGCCATCTTGGTGCCCGCACTGCGTCTACGCCCGGTTCCGTTTAATCATCGACAATGCGGTGTCGAACGTACCGATAGCGTGTTAAACGCTGCCGGTGAAGCCTGAAAATGCCTGATTGCTGCGTACCGCTGTGCACTCACCACAACAGAAAGGGCTTGCGAATATTCCGCTTCCAGCGAGCCCGGGCCGACGGCTACTCTGGCTCGCTCAAATAAATCGAGACGGCTGGGAGCCCACCAGTGCGTCTCGTATTTGCTCTGTGAGTACTGCGCATTTAGTTCACTGTTTTTTGCTGCAGGACATGTTATATGTGTTTCACGGTGTTCGCGAATGCATAGATAACCGAAGTTGTTGCTGCGTTCACGCATCGCGAGTAGCCAGCCTACATACGGGACGCATCCGCGCGTCCACACGGAGACGCGCTCGCTGAGCTGTTGCCTCCCTTGCGTGAGCTCGCGTCAGCGCCACTCAGCGTTACGTCGCAAGGGCTCAGGGGAGCGGCGGTTGGGACCAAAATGGCGGCGCACAGAAATCTATGCTAGATTTGGTGGAAGCTGGCAACAGCGTGCCCCATTACCCGCTGGTTTTGGCTGAGTTTCTTGAAGGCACTTTTTGAAGATGTCTCCACCCTAAAACGGCCGGTTATCTAGGCTCCCTACGGATGGATGGATGGATGCTATGAGCGTCCCCTTTATAACGGGGCGGTGACATGTCTGCCACCAGGCTCGAAAAAAAAAACTTTCTTTTTCTGTTGGCCTAATGCCTTATCTACATTGATTAAACTTATGTATAATAACGGAATCCCAAGTGAGTGCGCCATCTCGCGGTAGCCGGGCGCGCGACGCGATGTACGTTTTTTTGCTGGGGAGCGCCGTGATTGGGACGGCCGGAGAGAAACCCGCCGCGCGCCCGCCATCTCGGAGGCCATGGTTGGACAGACATACAGACAGACAGACAGACAGACAGACAGACAGACAGACAGACAGACAGACAGAGAGAAAGACAGACATATACGCTCAAAGTGCTTATGGTTCACTAAGAAATGCTTTGCATTTAAAAATAAATAAATAAATAAATTATGCTGTTAACTTACATAAGTGTCCGACGATCATCCACCACCTGAGGTTGATCGAAAAACTCAATTCTTGTACGGTGGGTCCAAAATCGTCGCGCAGCATATGGATGCGGGTACTCTATTCCACTAAACCATTTGTCAATTTCTGCGAGAAGCTTTTGCTGGAGAGCAAGAGTGACATAGTGGCTGGATTCGAAACTCCGGATACCCTTTAAAGGAAGATAAATATTTAAAATTTAGTCAGAAAGACAAGAACAGGCACTATGTTAATTTTCCTGAACATGTAATATTCTATGCCAAAAGCGTTCAGGTAGTCACGATATCGACGTTACGAGATTGAAGTTCAAATTGCTGGTGTAGTGTGCATGTCGGTGTAGAGTGAGTGACTGAAACTTCCAGTGAATGAGTAAAAATATACTTGCTTTAGGTCGTGCACCAGAGGAATGGCGTCGCTGTGTGTCACGAAACGACCCTTCGAAACCATGAGCGTGGGTTCTTCTAACGCTTTCAGAAGGTCTCTTACTTCGGCAAGGACGTCGAGCTGATTACCAGAGATTAAATTTGGGTGCTCTCTGGAGGTGTAGGAGGACCCGGCTGACAGCTTCGAACAACTTCAGAAAGCGCTCCAGCATGTAATAACAAGAATTCCATCGGGTCTTGATTTCTTGAATTAATTCCAATGACTCATGTTCCCGCAACATCACTGGTGCGAAAGAAGCGGACCATCTTCTTCACCGCCATCAGCAGCGGCCGATGGGCGATCATGCAGGGATGTACAGTCGCGCTCAATATGACTTGCAACGCGGAAGCGCGTGGCCTCACGAGTGCAAAGATTGCGCATGGCTTTCACTAACCCTTATTTCCATTACTAAACGTGTTTCTCTCACTTGGATATGATCCCAAATAAGAAAATAACATTTAGTTGTTGAAATAAAAACAGGTTGAAGCCAGGGCAACCTTTGAACCCGTGAGGCCACGCGCTCCCGTGTTGCAAGTCATACTGAGCGCGTCTGTACATTCATAGTTAGGTGCATCGGCGTCATTGACGTCCTCCCGCAAAACCTCCGCTTCGTGCTCATTTTCCGGGACCACCATTATGTGCTTCCATTTCTGATGCAACTTTGTTCACATCTAGAATAATGGCAGCTTGGCCTACTTTGGTGCGAAAATGGGCAACGCAGGAAACGTGCTTTATCTGCGCCAAATTCATCTGGGACGACTGCCTTAATGTTCTGCCCGCCAACTGTGACAATATCTCCGACCTTAGCTTGATCAATGCACCACTCGTCGCACAGTTCGCGCATTGGTGCACAGATTGTCGAAGTTGTCTTTCTTTCTGAGATGTACATAATGCCGGTTTCGATGTCAACTAGCTTGATTCCTGAAAAGTAATAAGTTTAAATTAATACTGTGCACTTAATGTCGTTACGCATCATGACAAATAAAAAGGCATATTCATCAAAATTGAAAACGAATTACTTGCCTTCTCTGAAGTGAACCGTGAGACCAAGGTACGACCGGATTGTGTTTTCGTGCGTCCAAAAATCGGCTGTAAGGCTCAGATCTGCTGCGGCTTGAATTCTCCGACCAATATGCGCTCAAAGCTCCTCGTGCTTCGCTTCGACACTCTTAGTGATCGTAGGCTCGGTTGCAGGCTTGTTAAGTGGCTGCAGCGCTTTCACGAACGTCTTGAAACCATGTTTCTCGGGTGTGCTGAAAGGCAAGTCGTTGTGCACGATCATGTACCCGAGAGCATCAGTAGCGTGCTTCAGTAGCTCGGCTATGCCAGGATATACGTAGCGTTAGCAAAGGTTCAGCTGATTATTCTTAGCTTTCCGGATTGTCTAGATTGTCTAGGATTAGCTTGATTATCATGTTACTGCTGCTCCAATGACACGCTCACACGGTATACGTAATATGTGGCACATGTATATTTTTGCTCAACGTCGTTGCTTCTCTATTGCCACAAAGACGGCTCGGTGATCAGTGAAGTAACACGCTGCCGTCTCTATGGCCCCAACGCAGTATTTGGAATTATCTGTCTCTGATAGACAAGATGAATGGTGGTGAATCCCAAATCCTGCTTCCATGAATCCCAAATCCCAGCTTCGGACGCTAATTGCCAGGCAACTACTTCGGGATCCGATTAGTCAAGCTTCTCCGCTCTTCTGCGCCGTTGAGCCGCATTTGCGCTCTCCTTCTCCATGGCTATACCACACTGGCAAACGCCAGTCAGAAGCGCCGCGGCTCCAGCGCAGTGTCAGACGGCGACTGCACAGCGAAGGCTGCGCGCGCGCGCCGGCGCCACTGCGTCTACCACGGCTACGACGTCACTCCTCTGGAATGCGCAGACCGGCAGCAGTGAATCGCGCGCGGCGGCGGCGGAGTGCGCGGGAGGTGCCGGCTCCGGTGCGCCAGCTGTGTGACATCACTGATCCTCGCGCATGCGCAGCACGGCTCTTGATGAGCCGCGCGAAACGGGCTTGGCTAGGCCAGTGTAGCTAACGCTACAAAATTTCACTTACCCGGCCCTGCCCGGCCCGACCTCAGATCGGGCCCGACAGGGGCCCGAGCCAATAATCTAGGTGGGGTTGCTGGAACATAGAAATGGCAGCAAGGTGTTTTAAGTATCAAATATCTACGTTTTTTGGCGCATGCTACGCTAACAAGGATGCTTTAGTCTACGGCAATTTCTTGTTCAAAAGGGCCTCACTGTGGTAACAGTTGACCGGACATACTGGGTACGATGAACGGTTATTCGGCAGCCGCATATTGTGCATATTTTTGCTACAAATACAACGGGAATCGTTAAGATCAGTTGGTAGCAGATATTACAGCAAGAACAGTGATTTGCAGCGTGAATTCAGTTTCAACAGGGAGCGCAATAACAACAGAGGAGACAGAAAACAGGACTCTCTCTTCACTTTGTCTTTATTGCTCTCTCTATTGAAATTTAAAGCATGCTCCACCATCAACTCCAATCATGCACAGTTCGAGACATGTAGCCCCTGCACAGTCGCACCTTGCCACGACAAGAAAAATAGAGGGGAAAAGCCAAATTTATTACCTGTGTTACACATACGCTAACCTAGATAAAAATTATAACGAACTCCGTACACCACGTGTACTCTTCGAAATACATATAAACAGCCGAAAGGAAGAAAAAAATATTTATTCCCCCCCCTCCTCGCCTGAAGGAAAGTGCCGGACTCATTTTCAATAACGTTTATTCATTCAAAGCAATATTTCTATATGTCACACCGCTGCTATTTTATACAGTCTACAGGGCCGAAAAACTTGTATTTATCACTTTTTGCGTTTCTTGTTTCCTTTTACTTCTATTTGTTTACTCACTCTCCTCTGTAATGCCTTTGGCCTGGAGGGTATCAATAATTGAAAATGAAGCGAAATTAGTTTGTGTGACATAGTTTAATGTTCATTTCTTCACATGTTATTGTACGGAAAGTCCTAGAATTAAGGTATTCCCGCTGTAGGCCCGCCATTCTCTGTTGCACGCGATATTGTGCCGCGTTACAGTTTCTAGAACTGCTTGCGCTAGACGCAGGGGCGCAGAAAATCTGTCTTGCGAATACTGAAGGCGTCGGCAGTCGTTGCTCTCAGTACTGGAAGGAGGCGGACGAAGAGATTTCGATCTGTTTTAGGCGGTTCGTTCCAGTTTGGTAATGAAGGCGCGAATAAGCTTCTCGAAGATCACTCATTGTATGCGTATGGTTTGAGGTAAAAGGACATCACCCAGCACGGAATTTGTAGCTGTCTTTTTTTTTTTTTCAAGCCAGATATTTCGTCCAGTGAATATACTTTGCCCCACACCTCGTTTTTTTTTTTTTTTTGGACTTATGCTATTCCTGCACATTCCAACAGTGTTGTGGCAGTATCATGTTCAGGGTTGCCGTTGGTGGCTACTTTGCGCCAAAGTGGCTACTTTAGGACCCTGTCTGGCTATGAAAATTTGACGTTGGCGCCATGGCTATTTATTGGCTACATTGAACTTCTGTTTAGGCGCATTTAGTAGCCAATTTTCTTATTATTTGCAGGCAAAAGAACAAGAAAGCCGAAAGATCAGGCCCTGCTTTCAACGTTTTCTAACGCGTAAGCTAATGCGCGCGCATGTCTTGGTGCCAACAACAGGCTCATGCGCACAGCTCACCTCCTCCCCAACCCGCAAAACAACTATCAGCAGCAAAATGAAGTTGGTCAGTTATTATGGTAAATCTTCTAATCAATTTAGGTCTGCGGCTTTAAGAAAAAAACCGCTTAAAAGTTTAACGTTCCTACTGACTTGTTGGCGGGAATGCTCCGAAATTCCCTTTTCTATGGGAAGAAATATCCTGCCTAAATATATGCAAACGCACTGAACTTATACTAATACGATATTGTTGCGGAGCCATCGGGTGCAAAATATTATTTATGGAACTAAATGTAAAAAATGCAAGGTTAGTCGTGTTCCGAAACACTAACATTCCAATGGGAAGGGACAGCGCGACTGAGACATAGGACAGAGAACACGCAACACACACGAGCGCTGACTTACAACTGGTTTTATTTTGCACCACACTGACCTTATAAATGCGCATAAACTTGACATATGACGCCACGTTTCCAAACAGAAGTGGTTTTGGTTTATCAACCAAGATATACTAACATGATTTTTCTCTTTTCAAGAGCCTTTTCACCAACACAACCAAAGTCACAAAACCCAGGAATGGGCGATTATCTGCACGTGGCTACCGGCAATATCACAATGCACACAACTGACATACTTATTGCATATTTATTGAACGCGCGGGCGCAAGAAGGAAAAAGAAAAGGAACGAAAAGAAACAAAAAGAAAAAGGAGAAAGCATGAACATGTGCATTGGTGAAACACTGATGAAGCTAAATAAAACCATCAAGATACTCGATCTCGTCGTCATTCAGTAAAACGGAAGGCCTGCTTACGCAGTTGTCAGAAGATTTGTTAATGAAGAAAGCTTCAATAATTTCTCGCTCCGTCCTGTCACTTGATTTCTTTAAAAACTTTGTAGCGGGAAAAGCCGGCGAGCAGCCGAACATCCTGCAATGCTCCGCTAAAAATCCTCCGGACTTATTTCTAACATTCAGGTTATGCTCCCTGGCACGCTCATTGAAGCACCTTCCTGTTTGGCCGATGTATCGGCGACCGCAGCTCAAGGGAATTTCATAGACTACATTTGCCACACACTCTGTGAATCTGTTCCTATGCTGTGTTGTGCACTGTGGCAGCTTGTCCTTTCTTGTCATTGCACATATTTTGGACAATTTGCATGGCGCAGAAAACACTATTTGGACATCGTGCTTCGAGGCAATCTTCTTAATGTTGTGTGACAGTTTGTGGATATATGTAATGACATGAACCGGCTGCTTTTGCTTTCCATGGCCAACTTTTTTGTCTGGGCACTTAATTCTTTGAAGCAAGGCCTCCGAAACTGCGGTGATAAGCACCGGCGGATACCCCGCTTCTTCCCTTCCCTTCCCTTCCCATTGCTATGAACAATCTCGCCCAGATCAAAGTTCTACTACTACTAACATTCCGCCTATTTACCTCTTGAACAGCGTGGCATTTTGCAACCTGTGACTTGCTATGAATATTTATATGCTCATATCTGTCACGTAATGTCAACAGGAACAATGCAAAATTCCTTCTGACTACAACCACACTGCTAACATAAGAGCCACGAAATGCCGCCTTTTCGCTCCATCTGAAGCAGCGCATCGAAATTTTCGCCGCTTGAGCTTATTAATATACCAGGTAAGCGTGCTCCACGACCCACTCATTTTTTCACCGTCCTTCACATCTTTGGTTATCGCTCTGAGGTCATTATATTTTGTGAAACCCTATGCTTACTAGTCTGTTGGAAGTCTACTTGTTCTTTTTAACTCACTGTATTCTGTTCATTTTTTTTTGTGTGTGTGCGTGTGTGGTTTATGCACTCTCAGCAATGTTCTTGGCCTTGTGGTAAATAAATAAATAAATAAATAAATCCCTTATTTAACTCACATGTGGCTTGACAAGCAAGACGGAACGAAATATGGCCAAATTTCTATGTTTTTGCATGCTCAAAATCGTAAATTCGAGTCATAATATCGTTTTCTTCTATTTGGCTACAAATTTGGCGATAAAGTTAAATTGCATGGCTACTTTGGCTACTGTTAGCTTTAATTCTGGCTCCTTTTCAAATCTACCCAACGGCAACCCTGATCGTGTTGCTCTCGTACAGGGCTGGGCAGTATCGAAGATACATGTATCTTAGATACTATCTTAGATACTCTTCGGGTATCTTGTATCTGTATCGCGATACGTCTCGCAAAACGAGTATCTGTATCTGTATTTCCGATACATTCAATAATGTATCGTGTATTTTAAGATACAAGATACTGCTATACAAACGCCACCCTGCGAAACAACAAACGTCGGCTGAACTCTGCTTCTCAAGCAGATACTGCTGCCACTAAGCCACCTCAATGAAGCTGACGACAGTGATATTCATTTGTCTTTCCGCCAGAGTGTTCCAATGAGCATAGGAAATAAGGTCTATACGCGTCTTTATTGGTGGAGCAGGGTCACGTGATGGCGCTCAAGCCATCTCGACAAAAACAAGCGCGCGAACGTGTACGCGCAGCCGACCTTTTGTTTCTCGATGTTTTCTTTCTTTTTAGCTGTGTCGATGCCATGAACCTTGTTTGTAGCCCCAGTACTGTGCTGCGTACTCCAATGCGTGCGGCGTCTTTCGCTCAAATTCAGTTGCGGCTAAAGTGTTCTTATTGAAGTTTGTCTTGCGTGGTACTTTGTTACAAATTCTCAAAAATGCAAGAATGGGCTTGCTTTGCGTCTCGCTGCTTTCACACAGAGGTTCCACAGATCTCGTCGATGTAAGCTTGGGTTGCACACTATGTGACTTATATGCAAATTAGATTATAACAACCGTCCCACCACCGGTGTCAATGCTATATGCAGTAGTACAAGAATTTACGTAACAGATGATATTTTGGCGTACTGTATCTTTGTTCTTCGTGCTAAATTATGGAAGAAGTTTTTTTTTTAATGATAGCTTGATTGTTAGCACAAGTGCTCTCTTTGCTGTCCTCCGTTTGCATTCCACACATTTTCTAGGCCACTGTGTAGTTTTTTTTTTCGTTTGTTAACTGCAATAAGTCTTCTGTAACCTCCTCCACTATCCTTTCTCTTACTCATTCTAATTTTTATGTGTCTGCGTCATTGTTACTATTCACATACCTACATTCCATGTGAGTTTACTGTTCAGGCGATGTTAGGGCAACGGTAAAGTAATCTGAGCGTGCCTAGTGCTTACAGGAACGAAAATTCTGCTTAGGATTTAATGAAACAGCAAAATGGAGTTTACATTATAATAATGAAAATTATAACAAATCTTAAAGTACTTGGAAAGGGGATTTTAGAAACATAATACCAAGTACTACGGTTTTCTCATCCGCGTCCCCACGAGCCCTTTAGTGCTATTTTCCGTGGGCACTGAGTTTTTTTGGATGTCCTTAACACCTTAGTTGACGATACATCATGCTCTATTTTCATAGCTTTTAGGGGTGCCACTTGTATCGTGTCTATAGAGGTGTAACTGGAACCAAATATTTGCAAAGAAGAAGTTAACCTCAACCGAATAAAACCAACGATGGGGTTTACCGCCATGTGGCTCTCATTAGAGTATTTTTGATACTGCGCTCGATTTCTTAACTAAGATGAATAATGTAACAGTTCTGTTATTTATTTTGGGGCCAAGTGCCTTTCTTTACGTTTTAGAGGGCATTCTAAAACGACAGATCTGATTTTTTTGTGGAAAGGTACATGCTATATCAGTGATTCTTCCGCTGTTTAAAGAAAGCCGGAGAAATATGACCCCGTTACTGCACTCGTACGCTATTTATATTGTGCTGCAGCGCTCAAAGACGTGCTTCGAGCGACACAACCGGCAAGCGGACCGCGGCGAAATGAGCGGCCGTGGCTTAGGCATCGGCTCCACAGCGCGTCAAAATTTCTGACCGCCACACACGGCAAAGAAACATCATCGTCCCTGAGAAGCGACAAGCTGACGGTCCGCGCGCCGGTTGTTTCGCTCCAAGCGCGTTTAAGAGCGCTGCAGTACGATAGCGCATGAGCGCAGTCAGGTGGCTTTATATAATATTTCGTGTGCTTTCTTTAAAAGCAAGAAAATATTTGCCATGGCGAATGTACGCCGCCAAAAAACAATTGTTTCGGTCATTTTTAAATGCGTTCTACGATGTGACGAAGCGCACTCTGCCATAAAGTGAATATTAAAAATGTTGCATAATTGACCACAGTCAATCAAGCAAGTAAGCGCAATATCAAAATACCAGAACTAGCGCCACGTGATGGCAAACTATATGCTATTGGTTTCGTTCAGTCATAGTTAAACGCTATTTTTTTTTATATTTGCTTATCCTTAGGTGAAATACCCCATGTACTTATTCACAGACATTTTTTATTGCGGAATTGCCTTGCTATTTGACTTAGGTATATTCGCTTTCCTTTTTTAGGTCCCTGTAAAGTCCTTTTTTTTGTGTTACAAAAAAGCAGATAACCAGGCTAGAAGTTGCAATAGTGTGAATAGCAGTGATATCCTGCGACGCTTTTTGCCACGTAAAATACATCTGAGAAGCTTCTGGGCGAAGTTCTCTCAGAGAAGAAATGGTAAAAGATTGCACGTTAGTGAATATGCTGCTAACGAACACTTTACGCAATGTAGAACATGAAAAATCACTGCAGTTCTATGTCCTGAGTGAACTGTGAGCGCTGACTCGGTAGTTATAGTCTTCACATGATGCTTCACAAAAAATATCGCTACCAGCGTTGTCGCTGCTCTACACCTGTAGGGTGATGCGGTACTACGAAAACGGTAATACGCTTACGGACCAGGTAAGACTCTGCACCGGTATTTGGCCATCTTGCGGAGGCTTCTTATTGAAGTTCTCGCAATTAGACGGCAACCCGCTTGCTGGTCGCCAAGTAGAGCAGCGACACCCTTCAAATACAAAAGTGTCAAGTAAACAAATGCCAATAAGTTGTGTCGGAATGAAACTAATATACATTAATCAAGAAAAACATTACTTTCGCGATTCAAACATATATTTCATTAAAATAAACGAAGTTGGTCGCAGTCAAGACATTTTCAAGCAAACACTTCTGTACATAGGTATTTGCAGCGTCATTATACAGATCTATAATAGCAAATTTACAAATGTATCGAAGTATCTTAAGATACAATTTGGAAGTATCGTATCGGATACATTCATGCCGGATGTATCTTGTATCTGTATCTCCGATACTTCTTGCCCGAGTATCTTGTATCGTATCGCGATACGATTTCAAAGTATCTTTGCCCAGCCCTGCTCTCGTACAATCTAGCGGAACAGGTCGAACGCTCAGACGTTACTAATGTGGGCACACAAAGCAAGCTGTGCATGTCCAAGTCCCGTCACAAGACCACTGGGAGCCAAGACGGAGCCACGGAAACAGGATTGTGTCTTTGTAGTGATTCTGTGCAACGAGACTCCGCGCAGGCCTTTCGTTTTAGTGGACTGCCAGAACTCTCAAGAGCATTACCCTGCTTTAGAAGTCTGTGATCACTCTTCTCAGGATAAGTTGTAGACATAAATTTATTATATCAATTTATTATACCGTGAAAGCTAGTTAATTCGAACTCAGTTAATTCAAGCTCCATGAATTTAATTTACGATATCACCTGCCATAAACGTGTAGTAGCGCCTAATTCGCGACAACGTGTCCTGAGATAGTTTCTTTGGGTTCTTCCCGCGCAGTGTGGCGCAATGTCCGTTCATTCTACGACCACCCGTTAATTCGAACTCCGCTTAGCCCGAACAGTTTTATAGTCCCCTTTGAGTTCGAAATAACCAGTTTTTACTGTTTTACATTTATTGCAGCGATTACAAAATAACATCCCAGATACAAAATAATAACGAATGACATTAATAAAGCAAACAATGGTGAGATATTAATTATAGAAGCGCCCTGTCTATCAAGTGGCCCCATATACAAGAAGCAACAGAAGTTCAGTACTTGTCTCCCATAAAACTTCTCCTGTAGCTTGTCCCACATAAAAAAAAAATCTCGCATTTCCACGAAGTGAATCATGACGAGTGGGTGAAGCACTGGGGATCGTTCTTACCGTAAATCACCCCTGACATTGCCCACTAGCTCATGTAAATGAGTGACAAAGCGTGTGTACAGTATATACAATGTGTTTTTTGCCGTTGAGCCGCCGCTTCCCGCGTCCTCAACGCCGGGGTAGCAGCTTGTTGTCGGCGTTGCCATTTTGCCTTTCGCGGGCGAGAGCGCGTTCACGATCGTTTCCATCCATGGCAGAAAGAGTGTGGTCTGGAACGCGCTTATTCTTCATCGTCATCAGCGTCATCGTCATCGTCATGGCGTATAATGGTCACCTTGCATGTGCTGTGCCGTGATGGCAGCGTCATCGTCATCTGGCTACGGCGGACAATGGGGGGGGGGGGGGGGGGGGACAGGCCTCGTTCTTAAGATGCTTCGCATCTAAAAAAAACCGTTTTTTCCAGATACAATAGGTGGAACACATATGTATGCACAATGTCTGCGGACTAATCTTAAGAACTCAGCAAAGTCCTAGCCCGGCCCGACCAGAGCCCGCCACCTCAAACCTGGGCCCGGCCTTAAGCCCGGAGCCTCAGGCCCGGGCCCGCCATGAAAACTACATTACCCGGCCCGGCTCGGCCCACGGGCCGTGCCGTGCCCCGGTTTTCGGGTAGGCCAGAGCCCGTGCTGTACTCTAGTTCATATCTGTCTCAATACAGCAAGTTCGTTTCTGCCTTGTTGCGGTGACGGAGATCAGGGCGAGTTCATATCTGTCTCTATGTGGTATGGCCAGGTATGGACGCCGCCCGCTCCGGGTTCGTTGTGCTAGCGTAGAAATATGCGCTGTAGTGAAAAAAATTACACCATCTCCCACTAAAGGGAACCATGAGGGGATGCGAAGCAGCATTGGGGGTGCGCACCAAGTTTCAGTTTACGTTCACTCGGCCGTCGAAGCCAAGCGTCGGCGTCGAGCTACCGCTTCCGCTACAGAGAGACAACGCGAGTCATCGGCGAGGGTAGCGAGGCTTTCGAGACAACTGCAGTGACCGGGAACCGACGGAGCGACCGCACGATTCAAACGAGACTTCCTCGACCGAGCGCACGTGCTTATATGAAATGGGGGAGGGAGAGGAAGGAGTGAGTTTACAGGCTGCAGCGCGGTGGGAGGAGAGGAAAGAAGGCGACCGAACGCCTGCGTACACGCCCGCGTAAAGGAGGAGAGTGCGCGGCTGCAGCGCGGGGGAGGAGAGCAGGCGACCGAACACCTGCATAAAAGAGAAGAGTGGGAGAGAGAGTAGGCGCATGCGCAGTAAGGGTGGTCAGGACGCACACCACCACCGGATTTAACTCCGCTCAAAGCTGCTTCGCATCTAAAAAAAGAGGTGATGTGCACGGCATCTGCGTGTCAGCATAGCGCGCCTCGCAATCATGCGCTCCGGCCAAGAAGTGAGGTTGGGGGGCGGGAGTGAAGGGTGCCGTAATAAATTAATTGACTAGTTTTAACCAATTAATTCGATTAATAGAACGGTGGAAATCGATTACGATTAATCATAACGGTGCACCTGTAAACGATTAATCTTTCACCGATTTTACCATCCCTACTACGGTCGTAGGCGGCAGCATGGCGAGATGCCGATGCTCCTGATGCAGCACCGGTCCCACCGCGCTTGCGGGCTCGGAGTAGTCGAAGTAAACCTCCTGGCGCTGACGCTGTAGCATGACGCCGTCGTCGTAGTAGACATACCGCTGTGTCAAGTTTTGTGGTGCTGTGCCCCATATTTCCCGCCGAAGGGGAAGGACCTCGCCCTGTGGCAATAGCCGCCGAGGCGTGAACGGTGGACAGCGACCAAGCCCACAAATGGCGCCCACCGGCAATGGACCCTGGCGGGGCGACTACGCCTATCCCCATATGCTGGAACTCCAAAAGGCCTTGCTCGCCCTTAATTCCTTCGGCATCATGGACCCCGACGAACGGGTGCGCATCGTCCTCGCCTTCGAGCCCATGTACAACTCTAGAAAGATGACCTCGGAATTAAACAGCGCCAACGGAAGTGAATAGTGAACGTTTCTAAAACGTTCACTTCCGTTTGCGCTGTGTAATTTTGACATGCTGTGTAATTTATTATTCTTATGTTATTGTTAACCGAGGGTACCGCTGCAGTCGCTCGACTTTGGGACCCCCGTTTGCATACTACTAACCATGAATCTTTGTATTTGAATGAATAATAAACTGAAACTGAACTACACTGAAACTGAACTGACAACGACAAGATTAGAGTCTCCAGAAGGACCATAGGGAATCTCCACGTCTGCTTCTTCAACGCCGTCGGCGCTCACTTCTCGGTGGGTCACGTGATCGCGCTTGACACGATCCCAGCCTCTACAGAGCAGCGTACCGGGGCTGACGTCGCGGTCCACGCGGAAGGCGCAGAGGACGGCGTGGGCTCGTGCGACGCGGCGACACCAGGATGCCGACACCCTCTGCGGGTGCGAGCGAGTTCTCGAGACAGCGAGTGCACAGCCGTTTGCTGATGTGATCGCGGCGATCGTCAGGAATCAGGTCGAGGAGTTACGGGGCAGTGAGGAAGAGACCGATGGTGTTATGATCAGCCTTAAGGCTTAGCGCCACTTAGACGATAGGAATGCCTTCGGCGAAGTTCGCCCTGTTCTCTTCATCGTCAACGTTCCCTGAAGTATGCGGTGACAACACGGCGGTCGTGTACTAAACTATTCATCAAAGCTGTGAGCGTCAAGCACTTTGGAGACACCCTGCCGAGTTTGACGGTTTTCTGTCCTGGAAGTTAACCGTTGGCAGTCAAGGCTGCTCGGAAGAAGCGGTCACCACTGCTTTGTCCAACATTCTGCGAGATGCACCAGACGCCTGAGATCTTTCATCAGGCGCCTTTCGGACGCTCATTGGGGCCTTTAGGGCTTTGTGATCCGGCCGGGACCTAGCCGTCATGTGGGAAGTTATCGAAGAGAGGAAAGACTGCACGGCAAGTTTTCAGGAATGCGCGTCGCCTCGAACCTGCCATTGTGATGTACGGTACCGTATTGTGTCTTGTGTTCGCCACCCCATCGCCACCGGACGACCCGGGCAGGCCGCTTCAATCTATCGTGGGTTGAGACTGTGGGGGGTGCTTGAGCTTTCCCCCTTAAGGGCGGAGAGGAAGACAACTTCTTGATTTCCCTGTCCTGGACTCAATGGTTTTCCACAGAAGGGAATGCCACAGCAGGGAGCGTCGAGGCGCTCCAAAAGAGACCCAATACCATTAGCCATGTAAATAAACGTTGTTGTTATCAGCTCTGGCGCCTGAACTCGACTTCTGCCTAAGGCGTGGCTGGTACCGGTCCTATTTGCAACTCCCGACTATGTCAGTGGGTGTCGGATAGACGAGCGGGATGTCGCCGCAACCGGCGTGGAGGAAAACGTGCGTCCACTTCAGAAAAGTGTGTCACGAGACGGCACGGAAGGCGGGCGAGGGGATTGACGAGGAGATCAATGAGAAAGCCGACGAGAAGGCTGACGACAAGGTGGGCGCTGGCTTTGTGCTGGTCGATTTCCGGGACGACGAATACGGCGTGAAGGCAGTGGACGGTGCGAAGGAAGATCTTGAAAGGCGAAAGGAAAAAAGTGACAGTTTCGCCACTAGCGCGAAGCAATGAATGCGATAGCAAGAAGTTAGAATGTCACACGAAGAACGACAAGCAGCTCGATACTTGCAGCGCGCCGCCGCAGCACAAAGGACGCTCGAAAAGGACGCATAGGTATACACAGGACAAGCGTGAACTAACAACTGTCATAGTTGTTACGTGATTGTATTTGAGCAACGCGCTGCGAGTGTCCACAATGCAGAAGTCGACGCTGTTGTTGTTGTTGTTGCCTCTGACATGGCTCATACCTACTCAGGGGGGATTGGCCAAGGATTGATTACATGATACTCTTAGACTTTTCGACGCTGTTTGATATTTCTTTTTCTTTTAAACTGCGGCACGTGGAATGACCCCTCTGCGCTTCCTGCCACGCGGTGGCGTCTGACGCCAAGTGTGCGCGGTGTTCTTCGTTTCTTTTTTTCCCCTTCTACATCATGAGCTGTACACAAGGGGGGACTACTTTTTCGTGCGCGTCTCAAGGGCAGCTTTCAATTTGAAATAAACTGTAAAAGTGTTGCGTGATAGAAAACACCCTCAAGCTGTTCCGAGGTACGGCGAGCGGCAAATGGTGCATATGAATATCTCGCCGTTATACCGCCTGTACAAGCATGGCGCGTGGCTGTGTTGGCTAGCGCAGCAGGCTCGCGGAGCGAGGGGTTGCTGGTTCGAATCCCCGATCAGGTGCTTTGGAATTATTTTCTGCTGATTTATTTTTCTTTATGCCTTTTTTATATATGTATATACATATACATATCCGGGACATGACGGCGACGGTAACGGCAAAAATCAGCCGAGAGTGTCCATATAATTGCTATCGCAATAAAAGATGGAAAGGTGGAGAAGAAGACGAGGAAGAAGAGGCGGGAAAGGAAGAAAAACGGCAGACGAACTGCAGCATGGTGACGAGGAGGCCTGGGAGTACGAGCATTGTGCAGAGGCCAAGGAGTCTCGACATGGCGAAAGAGAGATAGCGGAGGTCGTTGAGGAGGAAGACGAGGAGAACGAAGGAAGCGATGATTGTTCGGAAAGCTGGAGGCTGAGAGGCAGCAGCCGACGGAGCGGACGTTGAAGCCGAAGAGGAAGCGGAGGAAATCAAGTATTACGATTAAATACTAGTCAAGTATTACATAATAATAAATAGTTGTATTAATAAATAAACAATAAAAAGTAAACAAAAAAAAACGGCTCAGTACCCTTCAAAAAAATTACACCATCTCCCGCTAAAGGGAACCATGTGTAGATGTGAAGCAGCGGGCGCTAACGCTTACACTGGCGGTGGCGTTGACGCTGGCCCTATCGCAGCGTTGCGCAGGAGAGAAAACTGAGGAGGCGCAAAGCACGTAGTGATGGAGCGGTGTTTCCTACTGGAACATGCCAATCGCTGCTAATGGGCAATGAGAGACAGAAGACTCCGACTGGACACAGAGACCCGCACTCCGCTTTTAGTTAACGCGCACGCTGCGAATTTTTATTGTTCAACAACGCACAGGAGAAATCTTCCACCGGCACCACCTTGGAGGTCAAGATCCATTGCCATATATACTGGATGGCCAGTGAACGGTTGTGCAGCGCGAGCAGTCGGTTTTTTCAACCAAGAAACTCGCTAGCAGACGCTGCCTGCGTCGGCGTCGCGAGGCGAGAGAGGGGGAAGCGGAGGAGAGGAGAGAGAGGGGGGTGACACGCATGCGCAGTGGGAGTGTGAACGCCGTGGGCAGGGATGCGTAGAGGAGAGAGGGGGGGAGCGTACGAGAGGAGAGAGAGGGGGGGACGCGCATGCGCAGGGGGGGAGTTAGACGCCGCGGGCAGGGATGGAGAGAGGGGGGGAGTGTGTAAGAGGGGAGAGAGGAAGGGAGGCGCATGCGCAGTGAGGGTGTGGTTGCCGTGGGGAGGGATGCCTAGAGGAGAGAGAGGGGGAGAGGAGGTTTTTTATTTTTATTTTTTCTTTAACTGTTTGCGCATGCGCAGTAAGGGTGGGCACGCGGCACACCACCACCACCACCACCACCACCACCGGATTAAGCTTCGCCATAAGATGCTTCACATCTAAAAGGTTGAAATCACAACAGCTTTCACGTTCGTGAGTCGTGTTGTCGACTGCCCGGCAGTCCTCTACTTACATGAGTATACATGCGCTTCTTGAACTCCCCTGAGATTGATGGCCCAGTTGCACAGCTCAAAGCGAGTGTTTAGCGCTCTCTGAACAAGCACAAGGAAAAGATTAGCTATAAACGGAACTTAAGGAGTATAGAAGATTTGGATATCGCCTTGTTCATGACCTTCATGGCAGAAGAAACTCGCGCCGTCTTGAAACTGCTTCAGCCTCTTCGAACAGATTGACGTAAAACGTTCGGATGCGTCTTTGTCTGTGAAACATTTTATTCCTCAGCAAGAATGCTGCCGAGGAGCTAAGCTTAGGGATTTACTCATCAGAAACTTCTCCTCTGAAGATGGCGGTGAAGGGGAAACGTGCTTGTCGGACGCCCTACAACTGGCGCAAGAAGGCGGCGATCGCGGGTGCCATCTATAGGGCACTTCCTGCGTGCACCCTGTATTCCGTCAACGCAAGTCTCGCGTGGCGCGTGTTCATTAGGGCTGAAGAAACTGTTGCACGCGAAAACTCGACTCCAGTGTGCATCTAGACGAACTTATTCCGATAATTGCTTTCGCCAGGAACAAAAAAACTCCTGCCCGGAAAGCGCAGCACAATCACAGCGAAAGCTGGAAGAGCGCCTTTCTAGAACCCATTGCGAACTCTCTTGGGGCTACTAATACAAGCAAGCTTGCAAGGTTCCCACTACTCCATTAATTGATTGGGTGGCTGATGACGATGAAGAATTATGGCTGAGCCCTTTGTTATGGGTTGGAAGCCCTCAACGACCCACTCGTTACGCAATTTATATTGAGTGACGCCTGGTTACACAATTCGCATTCTATGACGCCTAGTTGGTACTTTACTCTTCTACCATTTTACTCTTTTATCTTACGTATGTTAACGCGGTTCGTTCCCGACATAACGCTTTATAGGGTTTTTGTGCGCAGGAGTTTCGAGAACCGGAATAGTTCTGTGGTAGAATACTGGGCTGCCACGGAGACGACCCAGGTTCTAACCTTGTTCCATCCCGGGTATTTTTTCTTATTTAGTTTTTTTTTAAATTTCGCGCGATAGCGGTTACGGACACCGGCGGCGGCGGCGGACAACTACGACTCCCTTCTTGTGATCTCATAACAGCATTCGCCGTAATATACGACGAGCGCAAACACGCACATGTACAAATTTGCACTTTAAAACAATTCCTTGTCTTTTGTCTGTCAATTTGATGTTTCGTGAACACGAGAGAGCACACTTAAGAACTAAACATGGCAACTATAGCTACACGCTCGCTCTTTTAAGTGGTTGCTAGTGAACATCATTTGGGTCCACCTCAGTGGATCAGTGGCTAAGGTGCTCGGCTACTGACCCGAAAGTCGCAGGTTCGACGCCGGCCACAGCGGTCGCATTTCGATGGAGGCGAAATGGTAGAGGCCCGTGTACTGTGCGATGTCAGTGCACGTGAAAGAACACCAGGTAGTCAAAATTTCTGGAGCCCTCCACTACGGCGTCTCTCATAATCATATAGTGGTTTTGGGACGTAAAACCCCACATATTGAATTGAACGTCAGTTTGGCAACTGTGGTGTCTTTGTAGCTCCGATCTCACAAAAATAATGCAACATATTTTTAAAGATTAAGTTAGACCAAGCGCTTGGCTTTAATATCTGAGGAGTGTAAAGAAAATCGAAGATGGTGTTTTTTTTTATTGCTTTTAAAAGTATCGCATTTTTAGAAACACGCCTTCATTTATGCTTTTGTGGTGTGCGTTTGACATCATTCTCGGCAGTCATATTTAGCACAATTGTTACACTAATGTGTGGCAACACTCTGCGATATTCGAGAAATTCACGCGGAGCGAAACATTCTGAAATTGGAGCATTATTGAGCAATGTGGCCTATTTGCATTTTTTCCCCATAAAATGCGGACTACAAAACTGAAGAAGATAACAACATTTTGTAAACGAATGCTCCTCGTAGCATGCCAAGAACACTTTGAGACTCGTAGCTACAATAGTTCTTTTGTAGGACTTCGTCAAAATGCCAATTTCGCGCAATTCGCAAAATGTGGTTCTGCTTAGTGGAGGCTTCCGAAATTTTTCCGACCAAGGCAAAATTTTTTTCACAAAACAAAGAATGGTGTCGTGGCTCTTGGGACTTTGAGAGGAAGATGCTTGTTTTTTTTTTTTTTTTTTTTCTGCGAGAATAAAAAGGGTTCGTGGACATCCACCGAAGTTCTTATCTGAACTCTCCATATGGAACAATCTCGGACTCTGTGAACATTAAGAAAGAAAATCAAAACAGTACTTTCTCGGTAAGTGAATTGTTTTGGTTGGGTGCTACGTAAATAACTTATTTTCTTTTCGTTTATTTATGTGTTGTTATGCTCCCAAAAATACCTGGCTCCAATTATTCCAAAACCGTGTATCTACACATATTCATTTCTTGTGCTTGTAGATATCTGGATTATTACCCTTTATTATGCTGTATTGAAGTACCGTAAAATGAGGTTACTTTGTGACAGATTTCGTACGTTTTCATTCTCTCGCTGAACAATTATCAACATAAAGGCGAATGAATAGTGGCATAACGTTGCTGAAACATTCTCTCACACGACAGTACGTTCTACAAATCTGCATTTTTAATACAAATAGCTATATTCAGGTTAAAAGCTGTCACAAGGTTGCCCCGTCGTGTGGGGCAACTTTGTGACAACGTTGTGTTTGGCTGAATATGATTGGGAAAAAAAGGGCTGCCGTAATGTTACCCCATCAAAAGTTTATTTGCGTTATGTAGAATCGCTGTCAGTGCTTTCTTCTGGGCTGTCGTCAAGAGAAGACCTCTTCCTAGGTTGTCTAGCTCTGATACCGGAGTAAGAGCTGCCTTTCTTTCCGGTTGTCGGTTTTCCTGTCTTGCTCGCTTCTTCCACGTCGGCAACCGATATGCTTTTCCCCGCTGGGACATTGAGCATCTTCCTCCTTTCAACAAAACAACATATAATTTAAATTAAAAAAGAAAAAAAACTTCCCCATCTCCCGCTAAAGGGAACCATGTGTGGATGCGAAGCAACGGTTAGATGGTCAGCTTGAGCGGGAGAAACGTCGCCGCTCTCGTTTCACGGCCCGGGCGCTCATAGCGGCGCTGGACAGGAGAGATAATGAGGCCCACTCCGTCATTTTCATACCGCGGAACTACCGTGGCGCCCCCCAGCTGAGTATGCAGCTGTCGCACCACCTGTCCTGCGCGCCGCTCCGTAGAGGAGAGAACGGGGGGGGAACCGTAGGAGAGGGAGGGGACGCGCATGCGCTGTGGGGGGTGTGGGACGCGGGAGCCGCTCCGTAGAGCAGAGGATTCCTAGAGGAGAGAAAGGGAGTGAGCGTAGGAGAGAGAGGGGGGAGGGGACGCGGATGCGTTGTGGGAGTGCGGGACGCGCGAAGGAGGGACGGACAAAGCCCCCCGTAAGCACATGCAAGCAAGATCAAGGAATGGAGTCAACCTGGGCGACAGACACCACCGGTAGTGCGTGTTATTCTTTGCTCGCACCCACCACCTGCCTAGCCATTGCTAAGCAGCCACTCTGTGCTCTCGGCCATGATTCTGGTGACTGTGGTGGTGGTTGACGGCCTTATTGTACTACAGTGTTCTGGTTCGCATAGTGGGTGCTTCCCTACTTCATGAAAGTGACCGGACGCGTGAGGGAGGGACGGGCAAAGCCCCTGCCTTAAGATGCTTCGCATCTAAAACAGAGTGGGGTAACTGTGTGACAATAGCCGTGTCACAAAGTTACCCCGCGAAGTATCAACTTTTCAGTTTCCTTTCTATAAACTTCAACAGACGTGACTTGATTAAATTTATATTACAGTTTATTTTAGCCTACATATTTACAATCACAAGTACATACCTGTTTTCGCTGTTTTTCTCGTGCGGACGGGTCGAGCGCACAAAGTTTACGGTGTTTCAACAATGCGCGCGAAAACACCATTGAACATGTCAGCGTCTAGTGTGGCTCCGGAGCGTGGGAACATTGGCCGGCTGCCGCTAAGTGGCACGGCATGTCTGGCGAGCTTGTTGGGTGGCTTATAGCTTTTCGGCGGCGCCTGGTCGTGGCGCGAGATTTAAAGTACTGAAAACCGAGCGCGTGTCACAAAGTAACCCCTGCAGTCACAAAGTAACACCATTTTACGGTAGTCCATTTGCAATTGTGCCATTTATGTACATGCTTATTTATAAGTATATATGTCTGTAGGTTTTTTTTTTCTTTCTTTTGCAGTTGTGGGCCGTTTTCTGCCATGCTCGTGGTGCCAAGAGCCTAGTGAGGCGTGCATAAACACGCCTTATGCTTCGGCACCATGAAAACTTAATGTGTCATGTATTGTCAGAACTGCAAATGAACGTCAAAAATAAACTTTTGAAGCCCGCAGTACTTTTCTGTTTGACTACCTAATCGACAGCGAGTAGCAAGTGGCACCGCCGTAAGTGTAGCCACAGGGGCCCGCCACCAGGAGACGCCACCGGCACTTGGCCGGAGAGAGTGACCATCGGTGAAGGGGGGCCAGAGTGCAGCGTCGTGTTTCTTCCGCCCACTCGAGTCCCAGGGGCAGCGAGCGAGTAAACGTTGTCTAAGCATGCCGGGAAGTCGTTTTTACGCCGAACGAGCCTTCCTTCGGCATGCCGAAGTAGGGACGGGGCATTGCGAAGGAAGCTTTACTACGTCAAGTTTCTACGGCTACGTTTATTTCTGACTTCGGAGAAGGCATAAAGAAAAGAAGGGGGCCTTCAAAGAGGAGTTGAGCAAGATGCTCGCCACCACTTCTACCCCCTCGGCTTTTCCTTGATAAAGCCTTAATAACCGTGTTTAGGCCGCATTAGACGGTACACACGGACTCCCGGCTCCCGCCCAGCGCAAGACAGGTCGCCTTTTTCGCAAATGAAACGTTTTAGCGCCCGGGGGGCAGAAGCCTAGGAGGGACCGAAAGCATCCCTCTTCTTTTCGTCCCGGCTAGCTGCGGCATCCAGCGAGGTCTTCTCCTCGTGCGGGGCGCAGCAGTTACACACTCTGTTATTTGCTCTTTCGCCTAATCGTGGTGGGCGTTCCTGGCGGCTCCTTCTCGCGCTCGCAACTGCCTCGTTGCCACACTCTTGGTTTTGTTGTTTCTCCTCTCGATGCAGTCCTTGCGAGATGGTCTCCCTCCCTCCTACGGAATTCGCCTGCTGTCCTAAGGTTCGTCTCGCTTTCCTCTCGCTGTGCGGCCGCGCGACTGGCTCGGACAATCGAGACCGCCTAACCAAGTCCGATTTGTTGCCTTTCCCTTCGTCGGCTGTATCTTGCTCTTCGCGCAGTTGCGCCATCTGTCGCGACGTCCATTGGTCGCTCCTGAGCGCGCTTTGCTTGCAAGCGCACCGAAGCAGCCCTCCTCGATCGGCGCGAGGCTCGGTGCGGTATTACATTATCTCCCTTGCCACTCCACGCTTCCCGACGCGATAATAGCGGAGCGCAAAAAAAAAAAAAAAAAAAAAGCGATACAGGTGGTGCACCTGCGTTTAGTGGGCGATTGCAGCGCCCCGCATGCAGGCATGCAAGCTCCTTCCGCTGTGCACGCTGTAGGCTCTCTTTCTTCTTCTGTTGGCCCTTCATGTACGCGGTGTATCTGGGGGGACTGAACAAACGCTGGTTGCCGATCCGCAAGAGAATTCGATGGCGTCAGTTAAACGATCAATTGACTCTTGCTCTCTGGTACTCGGAAGCGGACCTTATACTTAGCCGCACGTTGATAACGCGCACTCGTCCTGACCAACGCCCCCACTTGAGGGCCTTACCACGAGGAGTCCTTCTCCAGGTGCTTGGGGGGTTCTTCTTGATACCACATATTTATAATGTGACGCGAAGTGAGCCGTGTACTGCGCAGTGTGAGCGCACCACACTCCCAGATGCTAGCAAGGCGGGCTCGTATACGAGTGCTACTGAATCGCATTTGGCCGTGGCACTTAAAATACGGATAGCGATTGTTGAGACGAATGTCTGTCGGAGATAATGCGCCGTCCCTTGGTGGTGCCATGTGTTGCGTCACATGTGTACTGGAATGTGGGCACGGCGCAAGGAAGTATCCCGGTTCAAATAAATCAGGTACGAATCGAATACTCCGAGAAATAAACAGACGCAGCTGCTATAGGGAAGCAGACGCCCGAGTTTATACTGTGTTCGACAACTCCGAGCTCCCGCTCCATTCTATTGGTTCTTAAAGACTTTTTGGCCATGTGCCTGAAATCGATAAGTTCATTGCCATGGCTTTAACGAAATCATGTGAGGAATTAATTGCAGTTAATTAAACAACTCGAACAGTTAATTGTGTTAGCGGCGCTGAAGGACAGATGGCTCAACTGTGCCATAACCGCAATTGTGCCACTTATTTGTTATTCGTTCTTTAACTTTGGCTTATGTTAGCTGGGTCGACGGGAAAATGTCTATGTTAGCAAGTGAAATATCAAAGGAGGTTCCATCTCCGATCAAAGTATGTAGGCAAAGGTCAGCAGAAACGCTATAATGTGCTTACACTTCCTCGCTCAGGCCGGCTACGGACAGCAGAATCCTTGCAACCGAAACGATATCCAGAAGAGTTGACTGTTGGGCGAGGTTTCTATGTCGAAACGATATCGTAGCACTGATTCAGCCCGCTTCGTCGATTTCTCCTGTGCTCTCCTCAGCATTGTGTGAAGGGCTTTTTCCAGAGTTGCATGCCCCCCAACCGCTTGCCTCATAATCATATCGTGCTTGTTCTGGCCCATTAAATCCCAGAAGATAATCTATTTATTCATCCCTTCTGCGCAGGAGTGGTGCAATGCCGTGATTGCGGGAGAGCACGACCACGAACGCGCCCGATGAATACGACTTCAGTTTCCGTGTAGGTACGAGACATCTAAGCGCCACTCGTGAACTAACATACCTGCGTAAGCCACCGATATTTTTTTCGCTTGTCGTCAATGTTGGTACTAAGTGTTGGTGCCAAGCACAGGGAGAGGGGCACTCGCTCGCTCGGCGACGCGGTGGCGCCCTCTCTGTGTGGCCCCGGATTCAGCCGCAGGCTTCCGAAACGTTTTTAGACATCTTTAGTTAAGTGTTGTGATTACTTCTTGGTTATTTCTGTTAATTATAGTATTTTAGCCCATGTTCGTTAATTTTAACCCGGTTTTGAGCATTGATAGCCTGGTTATGGCCTGTATTGAGCGCGTCACAGCGAGTGTGATCATGTCACATTAGATGTATGGATGGACGACAAGCCGGCCCCTGAAGTGCTCCGCACTTGAAAACAGAACTAAACAAGAAAATTCTAAGAATGGGGTCACACCCTGAAGCTATGAGCATGAAGGCCTGTTCGCTTTGCAGGTTCCCGTACCTCTTGCCACATGATGATGGACGACAAAGAATAGAGAAAGACCGAAATACGAGCTAGCTGGTACATATACATCTTAGGAACCTTCGAGCGCGAACTAAGACAGAGACAAAGAGTGCTGGCACCCTTCCCCCCCTCTTTCTCCCTGTCTTAGTTCGCGCTCGAAGGTTCTTAAAAAGAATGGAGAATTTCGGTTCCCCTACCTGGGCTACCGCTACCAGCCCGTTATCAACACCTCAGCCGCAGTGCGCTACTCTTGGCTTCGACGGTACTAAGCAGATTTTCCTTGGTATTGGCGTCCCATTCAGTGCATTCCAATGGCGACGTTCAACATGCATACTCGAGATTCCTGCCCACCTGGCCTCGACCCATGTGCATCATGAGTGTGACCTGATAAGTGGCGTCGCACACCGTCTTTCTTGGTCCCTTGCAACTGCGTCGGTTACGGCCAAATCATGGTACGACCGACCGTCCGCCCCCCGCACCGTTTTTCGTGTTCCGTTCCCAAAACGGCAGCTACTTTTCGCTTCAGTCGGACGGAGCGGTCCCACTCGCTTTCTCGGTCGCTGACTGGCTGAAAAAAAACCGGTGGCCTGACGTATTCACGCCTGCTCATCTTGAAACATGGCGCCTGGCTGAAACGATGAAGCCGGTAGCGAGGCCTAGTCGTTAGCCGCGTAAAAGAAGCTTATTTGGACGTTATTGTGATTACCACTAGAGTTAATCAGCATCCGCGGAGGTATTCATGGAAAGGCAGCAAGCTGGCGCAGCCTTCCTGCCCCCATCAGTGGCTGCGATCGCCTACGGAACCCGACGGAGAGTGTTGTGCTTACGCGAGGATCGGAGGCCGGCCGATTTCGTGTGTTTCGCGCCATCGTTCGCTTTGCTTTGGGAAATGGAATGTCATCATCTGCAGGTGTAATCTGCGTATGACGCATGCTCATCGTACAACAACGTCAAAGGTGTTCGATCGTCGCAAACAGCGTATGCGATTTGTATGTGCTCCGTGTTCGGGGTTCATTCCAATGAAAAGCTTACATCTATACGTGTATGCTGGTGCTTTGGGTGAACGGCCAGTCCTGTGGGAAGTACGGAGGGATGACACACTGAGTGGCGATAAGTTTTGTTGCCTCTTTATCGCCGTCATTCGACATGTTCTGCTGCGTGTGCATGATCGTGTCCCCAGTTGACGAAGTTTGCTCACGAAATACCAGTCGCGGTATGAGGCTGTGATGTGTTGCAGCGGTGCTAGACGCAAAAGTGTTCTTTGCGGCGTGTGTGTGCTCTGAAGTGTGCCATACATGTTCGTTGTCAGTGGAGTTTTCTTGTGTATCAGGCGTCTCGATACAAAAACTCCATCCAACTTGAATATGCTGTTTAGCTTGCATATGGCTCGTTTCAAGTTCTACTTGCACTTTGAAAGTTCTGTTTTTATACAGCTCTGTATTTATATATGCCCGAGAATGCTGGAGTCATGAATGGCAAGTTGAAGTAACCTGAGGTAGTCCATCGTGTGGAAATAATACGAATAGAAAATGTCTAATATGTCAAGTCGTGATGCGAACGAATTGTTGATGGTCACGAGACTGCTTATCGATATTCATGTGGAGTTCTTCAATTCTCTACAAATTTTCATTTTATAATCGAAAGCGATATGCATGTAAGAGAAAATAAAGTATAAATCTAACCAAAATTTTGTGTTCAGTATAAAATCTGTTGACAGACAACTGACACAATAACTTGTATCAAACTTTGACGGCAGTTTGCCCTCACAGGCTAGCTACGGTCCTGTTACCATAGGTCGGCAAAACTTGTGGAGCTCACTCAGACTCACTCATAAAATATATTTTGCGCTTAGGGCTCACTCAGACTCACCAACATTTTCCTGAGCCGGACTCACTCGGACTCACATTCACGAAAATTTTCTTCAACCGGACTCACTCGGACTCAAACTCACCAGAACATTACTCACCCGGACTCACTCAGACTCAGACTCACGGCTCGATCTGAGTCTGAGTGAGTCCGAGTTAGTCAACTCATGAGTCCGTTAGCCTAGAATTAGCTTTTTCGACCGTGGTGTCAATGCTCTGTAACACCAATCTCTTACGTTATCGGTGCTATTCTTGGCGCCTTTTGATACAGTACCTTCGAAAACGAGCTGAGTGCTCGCAAAACCAGTAAGATCATTTTTCTTGAAAGAGATGACAACATAACATTCATTTATCAAGAAATTCCCTGGAAGAGTTGGCGTGGGGGGAGGGGGGGTCAAGGCACCCCCCTATGTAATTCGCGCCTCTGATCTCTAAGTATTGAAATGCTGTATGAATGACACTGCTTTGGAATACGTGTGAGTAGACGTGAGTATAAACGTGAGTTCAGGTAAGGCTCATAGTAATGCTGAATATGAGTAGATAGGACCATAGGTCGGCAAAACAAAGTGAAACTCACTCAGACTCACTCAAGAAATATATCTTGCGCTATGGACTCACTCGGACTCAGACTCACCAAAATTTTCCTCAGCCGAACTCACTCGGACTCAGACTCACGAAAATTTTGTTCCACCGGACTCACTCGGACTCAAACTCATCAAAATATTACTCACTCCGACTCACTCAGACTCAGACTCACAGCTCGATTTGAGTCTGAGTGAATCCGAGTGAGTCGACTCATGAGTGAGTTCGCCGACCTATGCCTGTTACGAAAGCTGGCTGAGTAGCCCAGATGAGAGCTTTCCAGTACCTTCCAGATCTGCCTTTGCTCATTCTATCGTTTGTGGCATACCTTGTTGCCATGAACCTTTAATTTAACGCAAACAAAATTGACCCGTATTAACCAAACGGTTTGCCTTCAGGTACTTTTTGATCACCAATTTTGTCTGCACCTGGTCCTCAAACGACTGGTACCAGCAAAATATCCCCATGAGCTATTTCGCGCTGTCACTGATTGGCTGAGAAAAGGGCATTGACATTATGACGCCTTCAGGTTTGCAAGACGTCAAACATGGCACATGCATGAAGCGACAGAGCGTGAGCTGAGGCCTAGTAGCCAGCTGCATAAAAAGAAGGTTATTTGGCTGTTATTGTGATTAGTACGAGAGTTAATCAGCATCTGTGGAAATATTCATCGAAAGGCAGCAAGGCAGTGCTAGCTTTTGGATATAATCAATGTGCGTGATCACCAATGGAAAGGTGTGAAGTGTAATCTATACGTGAGCGTCGGGTGCTGTCGATTGTGTGTGTTTCATGCGTTCGTTCACTTGTCAGGTAATCCCATGCAGGTGTGATCTGCATGTGACACACGCTCATCGTACACAAACGGGAAAAGTATTCGATCGCTGCATTCGGTATATGCCATTTTTGAGTGTTCTGTGTCCGGAATGCACGGTGAAATGCATACGTGTATGTTGGTACTTTCATAAACGGCAAGGTCTAGAGTGATGATACACTCAGTAGCTGTAAGTTTCATTGCCTGTTCATCGCCGTCATGCATGTCTTATTCTGTCCGAGCTATTTTGCCGTTTCTTGTGCTCTGTGGTGACCGCATATAGCTTCGAGGGATCGATAGTGTCCTTTGACGTGTACTTGTAGTGTGTTGCAGTGGTTTTAGGTGCTAACTGTTTTATGTGTTGTGCATCGTGCAATGTGTTTTTGTTACTAATTGAACCATGCAGGCATTCAGTCACGTGTTCCTGTCTGTCAGACTATAAAAGCTGGGTTTATCTTCTTCTGACACGTACTGTCTGTTTGAAGAGTTACCTGTGCACTTCTTTAGGTACATCTTTTGGGGAGGTGCATCTACAAAGTGACTTAATTTGAGCGTGCTGACAGGTCAAGGCACTACCCGTAGAAGTGTTTTTAATGTGAATCTTGGGTGGCCTTCATTTTTGTTACGTGGATGTCAGTTTGCCCCGGACGATATCCATGTGTATGGTTTTGCGTTGATACCCGAACGGTTTGCACACTAAATAATCATAACTTCTTGTGCAGGCATTTGTGAGAGCAGATAACAGGTCAACACATATTTGGTGGGGACTGTGAAATTAATTTTAATGTTTTACATATGTTCATGTTATGGCAGAAAGCTATATGTGTAAGCATCCAAATAAGTCATTCAAATCGACGGGCTACTTGGTGCACACTTACTTGTTTTGAGAACAGGGTAAAGGGTGTTTAGATACTCACAGTCATAGGGGAGTCCCATCTAGATGGCCGTTTCATGAAAAAAATATTATATTGCCATTCGGCTCTGATTGTGAAAAATGCAGTAGCCGAACCGGTAAAGTATCAATGAAATCTTTGTTGAACAAATATAAGCCCAGCAAACCAGCGTATCATCTGAGACATTACGTGCAAAAACCACAATGTGGTTATTCGCCTCGAGATCTTTGAGTGGCGCCCTCTCGCGTGTGACGTCAGGGAGAGGACTCGGATGCAGCGCTTCGCGCGCGCTCGCTACGTGAAGGCTGCTCGACGCTGCCGGCCTGTCTATCGAGCTCGAGTTATTGAAATATTGGTGGGCAAGTTCACAAAGCAATATGTACTGAATGTTCAAGCAAAATGCCCAGCGAAATCGAGCGGAGTTGCCGTCAGGAGCACGTTCTGTGTCGATTGCTCCTGGTGTCGTCTGCTAGCCATCCATGTGTACATCTGCTTCTATGGTGAATTTTTTTTTTCGCGACTGTTCTATGGCCGTGGCGCACTCAAAATGACTTCTCTGCCCGTTTTCGATCACTGACTTCAGCGTTCGGGCTTCAGCTTCCATGTCTGCGTTAAACCGCAATAAATGTATGCCGCGTGCTGCGTGTGTTCGGTTGCCAAGCCTGTTCGTTAGGTTCAATTCCTATGTTCGGAGAATGACAAACGACGTCTGATGTCATTCAAATAAATGAAATGGCGTTACCGGCATAGTCGGCAGAACTTGTGGAGCTCACTCAGACTCACTCATGAAATGTATTTTGCGCTAAGGGCTCACTCGGACTCAGACTCACCAAAATTTTCCTGAGCCGGACTCACTCGGACTCAGGCTCACGAAACTTTTCTTCAACCGGACTCAATCGGACTCAAACTCACAAAAACATTACTCACCTGCACTCACTCAGACTCAGACTCATGGGTCGATCTGAGTCTGAGTGAGTCCGAGTGAGTCGACTCATGAGTCCGTTAGCCTAGAATCAGCTTTTTCAACCATGGTGTCAATGCTCTTTTACACCAATACCTCACGTAATCGGCGCCCTTCTTGGTGCCTTTTGATGTAGTTCTTTCGAATACGAGTTGTGAGTACTCGCAAGCAGTAAGGTCATTTTTCTTAAAAAGATGGCAACATAAGATATATTCATTAAGAACTTCCCTGGAAGAGGTGGTGGGGGGATGTCAAGGACCCCCCCCCCCCCCTTACATAATACGCGCCTCTGATCAATAAATATTGAAGTGTATGAACGGCCATTCTTTTTGGAATAAGTGTGAGAAGACGTGAGTACAAAAGTGAATCCAAGCAAGGCTGATAGTAATGCTGAATATGAGTACACATGACCATAGGTCGGCAAAAAAATGTAGAACTCACTCAGACTCACTCAAGAAATATATCTTGCGCTTTGGACTCACTCGGACTCAGACTCACCAAAATTTTCTAGAGCCGAACTCGCTCGGACTCACATTCACAAAAATTTTGTTCAACCGGACTCACTCGGACTCAAACTCACCAAAATATTACTCATCCGGACTCACTCAAACTCGGACTCACGGCCGGATCTGAGTCTGAGTGAGTCCGAGTGAGTCGACTCATGAGTGAGTTCGCCGACCTATGGTTACCGGCAACAACGTTTGATTAAATCCACGTTTTTAGCAGCTGCTGTGTAAGCGTGTCGTAAGGTCTTTAAATTGAAACACGAAATAAACAGGGTGAGTCTAAAGGGGATGCACGACGGGGATATGAAATATTGGTAGGTTGTCCGAAGGGATTTTCTTTTGTTTTTGTTCGTTTTTTTTGCAACATATTTTAATCCTTACGCTAATAAATCGACGTTTGTTCACTCGTTCATGGTGGTCTGAAAATATGCTGAACAGAATTAGCGTAATCATACCAACGTTGATAAATACAAAGAGTTCGCATCGAAAGTCGTAAAAAGATGTATTTGCAATAAAATCCTTTAAACCAGTCTGAACGGTCGACTCTTGATAGGTCTTGGTGCGATCAGTGTACTAAAAAGACTCGAGTTCCTTATGCATTTGCCTAAGTTCAGTCGAAGGCGAAAGCCATCTTTTTCTTGAGTCGATGTATTGTTTCTTCGCCGCCCTCCTCCGAATGCTTTCTGGACGTGACGTGGTTTTGCATTGAAGCTTTCTACACATCACCTGGTTTTGCATCGCCTCCGAGGTCGGCCCACCAATCACGGAGGCAATGCAAAGCGACGATGTCATGTGATGACGTAATCACGTGACATGACGTTGTGACGTCACAAATTTTGTCGGTCTGGGATGTCATGATGACGTGATCATGTGATGAATTTTCGCATCACTCGTGTTGACGCTGGCGACGCGGGACGCCGACGGTCAATTTTCGCAATTTATGTGGATTTATATTCAATCTTGTTACAGCACGGTAAAAAATCACAATTATTAGCCACAGGGGACAAAAGAATAGTGGGAAAGAGCTCTCTTTCTCCTCTTCCTGGACACATTCGCCGATTTTTTCTAATGTTTACGAAGCTGTACTATCGGTGTCAAGTGAAACGCGAACACTGCAGCGGATCGCGTTGCCCAAGCATTAGAAATATAGTGCGCGCCATCCTGTCATTACCATTGGCAGGCTCGCACTGTCGAGTAGGCAGTACTGCGCGATCGAAAACATGAATGCGGCTCATGAACGTATCTATCTCTAATCATAAGAGTCCAACTGTACCACGCGCACCACTGCTGGCGTTTCATTCCGAGCGATCTTATTTGCATTCAGCTCGCCCAATCTATGCTAGTGGTCCGCAATAACCCGCTGGTGGATTAACTTATCGATTTCATTTTGTCGGCTGTCGTGTCTGCACAAGTCCACATGACTACAATTGGGAGTGGAGCATGAATTTTCGTTCATCTCAATTAAGTAGATCTGTTTACACAACGCTGATTTTTGCGAATAAGCCGCAAAATTGATCGCGCTGCGATTTCAAAGCAGCGGAGACTCTCTTTAACTCACTTGGCGGGGGCGTTCGCGCTTTCACGTAAGCTATTTCAACGCCATCCAGCCCAGTGAGCGACGCTACGAACTCGGGGGCATGAACCTGACCGCGATGGCTGTCGGTATACAGAAGATATGTTAAATGTTAACGTTTCTTAAACTCATGTAATGCTAGCAGTCATCTCAAGAAATACCTTAAGAAGAAAATGCAGCTAGTAGTCGAGGAACGCCGTGCGACGCGAGCGAACTATAACGAAAATGCTGCTGTTTTAGCCAGAGCGTAGCAGACGACAAAAGCCGAATCCCCGCCCTTGCGTCACCGGAGCGCCGTTCGCAGCGCCGCCATCGGTCGCACACGAGGCGAATAGTGCCATACGTACGACTCGAGAAGCCGACGGCGTACAATTCCTCGCTTCTTCAGTTTTCCCTTATTCTTACGATCAACAGTGCTCGCCACCGCAATCAATTTTCTGCGCATGAAAGATGTCCATAAAAAATAACTAACTCGCTCGGGGACTAGTTCGTTGACCATAAGCTGAACAGTCCCAAAAAGTGGAAATTAGATTACATCTACCATTAACATCATGGGGCAAACTCACAATGCTTCGTGCTTTTACAGCGAAAGCTGTTATGAGATCACAACAAGGGTCGTTTCTGCGCCGTAGTTGTCCGCCGCCGCCGCCGGTGTCCGTATCCAATATCGCACGAAATAAGAAAAAAACTAAATAAATAAAAAACACCTATGACAGAGTAGGAATCGAACCCAGGTCATCTGCGTGGCAGCCCAGCTCTCTACCACTGAGCTCCGCCACTGCTTGAATCTGCAGTGCAAACTGACGCTATGCAGGCTACATGTCGGGTAAGGAATCGCGTTAACGTGTATTGGAAATTGTTTTATAACAGTAAAGTAAGAACCAGGCGTCACACAAAGCGAATTGCGTAGCGAGTGGGTCGTTCAATGCTCCAGCCCATTACAAAAGCCTCAGGCGTAATTCATCGTCGTCAGCCACAGCCTCAACAAAGTGCACATATTGCGTTACAAGAGTGTAGCGGGTACCGCGCTTTTCTGAAGAATGACGAATAATGGTATAGTAGACGCTTCCCCACTACACAAAAATTATGATGATTTATGGCGTAGTGGGTACGATCACCCGTGTGCGCAATGTGATGTTAATGCGCTGATTTTGGTACGCAAAGCACCATAATTTATATTTATTAACTTCTATATCTATCAAATGAATTCTATGCCGCGCTTCTTGATAAAATATGTCGTTTCTTCCATTGATCTCTTCCGTAGCTTAAATGTATGCTATCTTATTTCATGAGGGCCTCGTGCTTGGGTCATATCATTCGCTTTCGGCATTTATAGATAAATAAAGAAATAAGTAGATAAAAAAATTCGACAGATCCCACGTACCATGGGAATCGATGTTATGCGAAGAATGCGGAGGGAAGGTGACTGTGGTGTAAGTTTATTGAGCGAAACGATACGAAATGACCCTAAAGACATGTACAAATGTTGTACGCACAGACTTGTGTTGAACAGTTGCATATGGTTTATATAAGCAGTTATTTATGGTTGCGTAACGGTTCCAACAACAACATGGGTATAGCAACACCAGGAGCTGTAGGCTGATATGCATCGCTTGTGCTTGCGAGGATGGTAGCCCTGGATAAGGCTACGTAGACCAACTTCCGTGGATGGCGCTTAACTACAATTGACATTAACCCTACGTGAAGCCTGTATCATAGGAGTACATATGTAATACTTAGAAAATTAGATAGCCACCATTGCAACCACATTTCACGTTTCACCAACAGTACGCCTGCCTAGGGTCTTTTTCCAAAGTAGTTCCGAGACCTGGCTTTAAACTGTGGTAGAATACTTGATCGCCACGCGGAATGCTTGGGTTCGATTGCTGCTGGGATCCTGCTTATTATTCGTTGCATTCGTCGGGTCAATGCTGCCGATGTTAGTTTTAACGCGATAGCGTTAAAGAGCTCGTTTCGCAGAAATTCCGGCGTCGGCGTCGTCGTCGTTGGTTGTGAGCGAAAAATCGTCATCTTGTAAGTGATCGAAAAATCGAGAAAGACGCAAATAAAATAATAATAAAAATTTCAGGGTGTGAGTGAGGATCGAACCTAGGCCGTCTGCGAGGCAAGCAGGTGGTCTACCACGCAGCCACGCGTGTATGCTTGTGAATACTTTGAAAATAACTGCCTCTGCTTCGAAATGAAGTAACTCTTGCTTCACAAACACACGTATCCTGTATACATACGCCACAATATGATATGTATTATCGCAGTATTATTGCGTAGTACAAGCGTAGATTGCCATTGGGCGTCACAACGCGTGAACATCATAACAATTTCGTGGTTTAAAGGCGGCCACCCATTACAAAAGGCACACACGTTACTGCGCGTACTCCCACGTAGTGGGTGCATAGCAAGTAGGCACCAAGTGGTTGAAGTACGCACTGGCACAGGATATCGCTATCGCGTTCAACTCTTAAAGGCGAAGCTTCAGGGTCCCGCATTTTTTCTTCTTAATGCTCTCGTATTTAAATTACCAATGTCTGTTCTCGCCGTTCCGTAGACAACGGCCCGCGGTATACGGGTATGGGCCACAGTTTATACGCAAGTTATGTCTACCCTAGGACGTTGAGAACGTAGATTGGTAATTCAAACGCGAGATCGTTTAGAAAATCAGGCGTCGGCAGCGTTTACCCGACGAATGAAATAATAAAAAGAAGGAGCCCAGCAGGAATCGAACTCAGGCAATCTACGTAACAGCCAAGCATTCCACCACAGAGCCACGCCTGGTCTTGCAACTGCTTTGGAAAAACAGTCAGGAGGGTTAACCTCATTTCTGGTTCCAGTTGTGGCTGCGCTTTTATAAAAGACTAATGAACATTACATACGTACTCAGCAAGCTACATTCAAACGTTGCTCAACCCCGGAGGAATAACCTAACCAAGTGTTTCTCAAAAAGAGGCCCACTAACTCCAAGGGTCCGCGATAACATTTTTGGGGATCCGCGGATGCCATCCTCAAAATGAAATTAAATAAAGAAGAAAAAAACACGTGTTCTTTGGAAGTACACTATGTCCAGTAACAGCGGCCGCTTCCGATTTTTAATATGCTTTACAGTATAAGACGTTTGCAATGCAGCGGAACTGACCTATGTTTCCGTTTCCATGAGATGGCTGTAAAGCTTTTGTTACACTTTTCTACGAAATATGCAGGCTAGCATACTTGTTCTAGGCTTGCATATTTGAAGAGCAAACATAGCTACAAACAGGTTGAATGTGGCTGCAGAGCGCACAGCTTATAGACAAGATTTTGCGATCGAATTGGCGTGACAAATTGACCATTCTTAGTCAGGGAGAAATAGAAGGCACCTATTTGACGATGCATGTTGTGTTAGTTTATGATCACCCCTCCACCCCTTCTCTCGCTGCAAAGGGTCCCATCACTTCCACCGGCCCAAAAAGGGTCTTCGAAACATCCCTGGCTGAAAACCACTGACCTAACGAATGGTGCTTATCAAATTTACATCATCGCACCGTAGTGTGCACTTCGCTTCGATAAAACTGACGTCTGCACTCTCATTTGAATGCTGACGTTACGTTCGTGTAAAGGTTACTCTTTAAACGCCAGTGTAAGTGATGTCGCTAGTCAGCCCACGATCTGCACACAACTGCCTCATTTATGAAAACACGTCGATCTATCTCGTAAAGCTTGGCTGAAAGCCCAGCGAATGCAGCATAGACAGATACTCGGTCACTGCTTCACATGGAACCCATTCCCACAACGCGTGGGATGTGCGATTTTTTTTTTCTCATTGCGCGAGATAGCGGTTACGGACACCTCTAGTGGCTGCGGACAACTACGCCACAAAAACCGGCTGTTGTTATGATCTCATAACAGCTTTCGCTGTAAAAAATTCAACATGGAGAGGTACTCGCTGACATTTTCGCGTGAAACCAATTCCGGCAACGCGTGGGATCTGCAGAATTTTTTTTCTCATTGTGCGCGATAGCGGTTACGGATAGGCGGCGACGGACAACTCGTCACCAAAATAAGCTGTTGTTGGGATCTCATAACAGCTTTCGCTGCATCATTGGGGTCAAATATCTTCTCATGCCCAGTATTTATCAGCACATTATTATTATTATTATTTTATTTATTATTATTATTAGTAGTAGTATTAGTATTATTACTAATACTCTTCTTATTATTATTATTAATATTATTATTACTCGCAGGTTCACTGCAGCAGCAACCCAGAAAAACTGTGCAGCCAGTCAAGTGAAGTTTTGGGCTAGTTGGTTTTGCATATTGAAAAGGAAACAGCGGAATTTTTTCACACCGGGACAATAGTAAAGTGTATGTGTCGTTTCCTTTACTATTGGCCCCATGAGAAAAAAAATCGCGTTGTTCGCTTGTCAATGTAAAGCCAGAGATGGCATTCGCTGTTCATCTGACGACACCTTTCGCTGTTCCGATTTGTTTGTGTAAAGCTACAGGTGTATTCATGCGGCATTTACATTGCCATTGTAGTGAAATTCCGATGATACTGAAATTGTAGGGAAAGTACCCGCTGTACTGAAATTCGCCATATGGCTGGGAAGTTTTATGGTCCGCAGAAAAGCGAAACTATATAAAACAGGGATATGGGCGAACAACATACAAGTTCTTGACTAGACTGCATAGGTCGGCACTTTAAGGGAGTGCTCACTCAAACTCACTCACCACATTTTTTTCAGCCTTCGCACTCACTCACGTTCACACTCACGTCCACTCACACTCATGAGTACTCACTCACGTTCACACTTACCTCCACTCACACTCATGAGTACTCACTCACGTTCACACTCACGTCCACTCACACTCATGAGTACTCACTCATACTCAACTCACCACGTTCAAATGAGTGTGAGTGTGAGTTGAGTGCACTCATGAGTGAGTGTGCCGAGCTCCACAGGTCGGCACTTTAAGGGAGTACTCACTCAAACTCACTCAGCACAATTTTTTCAGCCTTCGCACTCACTCACGTTCACACTCACGTCCACTCACACTCATGAGTACTCACTCACGTTCACACTCACGACCACTCCCACTCATGAGTTCTCACTCACGTTCACACTCACGTCCACTCACACGCATGAGTACTCACTCATACTTAACTCACCACGTTCAAATGAGTGTGAGTGAGTGTGAGTTGAGTGCACTCATGAGTGAGTGTGCCAAGCTGTGCTAGACTGACGTTTGAAGTGATGAGAAATCGTCAAATATCGTTGGATGCTTGTATGCTGGCGCGAGAAGACAAGGACGAAGGGAAGAAACAAACTGATTCTTCCCTTTGTCCTTCTCTTTTTGCGTCCACATCCAAGAAACATCACAGAACAACAAGCCCGCATCGCTACCCTCGTTGTCGTTTGAGACAACTTTTTTACAAGGCGGAAACAAGTCCCCGTGTCGAAACGTTGGCTTCGGTGTCATTCGTTGATTTCTGGAGGATATATGACGTACGATTGAAACAAGCTGCGATGGCAGACACCGCAAACACATTACCACACGCCCTATTTTATACATTTGGTGTATTAGGGTTTCACTCACAAAACCGTTAGTAAAGCATGGCGCAGACGGTGTTTCGTGAAGCTTCACGGTTGTTTGAGATCATTCTGTTAAGATTACACGCTGAACACGGTTGGTCAAGTTAATTCGTGAGCTTGTGCGAGCACCAGCGATGACGCTGGAAAGTTCTATGTATGATGTATAAAAGACGGCGCGATCTAGCTATCATAAGATTACTCGGCGGCCGACGAATGTTTACGCCGCTATCAGCGTACAGCGTGTTTTGCTTCTCTACGTGACCTTTCGTTTTCGCGGGCAGTAGGTCGCCGAAATAAAACGTTCCGTATTTTGGAGTCCTGCTGCAGCCTCCTTCGCGTCAGGCCACGAGAAAGCGTTAAAAATAGTTCAAAAACAAAAAACAAAACAAAACAAAACACACACAAAAAAACCGGCAGATCCCACGCACTGTGCGAATTGATGCAATGCGAAGCAGCCAGCAAGGAGCAAATCATGCTATACATAATATGCGCGTCATGATATAGATGTTAGGACCTGTCATTTATGTTCGTCATACCGGCATGTCGCGTAATACCAATTTTGGTGTATATCAAGCTAGCGAACTGGACGCAAGCGCAACATGAGCGTGGAATGTAAATGGCGTTGGAGATGACATGCATGCCAAGATTTTCATGTTACCACCTGCCCCTTATGATCGTTATACAGTCACGTCGTGCAATACCAATTATGGTGTATATCGAGCTAGCGAAACGACCCCGAGCGCGCCATGAACGCGGCATGCAAGTCATGATGCACATGTCATGTCATGACTTTCATATTACCAATTGTCATTTACGTTCCTCATACAGTCATGTCACTGAATACCAAATTTGGCGTATATCAAGCTAGCGAAACGGCCGCGAGCGTACCATGAGCGTGGCATGCAAGTCATGTTGAACATGACATGTCATGATTTCCATATTACCACTTGTAATTTAGGTTCGTCATACAGTTACGTCACGCACTACCAAATATGGTGTACATCAAGCGAGCGAAACGGCCGCGAGAGTGCCATTAGCGTGGCGTGCAATTCATGTTCACATGTTCAGTCATGATTTCCATATTAACACTTGTCATTTATGTTCGTCATACAATCACGTCACGCAATACCAAATTTGGTGTATGTCAAGCTGGCGAAACGGCCGTGAGCGTGCCATGAGCGGGCATGCAAGCCGTGTTGCGCATGACATGACATGATTTCCATATTACCACTTGTCAGTAATATTCGTCATACAGTCACATCACGCAATAACCAGACTTGGTGTATATCAAGCTAGCGAAGCAGCCGCGAGCGTGCCTTGAGCGTGGCATGCAAGTCATGTTGCACATGACATGTCATGATTTCCATATGACCCCTTGACATTTACGTTCTTCATACAGTCACGTCACGCAATATAAAATTTGGTGTATATCAAGCTAGCGAAACGGCCGTCAGCGGACCATGAGCGTGGCATGTAAGTCATGTTGTACATGTCATGCATGCCATGATTTTTATATCACCCTCTATGATTTATGTTGGTCATGCAGAAATGTCTGATCGTACAAGTTTTTAGCTATATCAAGTTAATAAAACGATCGTAGGAGCACTGCGGCTATGGCGTGTAAATCATATTTTTCATGACAAGTTAGTCATGATTTTCATGATATGAGCAGTGGTTCATGTTCATCATAGAGTCATGTTATGCCATACCAATTTCGGTATAAATCCCATTAACGATACGGCCAGGAGAGCACAAAGTCGTAGGCGGCTATATGTATATAGATAGATAGATAGATAGATAGATAGATAGATAGATAGATAGATAGATAGATAGATAGATAGATAGATAGATAGATAGATAGATAGATAGATAGATAGATAGATAGATAGATAGATAGATAGATAGATAGATAGATAGATAGATAGATAGATAGATAGATACGCTCAAATTCACCGAAGTTAGCTAAGAAATGCTTCGCATTAACAATAAAAGGGCATAGGCAGAGACCGGAATCAGGGAAAAAGGCATTATGAGCATGGGAAGTGGGAACGTGAGTGATCACATATGTTGAAGCCTCGAGATGTATATACGAGCAAGAACAACGACGATGGAGAACACTGCGCCCGCTGCCGACACTCAGTAAAGAGCCAATTCCGTTGAAGGAGCGGCCATGTTAGACCTGGAAACTTTAGACGCTGAGTGATAGTGCGCCACTTTGTGCATGGGTGGGATTCTTTGGATCAGCGGCGTGTGATTTGCGTAGGCAGCTGCGATCGGCAGCTGTTCAGAGCTCTTTTCGCAACATATCTCGCTCCCCCCCTCCCTTCCGATGGGCGAGGTAGCAAGCGCCTTGCAACGAGGTCATGCGGTGACGGAAATCCTTTTCCGAAAAAATAATATCGTACAGGGCAATTCAAAAGACACGCGAATAAGTTTCCGAAAACAAAGAAAAATGCGCCCCGTGTTTCCAGCATCTTAGCGGCAGCAAGACAAAGCGAAAGAGTGCGGCCGGCCGTCGAATGGCGACTACTTCAAGAAGTGTGAAAGATGCTCGACATGCCGCCGGCGCTAGGGTGTCTGCGAGAGAGTGCCACTAAAGAGGCTGAGCCTGGCATGTAGCCGACTGGCAGCGTGTCGCGTCTTCGAAAGCTACTTCGCCTCTCCCCGCTCTCTTATTTATTTCTTTACTTGTGCGGCGGTCGGTCGGATAATTCGTGCTCTTCGCCGCTGTCTCCGCATGGCTAATGTGGTTCACGACCAGTGTCTCTGATCCTCTCTCCTTGTGGCGGCAGAACCGCCGATCTCAAGTGTCGTTGTCTTACCCTCTCCAGACACGCTGTAATCGTGGCATGCCTTCCGCCAAGTACCCGTTCTGCCACCTCAAGCCTTCACCATCAAGCTGCAGCCGACTGGACAAGGAGGCGCGATGGATGTTCAAGTCGAGCTGTCGCGCGGGACGCGGTGCCTGCGTCGCCGCTTTGATCAGCCTTTTTGAGCCGCAAGCAAACGATAGCAGAGAACGAAGCCGTCGCGCACCGAACGACTCGCACGCTTTCGCGCCTGTCGAACGCGCTGACCAAAACGAACGCGGAGAAAGCACGAAAGAGGGACACTGCACGAGGCCTTTAATGAGAACTGAAAAGGTCACTGCCTTGCAAACAGCGGAGGCTTGTGGCTCCTGTGGACAGTGAGTAACGCTGGAATACCTACAAAACAGGAAGAAAAAAATGATGTATGCTCAAGAATAAATGTAAACGAAAAAAACTAAACAAGAAGGTACGGTTGGCACGGTGCAGGCAAGAAAATCTCCAAAGCCTTGAGTATAATGTTTCATTCAGTTCTTCTCTTGCTGGCTTCGAGATACCTGACTTAAGACTGCAGTAACGGCATTGTAGTGGCAAAATTTAGGTAATCGTATTACTTTTTGCTGTAATGAGTAATGTAAAGAGTTACTTCAAGGGAGTAATTTCATGACTCATCACTTTTCCATTTACAATTTGACCAGAATATAGAACGTCCACTTCCCTTATGAACGAAAAAATTGCAAAATAAAGAAACGAAAGATAAGAAAGACAATGCTAGGCCGCTTTTTTCTTTTATTCCTGTTCTCCCGGTATCTCAAGAAGCCCCGTGTTTTAGGTTAGCAGGGGCAAGTGTAAGCCTTTCTGCGCTTCTCAGAGTGAACTGCGAAGCCTTTCTTTTTGTGTGGTGTTCACAGATGAATGCCTGCTTCATTTGTAATGCAGAGCTGTGTGGTGACCCATCCACGAAAGCGAGAAGTGAATTGTTAAAACACTGTCATGTGAACAAAACTTCGGTTCGGCCGGCAGCCTAATCCATACAAGTGTATTGTTGCGAGAACCAATGACCTTTTCTCAGTTCTAAGAGTTACCCTGATAGCGCAGGAAACGTGAATAGCACTGTTTCATGGAAAAAACGTGGTTGATCCCTCTGTCATAGGAATTGGTATAACACGAAAGTAACACGTGTCCTTGCAGAACTAGTTGAATGCTTACTGTACATTGATATAAGATGGCTTGCACAATGTCTATTGGTGTCGGACAGTTATACCACCGTTTAACGTAGATGCACCCACGTTGACCCACCAGCTCCATCCCGACGACTAACATGCATGATCCATGATTAAATAAACCCTTTTGTTAGCTGTAGTAGCTAACGATGATAGTGTAATCATAGAAAATGTTGTGACAGCCAGAAGAGCATTGCTGATTGGACGCAGAAGTTGAGCTAAGGTCGCCATCCCACGGTATGTTAAAGCGGCGGACTAGAGGGAAACGCAATGCGTGTCCTGTCTCTCCTCTAACGAGGCCGCGATTTTTCTCAGGCCGAGCGTAAGCGAGGAACGTGATGTTACAGCCAGGCGAGGTACACCGCGCGTCGTAGTGCTAGTTTAACACGAAATTGTTTTATGCCGGGGTCCAACATGGCTCCCCTGACGTATTTCCGTCACGGCTATGACGTTGTAAGTTTTACACTAACAGATGGCCAAGAGAAAACTAGAAATGCAAGAGAATCGACATTTGGGCTGGTTGGTTGATATGCATAGTATAGCTGTTTTAAGCGCACTCCGACGAAGACAAAAGACGAGAAAGGAACACAAGACAAGCGCTTAATCGCAACTAAAAGATTTATTGGAAAGGGAAGAATATAAATACACCAAACAAGAGATCAACGCATGCGTGTCAAGGCAAAAGGACAACCAAGGCAAAACGTGAAGGGTCAGTTAACTAAGGCAGACAGACTATCATGAAACATTATCGAGAAAGGCAAACTCCTTTTCATGTAACAACACCGAAGGTTGGCTGACGCACTGATCGGCTCTTTTTCTTGTATGAAATGCTTCAGTCATCTCACGAGTTAGTTGATTGTTACTACGAAAAACAATTTCAGTGTCATAAAAAACAGGATAGCAGCCGCACTCCCTGCAATGCGCCGCGAGATGCGATGCTCCTGAAGATTTCAAAGATGAATCGTGCTCTCTAAGACGAACATTGATGCAGCGTCCCGACTGGCCAATGTATACTTTACCACAGCTAAACGGGATCATGTAAACGATGCCCATCGCGCAGTCCACAAACCTTTCGCTGTGTTTTATACGACATTCAGGAAGTTCTCTGCGCATGCGTGAACAAACTGACTGCAGTTTATTTTTAGCATAGAAAAGCACATCGGCTTTGTACCTATTACCGAGTTGCTTTAGCTCATGCGATGTCCTATGAAGATGAGGAATTACTGCTATCCTTTTACTTTTTCTACTCTCACCACGACAGCCTGATTCCCATCGGATTTTAGTTTCTTAATCATGTTGTTACAAACAGACGTGATGACATCATTAGGATACTCTGCTTGTTCTAGTTTACTGACTTGATTGTCAAAACTCATTTTAATTCTGTGTAGCCAGGACTTTTTCAAAGCAAAACCCAAACTCGTGTTAACGATACTGCTTTTGACCAGCTTTCAGTGGCTCGACCTGTAATTAAGCATAGGTTTTACGGATATAGGACAATAATACCAGCAAACATGCTGGGGTTCAAAGACCAAGTTAATATCCAGAAATTGCAGTTGTTTGAAATATGACAATTCAAAAGAAAAGTTTAGTTTCGTGCCTGTTTCTTTAAAAACCTTCAAAAATTTACAACATCCTGCGTCAAATCTAAGAACGTAGTGAACACAAGAAAGTCATCAACGTATCTGAATACATGAACTGCGAGTCCTGAGAGTGAGTGAAACAACTTTATTGACGATCCGGCATAAAGGAGGGAAGGGGAAGAGTCCTGAGAGATGCTTTTGAATTCCTACATCTAGCTTGCCCAGAAAAATTTCGCTTAATATCGGAGCTACTGAAGAGCCTATGCATATGCCCGATCTCTGGACGTGAAGATTACCCCCCCCAGGCCACGAAAGTTGACTTTAAGTTTGTGCGTTTCAAGGCAAAAGAACTGGTTGTCCTTTTGCCTTGACACGCATGCGTTGATCTCTTGTTTGGTGTATTTATATTCTTCCCTTTTCAATAAATCTTTTAGTTGCGAGTAAGCGCTTGTCTTGTGTTCCTTTCTCGTCTTTTGTCTTCATTGCAGTGCGTTTAAAACAGCTATACCATCCATAGAAAACTAGAAGAAAAAATTCCACCACCGGGAGTCGAATCTACGACTCCTCGGTAGCGAACACGTGGCGCGATACTACTCGGCCACAAGGTACACCTTCCTCAGCATAATAACGGCGAGCTCTTTATATACACCATTTGCCGTTGGCGGTACTATGAGCTCATTGGCTTCAGCGTGTTTTCGTCATCACTAGCGAAAGGCGCGACGGGCTCGAAGGGCGCGCTTTAAAGATCGTCGCCCCACGCGTTGCGATGCGCGTGCGCGCTTATCTCGCGATGGGAGCGGTTTGCATGTCTTGTGCTCTCACCGCAAGTTAGAGAGCACGAAGGTCACTCGGCTCACTGCAGCGGCCACTTTCGCGAAAGGAGCGCGCCGCTCACACACAAAGAAGTAACAACCGTGACAGTTTTTAGTTCGCGCTCGTCCTGTGTATACTTTTGCGTTCGTTCCGTGCGTTCTCCTTTGTGTTTAAGCAGCGCGGTCTAAGTGTCGAGCTGTGACAGTTGTTAGTTCACGCTCATCCTGTGTATGTTCTTTCCGTGCGTCCTTTCTGATTGAGCAGAGCGTTGCATGTTTGGAGCTGCTTGCCGTTCTTCGCGTGACACTACAACTTGTTGCTATTTCATTCATTCCTTCGCCCTTGTGGCGAAACAATGCACAATAAACGCTCAGCTACTTCTGTGAAGGCACGTTTTACTTTCGTGTTATACTGATTCCTATGACAGAGAGACCAGCGATGTTTTAAGTGCAAAGCATGCCTTTGCGTACTGTAAGCACTTTTGCGTTTATACATACATATCTATCTATCTGTCTATCTAGCCGCCTACGTCTGGGTGCTCTCGTGATCGCCTCCTTAGCTTGGGGTTGACCACAAAATTTGTATGGGAGGATAGGAGGTATTGACAAACATGTCTGGCTGGTCGTGTCATGAATAACGCGAAAATACTGTCGTGTACGTCGTCAAACCCTTTCCTGCGGACACGCGTGGCACATACCCGTATACCACGGACCACGGTATGCGGGTATGCGCCACAGGTGTTTGACAATTTATATCTACCCAGGAACGGCAAGCACAGACATTATTAATTTAAATGAGAGAGCGTTAGGAAAAACTGACGTCGGCAGCGCTGACCCACCGAATGCAAATAATAAATATCAGGGTCCCAGCAGGAATCGAACCCAAGCAATATGCGTGGCAATGAAGTATTCTACCGCAGAGCCACGCCAAGTCTCAGTACTGCTTTGGAAAAAGACCCTATGCAGGCGTAATGCTTGTGAAACGTCATACTAATGAAACGGCGCCACAAGGGAAGACGAAAGCACACGAAAAAAAGGGGACACAAAACACAAGCGCCGACTCTCAACTGAACTTTTATTCACATGCGCAGAACATACATATATACGCCCGTGTGGCTTCACAGAGATAACAACCCGTACAAAAACGTATGAAAACCAATGTGAACAAAAAATAAAAATACAAAAAATCAACAAAAATGTATCTTCCCATTCAAGTATAAAATTTCCGTGTTCTGCAAGGCTACACACGGGAAACTGATGCATGATTCTTTTTCCTTTTGTATGTGCCAAGCCTCAATAATCTCTCGAGTTGTCTGGTTATGATGCCGTGACACTATGCTGGTTTTACTGAACTGGGGTTCACAACCACACTGCTTACAATGCGCCGCCATATGCGATAGGCCATCGCAACGTACACCCGAATCATGTTCTCTTATCCTAACATTAACGCACCTTCCTGTCTGGCCTATGTATGCGGCGCCGCATGACAGGGGGATTCGATAAACAACACCCGTGGCACAATCAATTGCTTGAGATCGGTGCGTCACACCACAGCCTATACTCTTCTTTGCTTTTTTCATTTCTGCTTTTTTGTTTACACGACGGCACATTTCCCCTAATTTGTTGGGCACCGAAAAAACCACATCCACGCCGTATCTGCTCGAGACGTTTTTCAGTGCATGCGATAGCGCGTGAATATAAGGCACGACCGCGGAATTTTTTGCTTTCTCAACGGGTTCTTCTTTACCTGCCCGGCCTGTTGCCGACTTGATCCCTCGAATCACTTTTTCGCATGCCCTAGTCAGCACATGATCAGGGAAACCCACGCTTTTTATCCTGCCTACTTGTGTCACGCTTTCTTTCATCCTATGAGGACACGTCTTGTTCACGGCTGAGCGTAGACACGAAACTGCTATACCATCCTTTACTACTTTCGAATGCCCTGAAGAATAACTTGGAATTTCTTTTTTCGCGCGTGGCCAAAATTCCCAGCAAATATGATGATGATGATGATGATCATAAGTTACGAACAACACCAGGTCGAGAAAACGCAGCTGGCTCTGCTGAGGAACCTCAAAAGTGAACCTTAGGCCCTTGCCTTCTTGTCCGAACAACTCGAGTACATCGTCCACTGGTTTGGATACTCCGTCCTCGTCTCCTATTACCAGGTAGTCATCCACGTACCTGAAGACTCTAACATCACAACCGGCTAGCTTTCGTTCTAAGGCTTCATCGATACACCCTAAAAAAATATTGCTCAAAACAGGTGCAATCCGCGACCCCATGCAGATTCCTTTCTTCTGCAAGTAGAGAGGAATCTACTTGCAGAAGACATTAGTAATTTAAATGAGAGAGCGTTAGTAAAAACTGACGTCGGCAGCGTTGACCCGCCGAATCCAAATAATAAAAAACAGGGTCCTTTGCTACACCACGCTCATGGTGCGCTAACGGTGAAACGTCAATTGTAGTTGCTGTGCTGGCTATCTAATTTATAAACATTACATATGTACTCCTATGAGGCAGGCGTCATGTCGGGTTAACGTCAATCGTATACTTAAGCGCCAACCACTGTAGTTGGTCCACGAAGCACTATCCTGGGCTACCATCCTCGCAAGCACAAGTGCTACATATCAGCTTACCGCTTCTGGTGTTGGTAATACCCATCAAAAGGGAGAGTTGGGCTAGTTGGTTGGGGTTCATAGTGAACAGCGCAAAAAGCACGACACAAAGAAGAGACTGCACAACACGAGCGCTGGTAATACCCATGTTTCTGTTGGCATCGTTACGCAATTGTAAACAACTGGTTATATGAAACATATGCGACCTTTCAACATATGTCTGTGCATGCAACATTTGTACATATCTTTAGCGTCATTTCGTAACGTTTCGCTCAATAAAAAAAATTAGAACCCAGTCACCTTGCGTCCGCATGCTTCGCAAAACATCGATTCCTATGGTACTTGGGATCTGACAAATTTTTTTAATATAGATGGAGGCTATGAGCGAGGCCGAGGCTTGGGCTAAGGCCGCCACCACACAGTGTGTTAAAGCCTTGACAAACTTGGCTTCTCCCATGCCCTTCTCTTAATGGAAATGCGTCTAATGGGACGGACGCGTAGGAAGGACGCTTTGCAGCAGGTAATCGTGGAGGCCACGGTCATGATGCATTACTTCACTTTACCGCTCTCAGACAGCGACATCACACCGCTGACGAAGAACACTGCGAGAGGAAAGTGCCATATAAACGCGCGTTTGTGAAGCCTCCACAGTGTATGCAGCGAATAGCGTGCCAGGCATCTGATTTAGCGGACAGAGAGGTCATGGCTTTGACACCTGTGGACCGAACGTTTTAAATGCGAAGCATTTTTTAGCGAACTTCGGCGACTTTGATCATATCTATCTATCTATCTATCTATCTATCTATCTATCTATCTATCTATCTATCTATCTATCTATCTATCTATCTATCTATCTATCTATCTGTAGCGATGGACAGAGACGAGAGACGTCGTCGTGAAGGCGGCCGACGTGGCCGTGCCGCTGTCTCGCCACTTTATTGAGCGAAGGCCAAACGGAGCGGCGGCAACTGCCGGCGTCCAGTTCCGCCAGGCGCGTGAACCCGTTCTAACTGTCTCGCGGCTCGAGCTCAGCATAAGCTGCACGAGAGGCGCGGCGCGGTGGCTAGTAAAATGACGATGATGATGAATGTTGATGATGACAGCGCTACAGATACTCCCCCCCCCCCCTGCAGAAATGAACCCGGAATGTAAACTATGGCGGCTTTATACAGAAGTGTTTACAACGCAAGTCGAAGGGGTCCGTGAGTAGTGCAGTCGTCGACGTGGGGGGCGCAGGGTCTTTACAGTTGTTCCGGCGGGCGGCACTGGGAAAAAAACAGCGGACGGAGAAGGCACCGGAGCGCTGTGGTTATAGACAAGTGGGTCCCACGATGACCTGGTGTGACTGTTCGAGAGCGCACCAGGCGGCACGATCGGACGCGGCTGACAAAGGTGCCCGTAGATGCGTCGGTTTCGTCGCTAACGTCGGCAGCGGGTCGGTGGTGCTGGTGTAGACTGCGGTGTCGGCGCAACACCAACCTCAGCGTTGTAGGGCGTTCGGTGTGCTGGAAATGGTACACAAGTCCCCGTATGCGGCGACATCGGTCTCGAACAACCGCAGCACGTGCATGCCGTCTTGATTGACGCCGAGTGCGGTGGTTTTGTCGACGTAGCGCCACGTGCGATAGAGATGGGGTCCAATTGGGCGTCGTTGTCGTTGTGACGAGCGCGTTTGCATTGTGAACACCCGTTTGGTGGCTGCCGGCCTGCGTCAACGGTTCCGGAGGATGGATGCCGTGGAACACTGCAGGCGTGCACTCTAGAGGAGGGTTGGTCGGCGCACCTGTGCACGTGGAACGACTTTCGGTAGTCGGCGCACGAGGGCTGGTGCACAGATCAGCATGGTCCATGGCTGGCTCTGTGGTAGGTGGGGCATGAGTAGTCTGCTCTGCCATAGCAGGGCCAGGCACGTTGTCCTCAGGCGCGCCAGTCATAGTTGCCGCGTCGTTGAAGTTCGGACGTAGTTGGTTGGGGGCTGGAACTTCGGCTGCGGGAGACTGCGAGGGCGAGGCTGGTCGCTGCTGGCAAATGACGCAGAGCGATGCGGTCGACGGAAGCTCGCGTTCGTTAGTAATTGTCGACGGCGACGCTTGCGCAATTGGTGGGCGAACAGCGGGTGGGAGATCGTCCGCGGCCGTGTCAGACTCCAGGGCGTACGGTAGCCGTACTGCAGTCTAACGGTAGCCGTACTGCAGTCTAACGGCTTCAAGGTGTCACGAGCCGTCGAGGTTGGGGAAGACGGGCGAGTGGCAGGCATGCGTGACGGACCCTCGTACCTTCGGAGACCCTCGGGAAGGTCCTCGGGAAGGTCGGTCAACGCAGGGGCGTCTTCTACCTGGTCGTCATGGTCGGGCGCAGAAATGGGTGCTCCTGTGTCCGGAGCAGAGGTAGAAGGAGTCGTAGCCGGGGAAGAAAAGTCGTAGTAAAGGGAGAGCTGTGGGCTGGCTTTTAGAGCTCGAGTCGACGGAGGGGAAGCCCGGAACTCGCGGCTCATCGGAAGCGGGTGGTAGGTTTCCCCGTAGGAGGCCAGCACCGCTGTGCAGAGGTCGTCGTATGGCTGCTGGCTGGATGTCGCCGCGGCCGCGAGGTGGCGGAGCTCAACGGGGAGGGCGTGTAGCAGGACGGCGTGCATCTCCGGTTGTGCGGTGACGCCATCCACCATGAGAATGGCATCCAGCTGCTTAAACCACACTCGGGGGTAGACCGGGTTGAACGGCGGCACTTGCGGGTAGGGACGTCGAAACATGGCAGTGGCCGCTCGTCGAAAGGCGTGTTGTCCGGGTCACCACTGTAGCGATGGACAGAGACGAGAGACGTCGTCGTGAAGGCGGCCGACGTGGCCGTGCCGCTGTCTCGCCACTTTATTGAGCGAAGGCCAAACGGAGCGGCGGCAACTGCCGGCGTCCAGTTCCGCCAGGCGCGTGAACCCGTTCTCACTGTCTCGTGGCTCGAGCTCAGCATGAGCTGCACGAGAGGCGCGGCGCGGTGGCTAGTAAAATGACGATAATGATGAACGTTGATGATGATAGCGCTACATATCTATCTATCTATCTATCTATCTATCTATCTATCTATCTATCTATCTATCTATCTATCTATCTATCTATCTATCTATCTATCTATCTATCTATCTATCTATCTATCTATCTATCCAGGTGCCTACGACTTTGTGCTCTCCAGACCGTATCGTTGATGGGATTTTTACCAAAATTGGTGTGGCATTACATGACTGTATGACGAACACGAATAACTGATCATATCATGAAAATCACGAATAATTTATCATGAACAGCATGATTTACACGCCACAGCCTTGATGCTCCTGCGGCCGTTTCCTTAATTTGATATATCCAAAAATTGGTGTGATGACACATTTCTGCATGACCACCATAAATGAGAGGCGGTGATATGAAAATCATGACGTGCATGTCATGTAAAACATCATTTACATGCCACGCTCAGGGTGCGCTAACGGCCGTTTTGCCAGCCTGATATATCACGTCACGTAATACCAAATTTAGTATTACGTGACGTGACTGTATGACGAAGAGAGAGAGAGAGAGAATAAACTTTATTTGGCTCTGGAGCTGTTCTGCCGAGCGCTGTTCTGCAGAACGCTTGTGGATGGGTCCTCAGTCCAGGACTCCCGCGGCCTCCGCTGCCCGTCTGGCGCGTTTAACCAGCCAGATCTGGTCGTCCGCTTCCCGGCTGGACAGCGCAGCCTCCCACTGCTCCGGCGTGGTGTTGTGTATGACGGGTACTGCCGTTATACTCTGGCATCCCCATGTTGTGTGGTATACTGTGGGTTTCTCGCCACACCAGGGACACGTGTCTCTGTATTGTGTTGGGTGTATTTTATTGTAAATGTGTAAGCATGGGTATGAATTTGTTTGTAGCTGCCGCCAGGATACCGACCTGTTCCCTGTCCAGTTTCTTGTGGGGCGGGGGGATATCGCCTTCTTGTTTCTTTGAAATGCTGCAGAATGTCCCTGTAAGTGCAGGCTACCGCCTCGACGCTCCCGGCCACTGATCTCTCTCGGCTAGTGTATCCTCGAGATACGAGATCGGCCTGAACATTCCCGGCAATACCCTCATGCGCTGGGGCCCAAATTATTTGGTGTTTTTCGTTGCTCACACCGCCGGTGTTTAAGAGTTCCGGCGGCTTTCCGGCCCTACCCTACCACTGGTGTATCCCCGGCAGGCGTCCTGAGAGTCCGTGATTATTACTAGCGACTGCCCTGATCTGTTGCCTTCGGCGACCACTAGAGCGACGGCGGCCTCCTCGGCATCTGACACGGTGCAAGTTCTTCAGCGATGCCAAGGTGTCATATAGAAATCATAACACGTCATGTGGAGCATGACTTGCATCCCACGCTCATGGCACGCTCGCGGCTGCTTCGCTAGCTTGATATACACCAAGTCTGGTATTGCGCGACGTGACTGTATGAAGAATATTGCTGACAAGTGGTTATATGGAAATCATGACATGTCATTCGGAACAGGACTTGCACGCCCGCTCATGGCTTGCTCGCGGCCGTTTCGCTAGCTTTATATGCCCCAAATTTGGTATTACGTGGCGTGACTGTATGACGAACCTAAATGACAAGTGGTAATATGGAAATCATGACATGTCATGACATGACATGTCACGCTCGCGGCCCTTTCGCTAGCTTGATATACGCCAAATTTGGTTTTGCGTGACATGACTGTATGAGCAACGTACCGTAAAATGGTGTTACTTTGTGACAGATTTCGTACGTTTTCATTGTCTCGCTGAACAATTATAAACATAAAGGCGAATGAATAGTGGCATAACGTTGCTGAAACATTCCCTCACACGACAGTATGTTCTACAAATCCGCATTTTAATACAAACGGCTATATTCAGGTGAAAAGCTGTCGCAAAGTTGCCCCGTCGTGTGGGGCAACTTTGTGACAACGTTGTCTTGGGCTGAATATGATTGGGAAAAAAAGGGCTGCCGTAATGTCACCCTATCGAAAGTTTGTTTGCGTTATGTAGAATCGCTGTCAGTGCTTTCATCTGGGCTGTCGTCAAGAGGAGACCTCTTCCTAGGTTGTCTAGCTCTGATACCGGAGCAAGAGCTGCCTTTCTTTCCGGTTGTCGGTTTTCCTGTCTTGCTCGCTTCTTCTACGTCAGCAACCGATATGCTTTTCCCCGCTGTGACATTGAGCATCTTCCTCCTTTCAACAAAACAACATATAATTTAAATTAAAAAGAAAAAAAACTTCCCCATCTCCCGCTAAAGAGAACCATGTGTGGATGCGAAGCAACGGTTAGATGGTTAGCTTGAGCGGGAGAAACGTCGCCGCTCTCGTTTCGCAGCCCGGGCTCTCATAGCAGCGCTGGACAGGTGAGATAATGAGGCCCACTCCGTCATTTTCATACTGCGGAACTACCGTTGCGCCCCCCAGCGGAGTATGCAGCCGTCGCACCACCTGTCCTGCGGGCCCCTCCGCAGAGGAGAGAACGGGGGGCAAGCGCAGGAGAGGGAGGGGACGCGCATGCGCTGTGGGGGGTGTGGGACGCGGGAGCCGCTCCGTAGAGCAGAGGATTCCTAGAGGAGAGAAAGGGGGGTGAGCGTAGGAGAGAGAGGGGGAGGGGACGCGCATGTGTTGTGGGAGTGCGGGACGCGGGAAGGCGGGACGGACAAAGCTCCCGTAAGCACATGCAAGCAAGATCAAGGAATGGAGTCAACCTGGGCGACAGACACCACCGGTAGTGCGTGTTATTCTTTGCTTGCACCCACCACCTGCCTAGCCATTGCTAACCAGCCACTCTGTGCTCTCGGCCATGATTCTGGTGACTGTGGTGGTGGTTGACGGCCTTATTGTACTACAGTGTTCTGGTTCGCATAGTGGGTGCTTCCCTACTTCATGAAAGTGACCGGACGCGTGAGGGAGGGACGGACAAAGCCCCCGCCATAAGATGCTTCGCATCTAAAACAGAGTGGAGTAACTGTGTGACAATAGGCGTGTCACAAAGTTACCCCGCGAAGTATGAACTTTTCAGTTTCCTTTCCATAAACTTCAACAGACATGACTTGATTAAATTTATATTACAGTTTATTTTAGCCTACATATTTACAATCACAAGTACATACCGGTTTTCGCTGTTTTTCTCGTGCGGACGGGTCGAGCGCACAAAGTTTACGGTGTTTGAACAATGCGCGCGAAAACACCAGTGAACATGTCAGCGTCTTGAGTGGCTCCGGAGTGCGGGAACATTGGCCGGCTGCCGCTAAGTGGCACGGCATGTCTGGCGAGCTTGTTGGGTGGCTTATAGCTTTTCGGCGGCGCCTGGTCGTGGCGCGAGATTTAAAGTACTGAAAACCGAGCGTGTGTCACAAAGTAACCCCTGCAGTCACAAAGTAACCTCATTTTACGGTATATGACAAGTGGCAATATGGAAATCATGATGTGTCATGTGCAACATGACTCGCATGCCACGTTCATGGCACGCTCGCGGGCGTTTCGCTAGCTTGACATACACCAAATTTGGTATTGCCTCAGGTGACTGTATGTCCAACCTAAATGATAAGTGATAATATGGAAATCATGATATGTCATGTGCAACATGACTTGCATGTCACGCTCACGGTACGCTCGCGGCCGTTTGGCTAGCTTTACATACACCAAATTTGGTATTACGTGACGTGACTGTATGGCGAACCTAAATGAGAAGTGGTAATATGGAAATCGTGACATGTCATACGCAACATGACTTGCATGCCCGCTCATAAGACGCTCACGGGTGTTTCGCTAGCTTGACATACACCAAACTTGGTATTGCGTGACATGACTGTATGACCAACCTAAATGATAAGTGGCAATATGGAAATCATGATAAGCCATGGGCAACACGACTTGCATGCCATGCTCATGGCACGCTCGCGGCCATTTCGTTAGCTTGATATACAACACATTTAGTATTGCGTGACGTGATTGTATGACGAACATAAGTGACAAGTGTTAATATGTAAATCATGACATGTCATGTGCAACATGACTTGCACGCCCGCTCATGGCCCGCTCGCGGCCGTTTCGCTAGCTTTATATGCCCCAAATTTGGTATTACGTGGCGTGACTGTATGACGAACCTAAATGACAAGGGGTAATATGGAAATCATGACATGTAATGTGCAACATGACTTGCATGCCATGCTCATGGCACGTTCGCGGCCCTTTCGCTAGCTTGATATACGCCAAATTTGGTATTGCGTGACATGACTGTATGAGCAACGTATATGACAAGTGGCAATATGGAAAACATGACGTGTCATGTGCAACATGACTCGCATGCCACGTTCATGGCACGCTCGCGGGCGTTTCGCTAGCTTGACATACACGAAAGTTGGTATTGCCTCAGGTGACTGTATGTCCAACCTAAATGATAATTGATAATATGGAAATCATGATATGTCATGTGCAACATGACTTGCATGCCACGCTCATGGCACGCTCGCGGCCGTTTGGCTAGCTTTATATACACCAAATTTGGTATTACGTGACGTGACTGTATGACGAACTTAAATGAGAAGTAATATGGAAATCATGACATGTCATACGCAACATGACTTGCATGCCCGCTCATAACACGCTCGCGGGCGTTTCGCCAGCTTGACATAGACCAAATTTGGTATTGCGTGACGTGACTGTATGACCAACATAAATGACAAGTGTTAATATGGAAATCATGCCATGTCATGTGCAACATGACTTGCATGCCATGCTCATGGCACGCTGGCGGCTGTTTCGCTAGCTTGCTATACACGATATTTGGTATTACGTATGTGACTGTATATCGAATGTAAGTGCCAGGTGGTAACATGAAAATCATGACATGCATGTCATGTACAACGTGACTTACATTTCATGCTTATTGCGTCCAGTTCGCTAGCTTGAGATACACCAAAATTGGTATTGCGCGACGTATCAGTACGACGAACATAAATGACCGGTCCTAACATGTAAATCATGAAATGGATGATACATACAGCATCATTTTGTCCTTGCTGCCTGCTTCGCATCACATAGATTCCCAGAATGTGTGGGATCTGCCTGTCTTTTTCTTTGCCATCTGCTTGGGTGAATTTTTTCGACGTCATTTCCGTGACGGAAATAAGTCACTGATGTCGTGGTGGACGTCGACATAAAACACGTTAATAGAAAGGTTTTAGGTCCCGCCGACCCCAATAGTCCTGTTCAGACAGGCTTTATTTTGCCCCTCTTTTCACTGGCAATGAGATGTCCCCATTCTGTGCAATGCAGCGTCTCACCCCACGCCATCAAGAGGCACTGTTAAGTGCCAGCACCTTGCTAACAGATGTTGCAGAGGTGTGCTGTATGATATGGGGACTTTCGTCCACTCGCATAGGAATGCGCATGACGGAAATCGTGTTTGTTTTCAACATCTTTTAACACAGTAGGTTCATCCAGTTCAGCCGCGTGAGTTGTGGCCTCGCTACCGCTTTAAATACGAACGATTTCTCAAGGAAATTTTGCTACTCTGGGCGTATGTATCTACCAATCTGCCTAGCCACCTATGGCATTGTGCTCTCGGGGCCGTTTCATTAATGAGATTTATTCCAAAATTCATATGGCATGACATGACTGTACCACAAACATTAATCATAGGTCATAACATGAAAATCATGAAATGCATGTCATGAGCGCCATGATTCACATGCCATGGTCATCGTGCCCTTACGATAGTTTCTTTCTCTAGATATCCCGCCTTTTAAAAGCAGTGTAAATATTGCGAAGAAACTTTCATTCCGAATAAAACGAAACGTGTCAACCGAGAATACCCTTGGATGACGCGTGAAATAATTCAACTTACAAGAAAAATAAAACAACGGCGGAAAAAGGGGACCAAGGGCAACGCATGTGATCTTATCGGAGCCTTTAAACATAAAATGTTCGAAGCAAAAGCCCATTTCTTTAACACTACGTTAGCTTCGTTTATGACGCACTGTCCCCAAAAATTCTGGCGATACTTGTCAGATGAGCAAGACACAATCTCGCAAGTTAAATACTGTGGAGAAGTCACGAATAATCCAGAGCACATCGCAAATGAGATGAATAAGTTTTTCCAGTCATTTCTTACAAAACATGCCATTAACGCGGTACTACCTCCCTATGCTGTGAAAGTACCCATAGAAGAATTAATTGTTTTTGAAGAGGGCGTACTTTCTCTCCTACTGAAGCTTGAACTAAAGAAATATACGTGTCCCAATCAGATTACTAACTCATTTTTAAGCTGATATGCTAAATGGACATCTAAGTATCTCTTCAAAATATACAATTTAGCTCTTCACACTTCAGAATTACGAGACGACTGGTGCAACGCTGTAGTAGTTCCTATACACAAATCAGGCTCAAAAGTAGAAATAAGTAACTACCGCCCCATGTCGCTCACGAGCTCGTGCCGCAAAATAATAGAACGTACATGTAATTTTTAAGGCCATAATAACTCACCTAGAAACAAACGAACTTCTTTATAAACATCAGCACGGTTTCAGATGAGGCCTCGCAACTATAACGCAATTAGCTGAATTAACTCATGACATAGCCAACGCAAATAACGATAACGGCCAATTAGATGCAATATTTTTAGACTTTTCTAAGGCGCTCGACGTTGCCCGCACCAGGATTTAATCACAAAACTATCGGCTTTTGTTATTGATAATAAAATAGTATCCTGGATTAACAGCTTTTTAACCAAACGAAAACAGAGCGTCACAATCGATAACCGTCTATCGCAACCACTTGATGTTTATTCTGGAGTACCTCAGGGATCGGTTCTTGCACCACTTTTGTTTATTAATGTTTATTAACGGCATCTAGTTTTCTGTTCAAAACCCCTCTTTCCAGGCGACTATTTGCCGACGACTGTGTCGTGTACACAGTCGTACACAACTTAGACGACCAAGTTAATCTTAACAATTCATTGTAGACAATTTATTTCTTGTGTAACACTTGGGGCATGAAATTAAACACACCAAAAAGTGTTTCATTTCAATCGCAAATAAGGCAAACCCCCCTTAACTTTACATATACGACAGGAAGCTCAATTATCGACAAAAGCAATCAAGTAAAATACCCATGCATTACACTCTCCGAACCTGAACTGGGAACCACATATTTTCGCCATGTATCCAAAAGCGGTAAAGAAACTATCTTTTCTGAGGAGAAAATTGCGCACTGCGCCACCACATCTTAAACTCAATGCATACAAAACACTAATTAGATCATATTTAGAGTACGCCGAACTCATCTGGAATCCACATCAATAGCACCTGATTTGTAAAACAGAACGAATACAAAAATTGGCAGTTAGGGTTCGAATATTTAGATTTCGTGAGGCAGTCCAATTCTACAGGCTAGCTCGCAAGGGCGAACTTAAAACCTCTTTCGCAACGCAGAAGAATCTCGCGACTGAAATTCCTTTACCAATTATATCGGGGTCACCTCCACATGTCACGTTCTCATTACCTGCGAGACCCGCCTAAACACTCATTGCGACTGAACTATTCTAAAGCAATTCACCAGCATTTAAGTCGTGTTAACGCTGATAAACATTCCTTTTTTCCGTCTGCTATTCACCACTGAAATAGACTAGATTATAATATTGTGTGTTGTAACACAATTAAATAATTCATTAACCTAATACAGTGTGTCCAATTTGAATTATGAGTTGTCGACAATGTATGAATTTTATTGTTGTTATGTCCCCACTCCTGCACAGGCCGTGAAACCCTGCAGTATATTCAAATAAAAAAAGCCGGCAGATCCCACGCACTGTGGGAATCGATGTAATGCGAAGCAGCCAGGAAGGAGCAAATCATGCTTTACATAATTTGCATGTCATGTTTTACATGTTACGACCTGTCATTTGTGTTCGTCATACAGTCACGTCACGATATACCCATTTTGGTGTATGTCAAGCTAGCGAACTGGACGCAAGCGCACCATGAGCGTGGCATGCAAATGGCATTGTTGATGACATGCATGCCAAGATTTTCATGTTACCACCTGCCACTTATGTTCGTTATACAGTCATGTCACTCAATACCAAATTTGGTGTATATCAAGCTAACGAAACGGCCGCGAGCACGCCATGAGCGTGGCATGCAAGTCATGTCGCACATGACAAGTCATAATTTCCATATTACCACTTGCCATTTATGTTCGCCATACAGTCATGTCACTCAATACCAAATTTGGTGTACCTCAAGCTAACGAAACGGCCGCGAGCACGCCATGAGCGTGGAATGCAAGTCATGTCGCACATGACAAGTCATGATCTCCATATTACCAGTTGTCATTTATGTTCGTCATACAGTCATGTCACTCAATACCAAATTTGGTGTATATCAAGCTAACGATACGGCCTCGAGCGCTCCATGAGCGTGGCATGCAAGTCATGTCGCACATGACAAGTCATGATTTTCATATTACCACTAATCATTTATGTTCGTCATACAGTCACGTCACTCAATACCAAGTTTGGTGTATATCAAGCTAACGAAACGGCCGCGAGCACGCCATGAGCGTGGCATGCAAGTCATGTCGCACATGACAAGTCATGATTTCCATATTACCACTTCTCATTTATGTTCGTCATACAGTCACGTCACTCAATACCAAGTTTGGTGTATATCAAGCTAACGAAACGGCCGCGAGCTCGCCATGAGCGTGGCATGCAAGTCATGTCGCACATGAGATGTCATGATTTCTATATTACCACTTGTCATTTATGTTCGTCATACAGACACGTCACTCAGTACCAAGTTTGGTGTATATGAAGCTAACCAAACGGCCGCGAGCGCACCATGAGCGTGGCATGTAAATCATACTTTGCATGGCAAGTTAGTCATGATTTTCATGATATGACCAGCCATTTAGGCTCGTCATACGGTCATGTTATGCCATACCAAATTTGGTATAAATCCCATTAACGATACGGCCAGGAGAGCACAAAGTCGTAGGCGGCTAGATAGATAGATAGATAGATAGATAGATAGATAGATAGATAGATAGATAGATAGATAGATAGATAGATAGATAGATAGATAGATAGATAGATAGATAGATACGCTCAAACTCGGCGAAGTTCGCTAAGAAATGCTTCGCATTTAAAAAATACCCGACATTCAGCGGGAAATACGCGATATGGATGTTGCCGCCGAAGCGGTTGGATACCAGTGCCGATGCGATGCGTAACAGCGTACGTGCGGCCGAGGGAAGTTGGCGCGACATCGAAAGAAGAAAGAAATTCTTCTGACCGGCACAGGAGTTGGGAACGCTAGACCGACGAAAGGTTATCAGTAGAGGCCGGATTTTTAGGCACCAAAAAAGCACATTTAAAGCGCCAAAAATACGCAGGTAAAACACCGTTTTAGGCCTCCATAACGTGAATATAGGCAGAATAAATTTTACGTAAATTCAAATAATTGCAAACAGAGGCGTGCGCGACCTGTATCTACGACAGGACGGAAGAAAATGTTATTGTTTAGGATAGCAGAAAGGCGCCAATGGTTGAACATATAGCCATGCATTTCCCGCAGGGTTCGCGTAACAGTCTTTCCTTTTATTGTCTAGCATGATGAGGCAAGGTGTCCACCGTCGAATGAACACACTCCTGGGTCTCTTTCTTTTCCGCATGGCTGAAAAGGGCAGCGCAGGAGCAGATAGCCAGACCGTTAAAAGGCCAGAAGGGAGGGACGCCTCGTATTAGCCGGGTCTAGTCGCGTAGGGTCAATTTATTTCCTGTCGGTGAACACCTCAAAGGGCCGCTCAACAGGTTTTAGCATTTTGAGCTGACAAGTGCAATTATTGCATGCACTAGGCGCTCAGCAGTGGCGTATCCAGAGGGTGGCACATCGGGCACGTCCCCCCCCCCCCACCCCGAATTTTTTTTTTGCCATGGCATACAGGGCACATAATGTCACTCGGCCACATCCGCCTGGCCGGCGCCCACTTCAGATAAAAGTGGTGCCCCCCCCGAAAAAAAATTTCTGCCTTCGCCCCTGGCGCTCACAATCACGTCTGCCAAGATTTCCAATGCTACGTATGGCGGAAAGACGTGAAATTTCAAACTGAACGCCGCTTGCCCTTGTTCTCGCGGGCGCGCGCCCCAAGATGGAGGGGATGACGTGCAACAAGGAATAATCCTGCTTTTACGCCGCTCCTTTACGTAGACATTGGTACTCGGACGTCGCTCACCATACACTCTTAATCAGGTCCTGCTTAAATATCCAGAAAAGCAGACGAAAGAGGTCCTGTTTCGTGGTTATATTCAGCACTTTAAGCGGGACCTGATTGAGAGCGTAGCACGTGACATTGCGAGAGTTATTCGAGGGGACGTGTCATTTGTTGAGCAGATGGATGAAAGCTGAAAGAAAAATCACCGCCATATGCGCAAAGTGAATGATGTTAGAGGAGCTTGCTCGGAGATGATCGGGTAGCCCGCGAATCCTCCGTACACATCTTCGACCATCATATATAGACGTGACAACGTTGTTATATATGCATTACATGCGGCACTCAGGCGGCGCGCCCGCCGCGCTGCTGCCTTGGCGTCTGCGGTGTTCATGCGGCCGAGCGGTGGTGGTGGTAGAGGTGGTTAGAAGAAGAAAGAGGCGACTAATTTCTGCTGCTGCCTTGGCGTCTGCAGTGTTCATGCGGCCGAGCGGTGGTGGTGGTAGAGGTGGTTAGAAGAAGAAAGAGACGCCTAATTTCTGCTGCTGCCTTGGCGTCTGCGGTGTTCGTGCGGCCGAGCGGTGGTGGTGGTAGAGGTGGTTAGAAGAAGAAAGAGGCGACTAATTTCTGCTGCTGCTTTGGCGTCTGCAGTGTTCATGCGGCCGAGCGGTGGTGGTGGTAGAGGTGGTTAGAAGAAGAAAGAGACGCCTAATTTCTGCTTCTGCCTTGGCGTCTGCGGTGTTCATGCGGCCGAGCGGTGGTGGTGGTAGAGGTGGTTAGAAGAAGAAAAAGGCGACTAATTTCTGCTGCTGCCTTGGCGTCTGCAGTGTTCATGCGGCCGAGCGGCGGTGGTGGTGGAGGTGGTTAGGAGAAGAAAGAGACGACTAATTTCTGCTGCTGCCTTGGCGTGTGCGGTGTTCATGCGGCCGAGCGGTGGTTGGGGTGGAGGTGTTTAGAAGAAGAAAGAGACGCCTAATTTCTGCTGCTGCCTTGGCGTCTGCGGTGTTCATGCGGCCGAGCGGTGGTGGTGGTGGAGGTGGTTAGAAGAAGAAAGAGACGCCTAATTTCTGCTGCTGCCTTGGCATCTGCGGTGTTCATGTGGCCGAGCGGTGGTGGTTGTAGAGGTGGCTAGAAGAAGAAAGAGACGCCTAACTTCTCCTGCTGCCTTGGCGTCTGCGGTGTTCATGCGGCCGAGCGGCGGTGGTGGTGGAGGTGGTTAGAAGAAGAAAGAGACGCCTAATTTCTGCTGCTGCCTTGGCATCTGCGGTGTTCATGCGGCCGAGCGGTGGTGGTGGTAGAGGTGGCTAGAAGAAGAAAGAGACGCCTAACTTCTGCTGCTGCCTTGGCATCTGCGGTGTTCATGCGGCCGAGCGGTGGTGGTGGTGGAGGTGGTTAGAAGAAGAAAGAGACGACTAATTTCTGCTGCTGCCTTGGCATCTGCGGTGTTCATGCGGCCGAGCGGCGGTGGTGGTGGAGGTGGCTAGAAGAAGAAAGAGACGTCCAATTTCTGCTGCTGCCTTGGCATCTGCGGTGTTCATGCGGCGGAGCGGTGGTGGTGGTAGAGGTGGCTAGAAGAAGAAAGAGACGCCTAACTTCTGCTGCTGCCTTGGCATCTGCGGTGTTCATGCGGCCGAGCGGCGGGGGTGGTGGAGGTGGTTAGAAGAAGAAAGAGACGCCTAATTTCTGCTGCTGCCTTAGCATCTGCGGTTGTTCATGCGGTCGAGCGGTGGTGGTGGTAGAGGTGGCTAGAAGAAGAAAGAGACGCCTAATTTCTGCTGCTGCCTTGGCATCTGCGGTGTTCATGCGGCCGAGCGGTGGTGGTGGTAGAGGTGGCTAGAAGAAGAAAGAGACGCCTAACTTCTGCTGCTGCCTTGGCATCTGCGGTGTTCATGCGGCCGAGCGGCGGTGGTGGTGGAGGTGGTTAGAAGAAGAAAGAGACGCCTAATTTCTGCTGCTGCCTTGGCATCTGCGGTGTTCATGCGGCCGAGCGGTGGTGGTGGTAGAGGTGGCTAGAAGAAGAAAGAGACGCCTAATTTCTGCTGCTGCCTTGGCATCTGCGGTGTTCATGCGGCCGAGCGGCGGTGGTGGTGGAGGTGGTTAGAAGAAGAAAGAGACGACTAATTTCTGCTGCTGCCTTGGCATCTGCGGTGTTCATGCGGCCGAGCGGTGGTGGTGGTAGAGGTGGCTAGAAGAAGAAAGAGACGCCTAACTTCTGCTGCTGCCTTGGCATCTGCGGTGTTCATGCGGCCGAGCGGTGGTGGTGGTGGAGGTGGTTAGAAGAAGAAAGAGACGCCTAATTTCTGCTGCTGCATTGGCATCTGCGGTGTTCATGCGGCCGAGCGGTGGTGGTGGTAGAGGTGGCTAGAAGAAGAAAGAGACGCCTAACTTCTGCTGCTGCCTTGGCATCTGCGATGTTCATGCGGCTGAGCGGTGGTGGTGGTGGAGGTTGTTAGAAGAAGAAAGACGACTAATTTCTGCTGCTGCCTTGGCATCTGCGGTGTTCATGCGGCCGAGCGGCGGTGGTGGTGGAGGTGGCTAGAAGAAGAAAGAGACGCCTAACTTCTGCTGCTGCCTTGGCATCTGCGGTGTTCATGCGGCCCAGCGGCGGTGGTGGTGGAGGTGGTTAGAAGAAGAAAGAGACGCCTAATTTCTACTGCTGCCTTGGCATCTGCGGTGTTCATGCGGCCGAGCGGTGGTGGTGGTAGAGGTGGCTAGAAGAAGAAAGAGACGCCTAATTTCTGCAGCTGCCTTGGCATCTGCGGTGTTCATGCGGCCGAGCGGCGGTGGTGGTGGAGGTGGTTAGAAGAAGAAAGAGACGCCTAATTTCTGCTGCTGCCTTGGCATCTGCGGTGTTGATGCGGCCGAGCGGTGGTGGTGGTAGAGGTGGCTAGAAGAAGAAAGAGACGCCTAATTTCTGCTGCTGCCTTGGCATCTGCGGTGTTCATGCGGCCGAGCGGCGGTGGTGGTGGAGGTGGTTAGAAGAAGAAAGAGACGCCTAATTTCTGCTGCTGCATTGGCATCTGCGGTGTTCATTCGGCCGAGCGGTGGTGGTGGTAGAGGTGGTTAGAAGAAGAAAGAGACGCCTAATTTCTGCTGCTGCCTTGGCGTCTGCGTTGTTCATGCGGCCGAGCGATAACGAAGAGTGTTTCACTGCGTGAGCTCCCGGCGAAGAGAAAGGAAGTGCACGTGCCAAGAGTGGTGTGCGTCGCCTGGAGCGGCGCCGCCATCTAGTGAGCATTCTTGAAATCACCGGAAAGCCGGTGCTTTGAGCGGAGAAGTGTGCACGCCGCCGCCATCGCCGCCGCCGCCGCCGGACAAGGCGCGAGCTGAAGGAACAAGCTCCTAAAATAATAAAACACATAACGGAATCTGCGAAGCTCAGCGAGATGCTATACGCCAATCGGCCTCCGTTTCGCATGCGTTTGTCTTCTCGGCGTTCTCCCGTGGTACCGACGCCAGCCCGGACTACGCTTGGCGTGTTTTTGGTGCATGTGTCTGACAGGAGTTGCGACGCGGTGAATAGCGGTAAGGATACATGATCCGTGCCAGTCTCTCCAAACGTACGTGCACTGAGGAATCCATCCCACAGGCACAGGCAATACACTACCGAGAATGCCGAAACGACACAACATTGATGGCATACGTGCACGAGCACGCTCGGGCACGTCACGCGCACGTGACCTTGCGTACGCATGACGTGTTGATGCGTATGCATCATGTGATCTACCGGCTCCGATACCGATGTGAGCGGGGAAGGAATTAGGCTTGCGATAGCTACACGGGACGATTGGCAAGGGTTTCAAATTTCTCTCTTCACATCATGGTTTCATGGCTGGTAACGAACCAATTTCAAAAATTATCGCGGTACACTGTTCTTCATTGGGCACGCATTAGCTTCCAATGTCTGACTACAATTTCTTCTGTGACCTGGTGAGGGGCCCTTTAAGAAGTAAATTACTAACAAAACAAAAGCCACGTGCCCATCGCATATTTCTTTCTTTGATCCACACTCTCCTTTCCCCTGGCGGCTCTCTACGGTTTCGCATTCGTTCTCAACCTTCACGCGGGTACACAGAAAGACATCCTGTTCCCTTCCCACCGCCATACCCAGGTCTTCAGGGCGATTCTTCAATTACTCCGGGACACTGGACAACCGTCTGTAGAAGCCACTTGCCGCGTCCTCGGCCATGGACGCCACTATCCTCTCCCACCTTTACTTATTTCTCCCCATTCCCCCCACAGACGCTGAGACGTGCTCCCATTTACGGCTGCAGAAATCGCGTATGTTTCTCTACTTAACCTCTCCTCCTCCTCCAACCGCTCGAACCATGTCAGCGCTGTCGCGTATGGTGGCCACTGGCCGCCACGTCACATTTCGCTGCTAGCGCTTGTTTTTCGGAAGTTGGTTGAACTAGAGAACTTGGTTGAACCTCGTAGAGTTCGGAAAGGTCAATATTTCCCTGTGACATGAATAACGGTCTCAAACCACCCTCGATAACGAAATTTGAGTTAAATAGTGTTCATATAGGCGCCTATTTTGCAAATAGGCATTTATAGGCACTTATCGGCATTTAGGCATGAACGCCGAAAATAGGCATTTATAGGCACTTCAAAAACACTATAAAATCCCTTCTTAACTTCCAATTCATGCTCATATATCAAAGTGGCACGATAGGAACGCAAGCAAGAAAATAGGCATTTACCTAAAATCCGGTCTCTAGTTAGCAGCATGGAGGAAATAAACATACCAGCGCGTGTCAGATGAGGCGTCGAAACAGCACTGAGCGTACTGGAACTCGGGCAGTGCTTGTCATGGGGTTCGTCCATAACTTGTGCGTGTTTTAAGGGTTCCACTCTGCAGACATTCTCCTCGCACCAACGTAACAATATACGGGGATGGGTTGGTGTCATGAGTAAGGAGATCGCGTATGGAGGACAACGAAGAAGAAGGAGGAGAAGCACTCGAAACAGGCATGAGCGCGTGCATGGAGTGGCACAGGGCTCGACGCGCGTGACACGAGCCGTAAACGAATATTGCAATTCGATGAGCTGGCATTGTTTGCGTGGTCACGGTAGCAGAATGCCGCATCGGCAGCTTCTTGCTATCGACGGGAGCATCGGGCGTTCGGTTCCGGAGGCAGTGACGCTGCCACTTCATCGCGTGGCCGTTGACCTCGCCGACGTTCGAGCGAGGCTGCTCGGAGGTACTGAAGCCCCTTGCGGCAGTTCGGGACGCATCAGCAGCAGTCCTCCTCTGACCGTCAGCCAGCAGCCATGCCCGGGACGCCCCGTCATCACTTCGAGCAGGGTCCGAGCCAGTACTTAGGCCTAAGCGACCAAGACACCCTGCCACGTCAACGACGGCGACCGGGAAAAGGCTTACGGCAGCGTGGCTGGCCGTTACGCATCGAAGCAACGAGTTGAACAGGAAGGATCATCGGCAACAATGGCCTCGGACACAACACAACTGAGTTTGGACTTTCAGGACACTTCGATCGATTGAACCAAGAACGTCCCATTCCGGCAACAACTGACGGCAAGGTCAAAGTTGCCAGACTGTAGTTAGGGCTCCAGAGAGTGTCCTTAGTTATTAAATAGCGAGAACTTAGAATTCGTAAGCTAGCGCATTTTTGAAGATTTGTTTAGTGTGTTTCCTGGAAACGTTTTACTGTTTGTTGTTTTTTAAATGCGAAGCCTTTGTTGGCGAACTCCGGCGACTTTGAGTGTATCTAGCTATCTATCTATCTAGCAGTCTACGACTTTGTGCCCTCCTGGCCGTTTCGTTAAAGGCATGTACACCAAAATTGGTATGGCATAACATGACTGTATCAAGAACATAAATGGCTGCGAAGCCTTTGTTGGCGAACTTCGGCGACTTTGAGCGTATCTAGCTATCTATCTATCTAGCCGCCTACGACTTTGTGCCCTCCTGGCCGTTTCGTTAATGGGATGTACACCAAAATTGCTAAAAAGTTACATCGCCAATTACACCAAAGAGTTACATCGGCGAGACTGGCCGATGTTTAAACGACAGGCTTCGGCGACTATAACGTATCCAGAGCCGTTAGTGGTCATCTAGGTGTACATTGCAAGCAATGTGGTTGTCTCCCTGATTTTGAAAAATGTGACGTGATAGCAAGGTGCCGTAATCAGATGACCAGGGAGATCATAGAGGCGCATAATATCTCAATGTTAAAAGAAAACTGTGTCAGCACACCATCGATTTTATTATCAGACAAAGAAATTTCATATCTCTCGGCTAACTTGGCCGATGTAACTCTTTGGTGCACGAAGTGCAAGTTCTAGAGGAATTCACTATTTCAAATGATAATTATGAAATATTAACTGTACAAAATGGCTCCAAAATTATATCTGTGGTCTACCGGCCCCCCAAACGCTCAGTGTCAATCTTTCCTTGATTTTTTTTGAGAAAATTTTAGAATTTGTGTCCCAAAATAAATATGTGTTGTTTCTCAGTGGTGACTTGAACATAGACATACTGTCCATTTCCAGTATTAGTGGTAATTTTCAGTCAATCCTGACATCTGGTGGTTTTATGAATGTTATTAATGAGCCAACCCGTATCACTGATAGAACAGAGAGTCTACTTGATGTTTTTATTACTAATGCTCATTGTGAAGTTGTGTCAAGTGGAACACTTCTTTGCGATATTAGTGACCATCTTCCTATCTTCGCTTTTGTTTCTGTGGCAAATGAAGTAAAGCGTGGGCGTAGCAGTCCTGTGCGCATGCAAAATATTACAGATAGTTCGCTACAAGCCTTTCGAATGAAAATTGCGAATCATGACTGGAGTCGCATTCTATCGTGTACTGACGCAGATAGCATGTATCAAGCGTTTATTTTTGATTTCAAAGCTATCTATAAAAAACATTTTCCCGAGATTGTAATCACAAAATCTAAGAAATCTCGAAAGCCTTGGATAAACGCTTACCTTCACAAGCAAATAAATTTGAAAAACCGCATGTACTGGGAATTTGTAAAAACTAGAGATATCAACAAATTTAAGGCTTTCAAGGTATTTAGAAATAAGCTCAATGCCACACTAAAAACAGCAAAAGAAGAGTATTATCAAGCGTATTTTAACGATGTGGTGAACAATTCTACTTTGTTGTGGAAACGGCTGAACAACCTTCTAAGGCAGACTGATGTAGCTAACATTGACAGCATGCTTGTGAACGACCAGATTGTCCGTGGGGCGGATCTTTCAAATGTTCTAAATGATCATTTTATAGCTGTAGGAGAGCCTAAATGTTGTAACACAAAAAGCATTCCCTCGATTCATAACACAGCAAACTTTTCTGGCAGCATGGTGTTTTTTCCCAAAACTGAAAACGAAGTTAAAAATGTGTTCCACAGCCTAAAGAATTCCAAGTCACGTGATGCTAATGATGTGCAAGTTAGGCCAATTAAATTTGTTATAGACATACTGGCGCCGATTTTAGCTGAAATTTATAACTTATGCTTAGAACAGAGCTGCTTCCCAAAAGAAATGCAAATTGCAAAGGTAGTCGCAATCCCCAAAGGTGGAAACAAAAACGACCCAAACAATTTTAGGCCCATTTCCATTTTACCTGTGTTTTCGAAGGGCTTGGAAAAGATCATGTGCAAGCAAATATGCATTTTCTTAGACAAACACTCGCTCATCTCGACATCACAATATGGTTTTCTCAAAGGCAGATCGACGCAATTGGCTTTATTGACGCAAAAGGAGTTCATAAGTACTGCGCTTGATGCGAAGGAACAGGTCTTAGGTATATTTTTAGATCTCACAAAAGCATTCGATACTGTTCATCATATTACACTTTTAGCTAAGCTTGAACAACACGGAATATGGGGTCACGCCAACAAGCTCTTGTCTTCGTATCTCCAGCATCGGTCTCAGTACGTTAGCCATAACCATTCAAACTCAAAAATAAAACCTATTACACATGGCGTACCACAAGGGAGTATTCTAGGGCCACTTCTTTTCATTGTTTACATGAATGACCTTTTTTTTGACCGCCGAAAACATCAATTGGATTGCATATGCAGATGACACTGCACTTTTCTTTAGGGGCACAATTTCAGACACACTCGTAAATTGTGCGAACACTGTACTCCGGGGCATCAAAAATTGGTGTGATAAAAACTATTTAAGAATTAACGCTAAAAAAACACAAGCGATCATGTTTCGTCCAAAGCATAAAGCCCTAAATCTGACAAGGAAGTTGTATTTAAACAATGAAGAAATTAAAATTTCAAGTGAGGTAAAAACACTTGGAGTTATATTTTCCGAAAATTTAATTTGGAACAAACATGTCGACTGTATTTGCGAAAAGCTAAACAGAATAACGGGACTATTACACAGACACCGCCATATCTTGCCCACCATTGTGAAACGTACTGTGTATAACTCTCTGTTTCTTTCTACAATAAATTACTGCCACCTAGTCTGGGCTACAACGTCAAAGCAAAATATTACTAAGTTAAAATTATGTCAAAAACGAGCCATTCGTGCTGTAGGAAATCTTGCTTCCAAAGAACACACGTCTAAATACTTTTACGAATACAAAATAATGCCTGTTGAGTTTATTTACTCATTCCGTCTGGCCTGCATGTACAGAACTGCCTTGCGAAAGGGAAATGTTAGTTATATGAATTTGTTTAACCTGCATCGTCGCGAAATTCCATATAGCACAAGACATGCAGATCTTTGGGTAGCACGTTTTTGTCGTACTAACTATGGGCAACAATCAGTATCCTATCGTATTGCTGAACTTTTGAACACATTAACTACACATGGATTACACCCGGACAGCATGTCTCCTCGCTCCTTTTTCACTCATTTCATTTCGCTAGATCCCGCTGTGTAATTCCAGCGGAGCATGAGTATGTGTGTGTGTGTATATATAAATGTACATATGCGTTTATTACCTGTTTAGAGTTTGAGTCTTATGTGGTCATTGCGTTTCTTTCTCTTATTTGGTTGTGATTGTTTATTGCCACATGTTAATTCGAATTTAATTTTATTTTTATCTTTTTGATGCCGTGGCTTTGCATTGTTACAATTATGAAAAAAAAAGCTCAACTTATTACATGTACGTCTATGCTATTGTATTACTATTTCCCTTATTTCTATACTTATGCAAAGTGCCTTGACTTGTATTAGCATGTTATGTATGTATAGTCAGTGCTGCACACTGTCGAACTGTAACACAAGGGCCCGGGCTTAGTCAAGCTGCAGTAAGGCAGCTTTTTCCCGCAACCCCCTTTCTCCTTGCTGAGATGAAATAAAGTTTGATTTGATTGTCGCTTACGCCATGCACACGCAGCATCATGTGAAGAGTTTTTTTTCGAAATGAGTCAAATCCACCTAAACAGAATTTGTGAAAACAGTAAAAATTTGTTACGCAATGTAAATACAGCGCTTTCAAGCCTATTACGCGATATATTTTACATGTCAGCTAGTAGAAGTTTACGGCCACAATTAATTAAAAAATATACAGCGGACTTGACCAATATTAGCATGATAACTTTGGATTTGGCTCATATTGAAATGACACATTCAATTCGAGGCGGTATTCTTGCAAAAACTTTATTGAAATCGACTTTCAAGAGCAGTATGATAGAGTTTTGGCCGAAAAGCCATCAAAGATAGGCGACAATGCTTCAATTAAGGGCCTTCAACTATACACGAAGAGCCGGTGCGTCTTCTTCGCAGCACAAGCAGCTCTATTCGAAATCTTCTGTATGATCATTTTCTTTGGCACGCCTGAGGACACTGACAAAATAAGCGAGCTCTTGATTCTCTTGCCATGAACTGCCGAAATGCTTTACGAGAAGGCTCGTCACATCTATCAGTTTCATTTTGTTGACATGATGAGTGTACAGTGGGCATTGCACGGTAGCTTGTGCAAGGGACTTTCCCCTCTTTAGGACTGGCACGAAATTTGATACGGAAACATTATAGTGGGGTTCTGCTCTAACTCTAGGGCTTCTACCAGCTGCATTTCTTTGAATGTAGAAGACCTTGGTTTCTGTTATCTTAAACGGCAAGATGGATGTCGATTTCATCTCTGCCGTACAGTAGGCTTTCCAGTCATACACGTCCCAATGTTTTCCGAGCTCTAGCACAGTGCCATGATATGAAAAAATCATTTGGTAGCTTTGGGGATTCAGGATTTCTTCGTGTTTCTTCGTGAGGATTTCTTCCTCACGTCCTTTTCAATCCGGCCAAATACCCTGTCTGGAGGTAAAAAGCTCTGCTATTGGCTTACTGGATTTGCCTCATTTCGATCCGTACAGCGCACGGATCTGGCTCAATTTCGTTTTGAAACGAAATCTGTAAGCACTCGTAGCTGGTTGTATTGACCCATTTCGTTTCGATAACTGTTTTACAGGAAAGTTGAGAGTATGTACGTGCCAATGGAGCTTTATTCGAGCTAGTTTCGGTTTCTGGATTTAGCTCATTTCGAAAAAAAACTCCTCATGTGATGATGACCATTCCATTACCAATTTTGATTATATGTACTTTTCTTGGTTTGTTCTGTTTGTGACGAGATGTTCCTACGTATGTATTTATACGTTGTCTCACCAGAATAAATTTCAGTTGACAGTCAGTGCTTCGTGTGGTGTGTTGCTCGTTCCTTTCTTCGTCTTCGTGTTTTTACCGCGCTGTTTCCTCATTGAAAATCATGACTTACTTCTCATGAACAGGGTGGTTTACATGGCACGGCCGGGGTGCTCTAACGGCCATTTCGGTAACATTGTATGTACGAGACATTTCTTTATGACTATCATAAATGACAGGTGGTAATATAAAAATCATGACGTCCATGTCATGTACAGCATCATTTACATACCACGCTCATGGCGTGCTCACCGCCGTTTCGCTGGCTTGATATACACCAAATTTGGTGTTGCGCGACGTGTCTCTATGACAAACATAAATGACAGGAGGTAAAAAGAAAGTCACGATATCCAAGTTATTGACTACATGATTTACATGCCACGCTCATGGTGCGCCCACAGTCGTTTCGCTAGCTTGATATACACCAAACTTGGTATTGCGCAACGTTTCTGTATGGCGAACATAAATGGCAAGTGGTAATATGAAAATCACGACTTCTAATCTACAGCATGACCTACATGCCACGCTCATGGTACGCTCGCGGCCAGTTCGCTGGCTTGATATACGCCAAATTTGGTATTGCGCGATGTTACTGTACGACGAACATAAGTGGCAAGTGGAAATCTGAAAATCATGACATGTACCGAAAGAGTCCTTCGGGATTCTTCCGGGACTTGCATGGGATAACCTTGGGATCAGGAAAGTGCGCCCAAATGGACCTGCTAGGGATGTCCGCAATCCTGCGAGGGATCCGAAATCCTGTCGGGGGTATCCTATGGACATCCATAGCATGTCACTTTTTTCGGTGGGAGTGTGGGTACTCTCGAGTATCTAAATCTTACCACCACATTCGACAAGCATACTTCGGGTGAGGGATGTACCCCTAAGTGCAGAAGTTTGTTCGCTCCTGCCTCGATTACCAGAGCCGGAAATCTTCAACTCACCTATCGCCGACAGGTCTGCAACCATTACATTGGCCTGACCTATCGTATGGGGGGCGTCGGCATTGATTTATGTGGGCCACTTCCACTGACGTCAGCTGGCAACTGCTGCTCTATCGTCGCTGTTGACCATCTCCCGCGATACGGCGAAGCCGCTGCCCTCTCAACGGCTACAGCGTGCGATGTTGCCTCCTTCCTGCTCCACCGATTCATGCTGCGTCATGGTCCACCCCAGAAGCTGCTCAGCAATGTAGGCCGTGTCTTCTTGTTGGAAGTCGTTGAAGCCATTCTCAAACAGTGCCACGCTGTTCACCGGAAAACTACAGCTTACCAACCCGCAGACGAATGGCCTAACAGAACCCTATAACTGTACGCAAGGCGACGTTCTCTCAGTTTACGTCGCCGCTGATCACACAAATTGGGATGGATGCCATTCTGACCTTAGTCACCTACGCCAGCTATAGCGTCCCTCAGAGCACTACTCGTTTTTCGCCCTTCTTCTTGAACGGCAGGCACCCGTCGCACACAATCGACACAATACTTGAATACAAGGCGGATCCGTTTGAGTGTGCGCATAGTCCTGCCACAACCAGACTTGCTGTAGACTGTTGCGAGCTTGGGAATACATTTACTAAGCATGAACAAGAGCGGCAGAAAAGCATTCGCGGTGACACCACCACTTCTGCGCCCACATCCCTCCTTGGAGCGCTCGTATGGCTCTCGGTTCCTACCATTGCAACTGGTCTCTATTCAAACCTGCTGCCCAAATACGAGGGCACCTAACGTGTCGTCGAACGCACACCCCGGGTCAACTACCTGATCGAAACCATCGAACCATTTTCGCACATGCGCCATCGAGGGCACGACATTGTCAACGCGGAGCACCTCAACACCTACCATGACCCGCTCATCGTGACCTGCTGTTAGGTCGTAACCGGGGTAATTGTAGCGAAGCCTTGGAACATTGTAATGGGCCTCCCTCGCTGGCGCCTTCTAGTGGGTCCTTCTCTTCGGCTCCTTTTCTGACAGAAGGTCGCTCGTGCTGGAATGTGCTGGAAGGCCGCGCTCTGCCTTCACTGTCGCCATTGTGCATCGTCGCCGAGTGCTCTTAAATGAGCACCTAATATTGTTGCGGTAAAGAGAACGGGGAAGCTCGCTCAGACTTGAGGACGACGATGTCTTTGATCGTCGCTTGGGCAACAGATTTTTTTCCCTTTAAAAAAAAGTCGCAGTTTCGCCACAAGGCGAAGCAATGATTGCGATAGCAACAAATTGGAATGTCAAGCGACGAATGGCAAGCAGGTCGAAACGTGCAGCGGGCTGCTCACGCACACATGACGCACGAAAACAACACGCACAGGACGAGAGCGAACTAAAAACATTCACAGCTCGACACTTAACGCGCTGCTCAAACAGAAACGACGCACGAAACGTATTCACAGGTACAGACGAGCGCGAACTAACAAGTCACAGAGTTGTTACTTCGCTGTGTTTGAAAAGCGGCCTCTTTTCGCAAACGGGGGGGACTGCAGCGAGCGATGTGACCTTCGCGCGCCCGGTAACTACAGCGCTATCGTTCCGCCTAAGCCCCATTCTCCGCCACCGCGAGACAAGCGCGCGCGCGCACGGGCGTCTACACTCCTCCCCCCCCCCCTTTTCGGGTAAAGTGCGCGCCGGAGAGCGCGCGTCGCGACGAACGGGGCAGCTAAGCCCCGCCGAGCGCGGCCTTTGCGCCATCTCGCTGGTAATGCTGAAAACACGCTGAAAACTCGCTGTATATAAATAGCTCGCCGTTTGAACTTTGAAGGACGTTCGCCTTCGTGGCTGAATGGTTAGCGCCGCGCGCTGCAGAGCGAGAGTTCCCTGGTTCCATGCCGCGCGTCGGAAACATTTTTCTGAAATATTTTTCTTTGAGCTTTTTATAAATATATAGATGCATATACATATACGGCACATGACGCCGACGCCGACGGCGAAAACCAGCCGAGAGTGTCCATATAATTGCTATCGCAATAATACACCTACTGTGTATTAGTGTGCTAACATTTTGGTGGAGGTGCTGGGTACCAGTACGGAACTTCGCAGCGGACGTCACCTGCCTGCCGCTACGATGGCAAACCAACCGTCAACGTCCGAGCCAGCGATGATGGCACACCAACCATCAACGTTCGTGCCGACGGTCTTCCTCACTCATCCACGGGACCTTGGGCCATTTTGTGGTACGGATAAGACTGACATCGAGGAGTGGCTAACACTATACTGTACCGTGAGTAACAGCTACAGGTGGCACCCGACCCTCATGCTAGCGAACTTGATCTTCTATCTAAAGGGAACTGCGTGGCAATAGTATGAGACGCATTAAGCTGACCTCACGAGCTGGGATGTCTGTAAACAGATAATGCGAGATCTGTTTGGAAGACCCGTCGGTCGTCAGCTGGCCGCAAAGAAAGAACGTGCAGGCCGCGCTCAGACGTCAACAGAGTCCTATGTCGTCTACATATAAGGTGTGCTGTCTCTCTGACGCAAAGTTGACGACAGCATGACCGAGGCAGACAACACTGGGCACATATTAAAAGGTATTGCCGACGATGCCTTGAACCTCCTTATGTGCAAAGATTGTACTACGGTGGATGAAATCATCATGGAGTGTCGGCGCTTCGAACAGGCAAAAGGCCGTCGAGTTGCTGAAGCGCACGACCGATTGCCGAATACCGCCGAGACCTCCTCATGCGAAGACCCACCAAAGCTCGTCCAACTGACAGCACATCAAGACACCACGCGCATTATTCACCGTGAGCTTGAAGTCATGTCGCCGGCTCCACCTGTTCGTTCTGACTTCAGGGACAACATGCCCTCCATCTCCCTCATTCAAGCTGTCGTTCGGAAAGAAATCGCAAGTTTGGGCATGCCGTCACTCTGCTCGCTCCGGCACACGAACCCTTACCAGGTTTCCCCGGCCACTCGCAGCCAGACGCAAAATTTTCTTCCGCCCCGCCGCAATCCAGCCGAGTGGCGCACCGTAGACGATCGACTCATCTGCTTCAATTGCTCCCGTATTAGACACATTGCCCGTCACTGCCGCAGCCGCTTTTCGCCACCACCTCGGTGGGCGTCTCCTAGTCGCTACCACAGCTGCCGTGCAGTCATACCTTCTCGCCCTACACGCCGACTCAGAGCGTCAACGTCGAGATTGTCCCGCCAATGTCCAGCAGCTCCCCGTATCCGCAAGGTCGTCGGACACGTTCACCTCTCATGCACTGGTCTTCGTCCCCATCCACAACCGGCAGCTTCACTTCGGGAAACTAGGCGGCGCAGCTCCCGGAGGTGACGCTGCAACTGCGACGCGGCCTTCAAAACTTCTACCGACCCTGCCTACATGCGGAAACCTACTGGACGTGCAAGTTGATGGTGTTCATGTCAGATCTCTTGTCAACGCGGGGGCGCAGCTTTCGGTTGTGAGCGCTGCTCTCCGCCGAAAGCTCACGAAGGTTCTCACACCCGCCGCGACGAGCACAGTACGAGTCGCCGATGGTGGTAGAGCATTTGTTGTTGGAATGTATACATCTCGTGTTACCGTCGGTGGTCATTACAATATTATTTTATTATTGCGATAGCAATTATACGGACACTCTCCGCTGGTTTTCGCCATCGGCGTCATGACCCGTATATGTATATGTATCTATATATTTATAAAAGCCACAAAGTAATTCAGAGAAATGTTTCCGACACGCGGCATCGAACGAGGGACCTGTCGCTCTGCAGCGCGCGGCGCTAACCGCTGAGCCACGAAAGCGCACGTCCTTCAACGCTCAAACGGCGAGCTATTTATGTACAGCGTGTTTTCAGCGTGTCTTCAGCATTACCAGCGAGATGGCGCAAAGGGCGCGCTCGGCGGTGCTTTTGCTCGGCGCCCCGCTCGTCGCGACGCGCGCGCTCATGCGCTCATCTCCCACGCGTACTTTGCCCCGTGGGGGGGTAGACGCCCGTGCGCGCGCTTATCTCGCGGTGGGGGGAGAATTGTACGCCTTGGGCTTTCGCCGGAGCCATTGCGTTGTAGTTACCGAGCGCACGAAGGTCACTTCGCTCGCGGCAGTCCCCCCCGTTTGCGCAAAGAACACGCTTTTCAAACACAGCGAAGTAACAACTGCGACAATTGTTAGTTCGCACTGGTCTGTACCTGTGAATACGTTTCGTGCGTCGTTTTTGTTTGAGCAGTGCGTTAAGTGTCGAGCTGTGAACGTTGTTAGTTCGCTCTCGTCCTGTGTGTGTTGTTTTCGTGCGTCGTGTGTGCGTGAGCAGCGCGCTGCACATTTCGACCCGTTTGCCATTCGTAGCTTGACAGTCCAATTTGTTGCTATCGCATTCATTGCTTCGCCTTCTGGCAAAGCTGTGACTTTTTGTAGCGTTAGCTACACTGGCCTAGCCAAGCCCGTTTCGCGCGGCTCATCAAGAGCCGTGCTGCGCATGCGCGAGGACCAGTGATGTCACGCAGCTGGCGCACCGGAGCAGGCACCTCCCGCGCACTCCGTCACCGCCGCGCGCGGCTCACCGCCGTCGGTCTGCGCATTCCAGAGGAGTGACGTCGTAGCCGTGGTAGACGCACTGGCGCCGGCGCGCGCGCAGCTATTCGCTATTCGCCTTCGCTTTGCAGTCGCCGTCTGACACTGCGCTGGAGCCGCTGCGCACCTGACTGGCGTTTTCCAGCGGCATTTGCGCTCTCCATGGAGAAGGAGAGCGCAAATGCTGCTCAATGGCGCAGAAGAGCGGAGAAGCTTCACTAATCGGATCCCGAAGTAGTTGCCTGGCCATTAGCGGTTGAGCATAGGTATGTCACCGAGCAATTCGGTTAAAGACACTATACACGTAGTGGCTACGTCTATACCTAGTCGTGCGGCATGTGAACTGTGTGTGGTGGCTGGTGACTTCAATCGTGCTCCAGACTCTCTTTGTGTTACTTTGAAGGACACGTTCAACCTCGACTTAGCCAGTCTTCCAACTGCACAGACGACCCAATGGGGAAGCACCATTGATCTTGTCTATCAGAGACAGACAGACAATTCCCAATACTGTGTTGGGGCCATAGAGACGGCAGCGTGTTACTTCACTGATCACCGAGCCGTCTTTGTGGCAATAGAAAGGCAACCTGACGTTGAGCAAAAATAAATATACATGTGCCACATAATACGTATAGCGTGTGTGCGTCATTGGAGCAGCAGTAAGCATGATAATCAAGCTAATCCTAGACAATCTAGACAATCAGGAAAGCTAAGAATAATCAGCTGAACCTTTGCTAACGCTGCGTATATCCTGGCATAGCCGAGCTAAGCCACTGCAACATTTTTTATTGTACTCTAACAGTGCCCACACGACCTCATCCTGGGCATAGACTTTCTTTCAAAGCACGCAGTCCAAATTGACTGCTCCGAAGGAGTTGTACAGAAGGATCTACTCTTCACTGCCGGCGCCGCAACTTGTGCATCACCCCGTTTATGTTCTGCTGATATTGCTCACCTGTCCCCACAAGCTAATACAGCTGTTATCCTGAAGCCCTATCCTCCCGTCCCACACGGCGACTATGTAGTGTCGCCGCTCACTAACGTGGTTCTGACACGAAATATTGCCCTGCCAAGCACCATAATCCAAATAAAGGAGAATCGGGCTTGCGTACCTAGTCGTCAATTTCGGATTTTCTACGCCGGTGGCCATGGCGGATGTGGCCCCTTTGGAAGAATATCAGATCTCTTCTTTGGTCACTGAATCTCTCTCCTTGTACCAGCACACCTTTGTCGCCTAGTGCTTCGTCATCGTCAACTGTGGACAACATTTGTCAGATGATTGCCGCTGATCTTCCTGCGGAACACACAACAGCTCTTCGTGACCTGCTTTCATCTTATTCGAATATCTTTCACTTGAACAACCGGCCTCTTGGACAGACATCTGTAATCACCCATCCCATCCACACTGGTGACGCGAGCCCCATTCGTAGGAGACCATATCGCGTCTCTGCTGCGGAAAGGACCAGCATACAAAAAGAGGTTGACAAGATGACGGACAAGCACATTACTGAACCATCGAGTAGCCCGTGGGCATCCCCGGTGGTCTTAGTAAAGAAAAGGACAACTCGTGGCGCTTCTGCGTTGACTACCGTCACCTCAACCGGATAACAAAAAAAGATGTGTATCCACTGCCACGATTAGATGACGCGCTTGACTGTCTTCATGGATTCAACTATTTTTCTTCAATTGATCTGCGTTCAGGCTATTGGAAGATCAGCGTTGATGAGATGGACCGCGAGAAAACCGCCTTCGTAACCCCAGATGGTTTATACCAGTTGAAAGTCATGCCTTTTGGATTGTGCAATGCGCCAGCTACATTAGAGCGCATGATGGACTCCCTCTTGCATGGCTTAAAGTGGTCAAGATGCCTCTGTTACCTCGACGACGTAATCGCGTTTTCGCCGACTTTTGAAAACCACCTGCAGCGCCTCAGAACTATCCTCTGTGTGTTTCGCTCTGTTGACCTTCAGCTGAAATCATCTAAATGCCATTTCGGTCGCCGCGTAATTACCGTACTCAGCCTTTCGTAAACGCTGCAGGAATCGAACCTGATCCAGAGAAAGTTCGCTCTGTGCGAAATTTTCCTGTTCCTTCGTCGACGAAAGACGTCCGCAGTTTTACGGGTTTCTGCTCCTATTTCCGTCGCTTTCTAAAGAAATTTGCCGACATCGCTCGTCCGCTCACCGACCTCCTCAAGAAGGATACCTCTTTCTTCTTAGGACCGCACCAAGAGCAAGCATTCTCTACCCTTATTGAGCGGCTTACAAGTTCATCGGCTCTCTCGCACTTTGACCCTTCCGCGCCCACTGAAGTATGCACTGATGCGAGTGGTCGTGACATCGGCGCTGTTCTATCTCAGCATCAATAGGGACACGACCGTGTCATCGCCTACGCGAGCCGCCTTCTCTCCACGCCTGAACGCAATTACTCAATAGCTGAGCGAGAATGCCTTGCGCTCGTTTGTTGGGCTGTCGCAAAATTTCGACCGTACCTGTTTTGTCGTCCCTTGGGCGTTATAACTCATCACCACGCACTTTGTTGACTCTCATCTTTGAAGGACCGAACTGCACGAGTTGCACGTTGGGCATTGCGTCTACAAGAGTGACTTCTCGATAGCGCATAAATCTGGCCGCATGCCCAACGACGCTGACTGCCTATCTCGCAATCCCGTGGATCAACCGGACGACACCGATGCTGACATGGACTTCTGTGCTCTGTCCATATAAAGAGACAAATGCATACACAACGGAAAAAAAAGAAAACAAAAGAGATAGAGAAGAAAAAAAAAGAGAGAAGAAAAAACGAACATGAGAAAAAGAAAAGAAAAAAAAACAGAAGGGGAAAAAAAGAAAGAAAACGTGAGAACTCTCAATTTAGACCATATCTAATCATAAAGTATTCACAATTGAAATCAAGCGTCAAATGTAAGAGCCTGGGCAGGGGTGATGAAACCGTAAATATAAGAAAAAAAATGTCAATACAGATGAAGAACAGATAAAGACCCCAGTGGGAAGACTTCAAGGTGAAGACTCCATGAAGGGCATACAAGGAAGACTGAAGAACAAGGAGAAGATGGAAAGAATCAGATTGTGAGTCAAGACGAAGACAAGTCATAGTATGTGATTCATTAAACACAACATAATTGTGAGTCAAAACGAAGACAAGACGTATGTAAATTAGTTCACGTTACATATAGATAATAAATACCCTGATTTTACCAGCCCGCTCCCTTGGCTGTCGTATTGCTGGTGGTAGTACTCCCCTTTCTTTTGTTATTTCCTTTTATTTTATCAAAGTTTTTTGAAATACTGTGTCCTATTCTTTTTTATTTAACTTCGGCAGCCTGCGATACTTCGGTGCAGCAGGCAGGGCTTAACTCTATTTTCTTTTAAGTAATTTTATATCGCCTAACACCACTTTCTGTCCATATCCGGTTTTCTCCACATCGGCGACGAGCAACGACAACACCCTGTTCTTCGAAACCTCATGGACCGCCTCAGCTACGCGCCCACCGACCCTTCTCTCAAGATGTTCATATTGCATGATGGTATTTTATACCGCCGCAACGTTCAGTCCAATGGTCCTGAGCTGTTACTAGTCGTTCCCAAGCATCTGGGGCTGGCCGTGCTCCAGGAAATTCACGACGCTCCTACTGCTGGACATATGGGCATCACTCGGACTTACGACCACGTAAGGCGCCGCTTCTTTTGGCCCGGTCTCTATCGCTCTATGCGTCGCTATGGCGCTTCTTGTGAGCTGTGTCAGCGACGGAAGACGCCTGCCTTGCCTCCTGCTGGTTTGCTTCAGCCAATTGAAGTCCCTACAGAGCCATTTTTTGTGGGCCTCGACTTACTCGGCCCGTTCCCTATTTCTACCAAAGGGGACAAGTGGATTGCCGTCGCAACAGATTATGCAACAAGATATGCCTTTGCGCGAGCGATACCGACCAGCTGCGCTACAGATGCCGACTTCCTACTCCACGACGTCATCCTACACCACGGAGCCCCTCGACAGCTACTAACGGATCGTGGCCGTTACTTTTTGTCGAAGGTCGTCGATGACCTGCTTCGCTCCTGTTCCAGTGAACACAAGATCGCTACCGCGTACCACCCTCAAACGAATGGGCTCACCGAGCGCTTGAACCGCACTCTAACTGACATGCTTGCCATGTACGTTTCCGACGATCACCGTGACTGGGACGCCGCTTTAGCGTACATTACTTTTGCTTATAATTGGTCCCGTCACGACACCACCGCATTTTCGCCATTCTACCTTTTGTATGGCAGCGATCCTGTCTTGCCCTTCGACACGTTGCTACCCTCTGGCGTACAGTTATCAACGACTGATTACGCCCGCGATGGAATCACCTTGGCCGCCCATGCCCGAGAGGTCACTCGTCATCGCCTCACAGCGTCGCAAGCTTCTCAAAAACGAAGCTACGACCATCAGCACCGAGAAACACAATTTTCTCCTGGTTCTCTTGTTCTCCTCTGGAAGCCCTCGCGTCGTGTCGGCTTGGCGGAAAAACTCCTTTCTCGTTACTCTCGTCCGTACAAGATCTTGCGCCAACTGTCTGACGTGACGCACGAGATCGCACCAGCCGACGTGTCTTTGCTACCTCACATCAGCAGCGACGTTGTTCACATCGCCAGACTCGAGCCCTATATGCCCACATTAACTGATGCTCCATGATTTGCACCGGGAAGGAGCTAAACCCGCTGGGAGGGTGATGCTGCGGTAACGGGAACGAGGAAGCTCATTCAGACTCGAGGAAGACGACGTCTCTTATCGCCGCTTGGGCAAAAGATATATTACCGTAAATACACCAACTCTGCACTCGTGTGCCTGCTGTCTTCGTGCAGCAACACACACACACACGCACACACACACACACATATATATATATATATATATATATATCTCGCCGTAATGGCAACAGGCGGCGCTGACTGACGCTCCCACGTTTAAATGAACATATATACCCTAAAAAGTGGACGGAGGGATGACCGCCACCGTAGCTCAGTGGTAGAGCATCGGACGCGTTATTCGAAGGTCGCAGGTTCGGATCCTGCCGGTGGCAAGTTATCTTTTCGTCCACTTTCCTTTCTTCACATTTACATTACGATTACTTCTAATAACGTCCCCTATACTTTCCTTGGCATCATTGTCTGTTATTTCTCATTAATAATGTGTTTAACAAAGCAAACGAGCCCTTAAGTTCACACTGCTTTCCTTCCTTTATATATATATATATATATATATATATATATATATATATATATGTGTGTGTCCTGGATATATTTTTTGAACTATATATATATATATATATATATATATATCGAAAAGTGTTTCAGCAGATCCAGTGCTTTGTATGCGTTGAAAAACGACGGACTAACGTGCGAAAATGTTTATTTCATCCAACGTTTCGGCAGGAAGGCCTGCCTTCGTCAGGGAATTCCCTGATGAAGGCAGGCCTTCCTGCCGAAACGTTGGATGAAATAAACATTTTCGCACGTTAGTCCGTCGTTTTTCAACGCATATATATATATATATATATATATATATATATATATATATATATATATATATATATATATATATATATATATATATATATACGTAGATTATGAAGAGTCTGGCTTCCGTTGCCGTAGAACAAAATAGGAAAAATATATATACGCCTCTAAAAAACTGTTTATTGGTGACGTTTCGATCGGAGACCAATCTTCATCAAGACAAAATTTACCAGGCGCCGATGCGCTTTTATATCATCGCCGTGCCGAGAGAAAGAGAGGAAAAAAAAGAAAAAAAAGAGAGAGAGAGAGAAGAAGCGTACATACTGATAAGTGGTCACACGACCACGTGCGCGTACTGCTACATACGCATAGCACCTGTACTTTGGGAAAAAAAAAACCCCGGTAAAAAAAAAGCGAGTGGCCCAAAAAAGAGAGAGTGGTCACACGACCAGGTGCGCGTATTTCTACATACTTAGACATAAAAACGTGTTTTCTAAAAAATAATAATAATAATAATAATAATAAAGAAAAAAAAAGAAAAGATATAAAAGAAAAGAAACAAAAAACGAAAAAACCAAGTGGACATGTTAAGTACATTCCTGTGGTGCCCCCGGCACATACCAAGATATACGAAGAAAACATGTTTCAAGAAAAAAAGTGAACGAACCCAAAAATATGTAGACATACATCGATGGTCCAGGTGGGCACGTTAAGCACATTCCAGTGGTACATTGTGAAGGTTCACTACGCAGGCTCATCTCTTCCCGGAGCTTGAACACAACAACACAGTACATTCCCCCCCCAACGTAGACAAAATTCTAAAGAAACACTTTAACATTTTACAACAGAGTGAACGGCTATGAAAAATTTTCCCTTCCCCTCCGCGAGTTGTATATAGACGCCCCAAAAACATTAAAGATTATCTTGTTCGTTCAAAAACCGATAAGACACCTGTAACTGGATGTCAGCCATGCGGCAAGGCCCGCTGCAAGGTGCGCAAACACATACAGGTAACCAACGTTGCTCAAAGCACACATTCCAATTTCAAATACTCCATTCACTCAAACCTTAACTGCGACAGCTCTAATGTAGTATACCTTCTCGAGTGCGGAATATGCAGTATTCAATACATACGTCAGACTGACACGGCCTTCCGCACCCGCTTCAATAACCATCGTTCACATGTTCATTCGCTTCCGGATCTGCCTCTGTCTCGGCATATAAACTCCGAAAACCACCCGTTTGATTCCATCAAGGTCACACTCTTACAAAGCGGTTTCTCCAGTACAAGGGAGCGTGAACAGCGCGAATCATACATGATTTATAAATCTTGATACATTGAAGGCTGGTCTAAATATCACTCCGGGTATACTGTCTTCAATCCGCGCTCTGGAAGATTCAGGATAATAATGATCCTAACCAACTTCTTTCCTTTTTTTATTAGTATTTTTTTTTCGCAAATCACTCGGAACACGTTGTCGGGCATGCAAGATCTTCACGCGCATTCCGAGAAGGGTGGGCAACTTTCGAATAATTCCCCCCCTACAATGAAATCACTCCTCAGACAACCGAGTAAATGACATATTCGAACTCCACGTCAAAAATTTGAAAAACACTCTCCATTTTCTTCTCAATTATTCTTGAGCCACAGACCGGAGATCGTAGGAACGTAGACCCCCCTCACTGGGCTTCAGGAGCAGCTAAGGAAGGGGCGGGGGGAGAATAGGTGGGACGTGACAATGGACGAAAGGAATGTACTGTGTTGTGTGCAAGCTCCGGGAAGAGATGAGCCTGCGTAGTGAACCTTCACAATGTACCACTGGAATGTGCTTAACGTGCCCACCTGGACCATCGATGTATGTCTACATATTTTTGGGTTCGTTCACTTTTTTCTTGAAACATGTTTTCTTCGTATATCTTGGTATGTGCCGGGGGCACCACAGGAATGTACTTAACATGTCCACTTGGCTTTTTGGTGTTTTTTGTTTCTTTTCTTTTATATTTTTTCTTTTTTTTTCTTTTTTTTATTATTATTATTATTATTATTATTATTATTATTATTATTATTATTATTATTATTATTATTTTAGAAAACACGTTTTTATGTCTAAGTATGTAGAAATACGCGCACCTGGTCGTGTGACCACTCTCTCTTTTTGGGCCACTCGTTTTTTTTTCACCGGGTTTTTTTTTTTTTCCCAAAGTACAGGTGCTATGCGTATGTAGCAGTACGCGCACGTGGTCGTGTGACCACTTATCAGTATGTACGCTTCTTCTCTCTCTCTCTTTTTTTTTCTTTTTTTCCTCTCTTTCTCTCGGCACGGCGATGATATAAAAACGCATCGGCGCCTGGTAAATTTTGTCTTGATGAAGATTGGTCTCCGATGGAAACGTCACCAATAAACAGTTTTTTAGAGGCGTATATATATATATATATATATATATATATATATATATATATATATATATATATATATATATATATATATATATATATATATATATATATATATATATATATATATATATATATATATATATATATATATATATATATAGGGTGTACCAGCTATACCGCAGCGCGATTTAAAAAAAGAGGAACGGCGTTACGCGAAGCAAACCTAGTGCATATTGTTCGCAGTATAGACCTATTCCATGTTTGTAAACAAGGGTAGGCGCCGTCGACATTATGGGAAAATTATAGCGACGTCCGGCTTGTAAGCTCCGCCCACCGTGTCCGGCGGGAAAGCCTGACTCCGTGCCTCCGCGCCGCCATAAGCGCTGAGGGGTTGCCATGTGCACCTCAAAGCAAAACGTTCTGAGACGTGACTCGCCGCCACATTCAATGTTTCCCGCGAGTGAGTATTTCGGGAAGTCTGAGTGCTGCTGATCAGCAGCGCTACAGCGGGAAGCTGCTTGTTCATGGAGTGCAGTGTCCTGATCCCTACGGCATACCAGACAGCGAGTGGGTCCATGACGCCGCGGCGAAGCGACTGTGCCCGCCGGTAAAAATGACCAACGTCGTTATTTACTTGCTCTTTTCGCCGAGCCAATCCACTCCAGAAAACGTCGAGAATTACAAGTCGCTACAAGCTTACAACTATTTTCAATCAGGTGAGTGTTTGGTTTGGTGCATTTTTGTTTTGGTTGCGCGTGACGCTATCAGTGCTATCAGTGTCAAGCGCAAACGTTGCTTGGTCTGCCTGCGCAGCAACCCGAGAAGCATTTTACCGGTGTTCGCTTTTTCACGATAGGTGAAGTGCAAGCCGCATCGGTTTCCACTGGTGTTTGTGACATAGACGAACGCTACACAATTTAAAGCTTCAAAACATCTTTGCAACAGTAATGATTGAGCAGCATTCAACATGTTCGTGCGATGGGTGCAACGAAAGACTCGTCACTTATATTTTCGTCATCTCGTCCGTTATAAAAGCGAAAACTCCGTGTACTTTGAACCGTCGTGTTAACGTGCTGCATCGGCGCACCATTGATCTGTAATGTGCGATGAATCGTCCCTAATGTATGGTGTTTATTAATATAAACACGTGTCTAGCCTTGTAACCATAGTTAATGCGGCAGTATCGCGAGGCAATTTCTATCACGATGGAGGCCAGTCGTGTTTTGCATTCCTTTAGTCCCCAAGTGAAATTCCCTGCACAAGCGTGTTTTCTTTTTGTGCAAAATACTTTCCAACAAAACCAACATCTTCAGTGATCCACTCTGGTCAGGAATATGTAGCCTGACATTTTTCAGTTGCCTTTCGTCACTCTAAGGCTTGGTGTTCTTCTGAACTACTACCTCGTTTTGAAGTTTTAACTTGCATAGTTGTTTTCGACACCTGCAGGACTTGTACGAAAATGCCGCATCTGGAGGTCGAATGCCAAGAAGATTTGCATTGTACGTGCAGAAGTGATGCCGTCCCAAACTGCATCGGCCAGAGGCCATGACGTGTGGCTGTGTGTGGACAGGTCATCTGGACAGGTGCTCGCTGGTCACTGCCAGTGCAAAGCAGGGTATGTGAACTCGCTGCAGTAAGTACTGCTTGCACGGAAAACAAGTACAGTCAATATGTCGTTCCCTTTCAGGCTAGGTGAGGTGTGCAGCCATGTTGCAGCCACACTCTTTGCTCTGGAGTCAGCTGCACGTGTGCAGACAGACCTATCATGTACATCGCAGCCATGCGCTTGGAGAAAGGCCACTTCCAAAAAAGTAACGTGCATATTTTCAGTTTATGTATGTTTGTACTGATGCATAGTTTTTTATCTTGCACCGTCATGCAATGTTCCTGTGTCAGCAGTTTTTGTTAAAACTTCAGGCAACCATGGCACCTTTGGATGAAATAAACCTGAACAGACCAGGGGAAAAGGCACGCAAGCTCTCTACTAAAGCAAACTACACATCACAGCCCTTCAACCCGAGTGACAAGCATATATTTGAGAAACTCAGGCGGTGTCACGAATTTCCACGGTCTAGAAATAGACAGGACACCTTTGTACCCCACAAATAATTTATCTGAAAGACGAAAAAAAAACCCCGCACACATTCAAACCCTTTAAGCACAGCACAGGTATTTACACAATGAACAATCCATCTAGAAATAAGCAACGCTACTCATTCTACGCGCAATGTCCCCAAGAACAAAACCATAAACGTCCTGACCGTCAGCTGCGACGCGGCGGCCGTTCCCTCGACGTGTCGTCAGACGTCGGTCCTGCTGTGTCGACGCGGCTTGTCGGCTGGCCTCCGTGGCGGTGACGGAGGATCTTCAGAATCGTGGCGCCACACCAGCGTGGCACCTGACGTGGTCTGCAGCGTGCCGAGCCAAGGACACTGGAAGGTGGTTGGCCGGGGACACAGGGTGCAGAACGGTGACGGCTGCAAGGTCAGGCCCGGAACGACGTGGTCAACCAGGACGTCTCCAGGCCATGGCTGGAGAGCCAACTCCCAGGCTTTTCGCACACGTCCGCCCTGCCCGCTCTTCGTCTCCCGCCGCCGCTGCCCAGCACGCGCTCTTTCGACCACCCCCCACTCTTCTTTTTCCTCTTCTATATCTTATTTTCGTCAAGTGCTTCGTTCCTTTTCCAGAGACGTCCTCTTCTTCATTCTCTTTTACTTGTGACACACCCCCTTGTTTTCCAAGAGTTTTTTTTTATGAAAAAAAAACTGCTCACTGAGTTCACCATCACGAACTGTCTCACTGAGTTCACCGGGTGTTCACAATAACACCGCTATCAAATCCTAAACACGCTTTCACAAGAGCGTCTTTCGCCACTCACAGACACATGTAAGGTTTGTTAATGCCTCTACACAGACCAAACTACATTCGTTCACCAACCCTTAGTCAGCATATCAGCGTCAACGCTATCTCTTCCCTTGTTATCATTTACGTACCACAAGTAATCTCACAAGGAAAGCCTTCCTCTCCTCATTCAGCCATTTGTCTTCTTCGCTACTTAGCTATCAGTAACAGTTATACCGACTGCCAAGGGAAATCGGTCCTCTACTGTGCCTGGATATTTCACGAAATGGGACGTATACTGAAGGACTGTTTGATATTGAAGCGTGACCCATTCTTTCTTTGGGTGCAAATCCCCGACAAAGACTGCATGACTGTATGAATCTTCTCACATCTCTCTGGATTCCGGGCCAAAAAAATTCTTCAGTGACTCTTGTCAGAGTTTCCCTCACACCCTGATTACATGTGTCATGTCCTTGATTCAGTACAGTCGATCTAAAAGCCCAGGGTACCACCAGCTGATATATTTCTCTTTTCGAATTTACCCACCGACATCTCCTATACAGCAGCCCGTTGTACACCAGGAACTCAACAACAGTTCTACATCTTGGCCTCCTCAACACTTCCCCTATCCTCTCAAAGCACCCCTTCAGTGATTTATCATTTTCCTGTCTTTCCCTAAACTCCTTTGGCGTTATGTTAAGATTCTCAATTGCCGGCACCTTTAAGACAAATGGATACCCGTTTCCGACGGCCGAAGACACTTCTGCTAATTGCCTCTCCGTTCCATTGTGAGGATGGCCATGCCATAGCGTATTCCGAACATATACCTCCAACAGCACTACCGCTAGTCGGTATCTCTGACGCGCCCTTCTTACTCTTCCAATACATGTCTGGATCATCTGCATTTCTCGCCCCTGGGACATTACCTAATATGACATCACATACTGGGTCTTCCAGGCATTTGGCCATTATCCACCCCGAGTAGTAGGGGCTGGAAACTCTGATACGAGCCTCTGGGAGATGCCTTACTGAGCTGTCCACCAGAGCGACGGCTGCGAATCTGCCTGTTAGATTTTCTTTGTTCACTAAGCTTTTCCTAACCAAAACGATATTTGTGCCAGTGTCCCTTAAAACTTTAACTGTTCGTCCCTCCATTTCCCCATCAACAATGGGTAGATAAGAATCTTTTACTGGCAGCTCTTCTTTCCTCCTATTTCTAGTGTTTTCGTAGCTTGATTGTTGCCTTTCACCCGCGACAGTAGGATGTTTCTCTTCCTCTCTACCCTTTCCTCGTGGGACAACTACACATGCAGTTACGTCCGTGCTACCTGCCCTGCACTCATTCGCTCGGTGTCCCCTCTTATCACATAACTGACAAACTATTTCAGGTGGCGAGCTTCTGTTCCCTACACGGCAGTGGATAGCACGGTGTCCTGGGCGGTTACAAAGAAAACACCTCTGCACTTGCTGCTGGGGTTCCGCTCTCTGAGGCTTAAACCCTGAATCATCTGGTCGCGCATCAGCTACCTCATATTTTGTGCTATGTTTTCAAGTCCCTGAGCTTCCATGTATTGGTCGGCGTGTTCCGCTACATCGTCAAGAGAGTCCAGCTTCCGCTCTTTCAAAAACACGCGTAGCTGTGGACTACAACACGCAAGGAATTGTTCTCTGACCATACAGTTTCTAACACCTTCGTAGGTCCTCGCGGTATTAGCCATTTCTATCCACCTTTCGAAATAATTACTCAGCCGGGACACAAACTGCCTTCCTGTTTCAGCGTCCTCGGGCTTGCAGTTGCGGAACCGCTCGCGGAAACCTTCCGCTGTCAGCCGGAACCTTTGTAGCAAGGCTCTTTTGACCTTGTCGTAGTCAAGTGAGTCAGAGGCTGTCATTCTGCCGAAAACACTCAGCGCCTCTCCCACTAAACAAAGACTGAGGGCTGTTGCCCATTCACTTCGGTCCCACCCTTGCCCCATGGCTATGCGTTCGAAACGATGTAGGTACGCGTCCAAATCATCGCGTCCCTCGTCGAACGGTGCCATGAGTTTTCTAGGGCATATTTTATTGGCTCTTGGCGACTGCGAGCCAGAGGACCCAGACGCTACGCTCGGCGCGTCCCGGCTACATTCGGTGGCTTGTGCTAATCGCAGCTTCAATTCCAGGATTTCTTTTTCTCGCTCGTGCGCTTCTCGCGCCTCTGCACGTGCGGCATCGCGTTCGGCTTCACCGCGTTTCTTCTCTTCTTCTACTAGCTTCAATGCTTCTTCCTTAGAAAAACCCAAATCCCTTGCCACGCTTAACAAATTGCCTACGTCCATCCCTAGGCCCGGAAAATTCGTGACGGGCAGGAAATAGGATCCTGGCAGGCTCGCCAATTGTCACGAATTTCCACGGTCTAGAAATAGACAGGACACCTTTGTACCCCACAAATAATTTATCTGAAAGACGAAAAAAAACCCCGCACACATTCAAACCCTTTAAGCACAGCACAGGTATTTACACAATGAACAATCCATCTAGAAATAAGCAACGCTACTCATTCTACGCGCAATGTCCCCAAGAACAAAACCATAAACGTCCTGACCGTCAGCTGCGACGCGGCGGCCGTTCCCTCGACGTGTCGTCAGACGTCGGTCCTGCTGTGTCGACGCGGCTTGTCGGCTGGCCTCCGTGGCGGTGACGGAGGATCTTCAGAATCGTGGCGCCACACCAGCGTGGCACCTGACGTGGTCTGCAGCGTGCCGAGCCAAGGACACTGGAAGGTGGTTGGCCGGGGACACAGGGTGCAGAACGGTGACGGCTGCAAGGTCAGGCCCGGAACGACGTGGTCAACCAGGACGTCTCCAGGCCATGGCTGGAGAGCCAACTCCCAGGCTTTTCGCACACGTCCGCCCTGCCCGCTCTTCGTCTCCCGCCGCCGCTGCCCAGCACGCGCTCTTTCGACCACCCCCCACTCTTCTTTTTCCTCTTCTATATCTTATTTTCGTCAAGTGCTTCGTTCCTTTTCCAGAGACGTCCTCTTCTTCATTCTCTTTTACTTGTGACAGGCGGGTAAATGCAAGTGCCGTGGTTCTCCGGAGCATACCAAAACTGGACCCAGAGGAGACGGATTCAGCCTCCGAGGATGAGGAAATGTTCACATTTTTGAGGTAAGAAAATGGGTGTTTTCACACACGTCATGTTATAAAAGATTTTTTTTGTAGTTACAGAACTGTGCTGATGATAAAATTCCATTTTAAAATGCATCCTGCATAGTGCGTAAACTGGACATGTACAGCTGGATATTTGTTGCCCACACAAAACTTTAACGAGAAAAAAGGAAAGCAATAAAGACAGACTTTTATTGATAACAACACTACGATGCCAGTGAAAGTTAAAAAAAATGTATCTAATGTATTTTAATTGAAGAGAGCACATAATGAATAGAAAAAGATTCTTTCAAATATTATCTCAAGTGAATTCTTGCATGTCTTGCTTGAATAATAACATGATTTCAGTTGGTTCTGTTTCAACATAATTTTCCATTCATGCAGACATTACTGAGGCCTAGTTCATGCTTTGGAAATGAAGCCCTCTTTAGTCAGAGTAATCCACATCATACTGTAAACTCAAGAAAAGTATGCAGCATGCTGAACCATAGCTGGTTCTGTGATTAAGAACAATCACACCATTACCTTCAGTGTAAATGAAACAAACACCAATTAAAGATGTTGCACTGATTTGCATATTAAAAAGTAAATAAGTGCAAACAAAACTGCACTCCCCCCATTGCCTGAAAGAAAAACAACTAAACATTGTAAACACTACCACAGACATACTGCAGGAACCTATTTTTATGTGGGTCAAGGAAATAATTTTGTTGTGTAATGTAAGTGAAGCCTAAATTATTAACTTGCTCCACTTTTATTGATCTCATGCTCTTGCATTATTAGACTTCTCTATACATTTTTTAAATACACAAACTCAAATGTCAGATGTAGACCCACAGTGTGCGAATCATTGCATAGTGTTCTGTCTGTGTGTAATTTATTTACTAGAAACATTCAGCTAGTGTTCATGTTGTGTTCTTTACAATTCTGTTCACTGTGCCAGGAAGGGTGCATTATTAAAGCATGTTTGCCATTTAGTAACTGGGCAGTACGAGGAATATTTCAAGTACAAAATATCTATTCAAGGCCGATACACAACATAGTTTTTAAGAAAAGCCTTGCAATGTTTCACGTGGCGCTGGACGCGATGTAATGTAGCCTCTGTGATCAACTCACCCAGGAACGCCAAGAAATCCAGAAGCACTCAGGAGAGATTTCTCGAAGATATGTTTGTTCCCTTGACAGAAATTGAACGAATTGAGAAGTCCACTAGGGTGTCCTCAAAATCTCCGTTATGGTACGAGGCCAGATATGGAAGGCTCACTGGAACCACGATGCATAGGGCAAGTATTTGTCTGCGGGACATATGTTTCAACTCGTGTGTTGAATGAAAAATGCTGCACAAAAAACATGAGGACAATAAGGAAAAAGTGTCTTTGTCCTCGTGTTTCTTGTGCAGAATTTTTTTTTTCATTCAGTATGGTGCACCAACACGCCCACATAAAGCTCCTTCTGCTTTTTTGTAATTTTACCTATTCACGTCGCAAAGTTTATTTTTATCCAGGTGAGAACTTTCAAGGAAGCGACGAATGCTCAAGGTCTCCTGGACAGCATTCTGCAACGCCGACCCCCCTCTAAATGTCGATTCCATCAAGTGGGGCCAGTACAATGAACGGACAGCCAAAGAACACTACCTTGAGTTCATGAAGTCGCAGCACCAAGACTTTGAGCTGCATGACATTGGCTTTGTGATTGACCGTCACGTATGATCTTAAATTTCATTCAAAATTTGTACGCCTTTGCGAATATTCACAATCTTCAAATAATGGAGGAAGCTTTGTCTTTTATGATTTTGTCCTTAAAACTGAGTATTCGCTATTCAGAAACTTACTATTGATCTTAACCTCAAATCCTCAACATTGCATCATCAAGCACAACTCAAGCGGAAATGAGATAAATTTGATCTCGGCATTTGTAAAAATAGTTGAGTACGTTGCGCTGTTACTTAGGCAAACATACAATTTCAGCGAAAGCATAATTTGCATTCAAAATCCTAGGAGGTATGGTATCGCACTAGTATTGTCTGATACGTACAACTTACAACTTTAGAAGGCAGAGGACAGCAAGCAGCTCAGTAAGTCACGGCTTACGAGTGCACCAGTGTTGCCATACTCTCACACCACTCATGTGTTTATCAATATATTCTGTTATAAATTATGTTCTCGACCAAGTCTGCCAGAATTTCACCAGCTCGTTTGTGACCGCACGAGGAGGATTAACCCACAAAGCAGGTTGTAATTGAAAAGTGAGTGTCTGGGCCCATTTGGTAACACATGTATTCATTATTTCCAAAAGCTGTTGGCCATTTCTAGGTGCATTAGCCATTCCGTAGCACGGCTTCTCAACACTTGGTCTCAAAGGAATCGACGAGGCATTCGTGCTAATTCAATATTCTCACAGCTTTACTTGTATGGCGTCTTGCCACTCATTCTCCTTATGCTCACTCATGTCATTCTCATGATTTTAACAACTATGTTTTACGCACTTTATTGCACCGAATTTTAGGCCCCCATACAGCCACTTAACACAGTCATTGTTCACATGCCATATGTACTGGCACTCTTAGGCCATAAGTGGCTCTTGTGCCATAAAACACCATTTATTGTCATCATCATCTAGGCGCATTAAATACGTGTCTAATGTAACAATTAGCACAGCCATAACCAAATGTGGGTAAAGTAACGGCGCGTATTCCATCTTAACGAGACATTAGAAGAAACCAAGCTTTTACTGATACCATTTTGTTTACACGTTTGCTACAAATTGTACGAACCAATTTACACATGCTTTTTTTCGATGTAAGTGGTACTGCTCCACAACTCATTTGCCCTTCACTTCTCTGCAGGCTCCCTTCCTCGGTGCAACTCCCGATGGACTGTAGCATTGCAGCTGCCATGGTGTTGGGCTTTTGGAAGTTAAATGTCCATGGTCTCTCAGGGAGCCTCATCATAAAGCTCTGGAAGCCCCTTATGTGACTGCTGCTGGCCACCTCTCGGAGCAGCACACGTATTATACCCAGATTCAGACTCAACTCCATGTGTGTCAAAAACACACCTGCCATTTAATTGTCTGGCTACCCCACGAATTTGCTATAATTCAAGTTCATTATAGCCCTACGTTCTTCAAGCCCCTTCTTGAAAAAGCCCATAAGATATGGTTGAAGCATGTGCTTCCAGCTCTTTTTTGAGCAAATAGGTGCGAACAGTTGTGATGGACTAGGCCATTAATCAGCCTGTGGCTGTTTGCGGCACTGCGTAAGGGGGGCCCTGCACCCCAAGTTACACGTGTTTTAATCAGCTGTTCACTTGCTATAGTTCTTGATGGCTGTTGTGGCACCAGTGATGTTTCACATTTCATATTTGAAGTTGTTTCCAAAGTGTGTTTATGCATCAACTGCAGCGTCGTACATCAGTTTCTGTTGCTGGAAGTGAAGTATCATGACAGGCGTTTTGATCGGTGTGTTGCTCGTTCCTTGCTCAGTCTTCGTGTTTTTACTGCGCTGTTTACTCATTGGAAATATATTGCACACGCTTCTGATGTATGCAGTATGGAAACTTTACAAATTGCCGTATCGCTGTCATTTTCTATGCAACTGACACAGGTTCCCAACATACCTTATTTCCTGCCGAAGAAATTGATGTACGACACCGAAGTCTGTGCAGAAACTCACTTCGAAAACAAATTTTAAAAATTCAGCAGATCCTACATACCAGGGGAATCGACGTTATGCAAAGCATGTTGATGGAAGGCGACTGTGGTGTAATTTTTTTATTGAGCGAAACGTTACGAGATGACGCTAAATATATGTACAACTGTTGTATGCACAGACATGTGTTGAACAGTCGATTATGTTTTATATAATATAACCAGTTGTTTAAAGTTTTGTAATGACGCCAACAGATACATGGGTATTGCCAACATCAGAAGCAGTAAGCTGATATGTATAGATTGTGCTTGCGAGGATGGTAGCCCTGGATAGCGCTACGTAGATAAACTTCAGTGGATGGCACTTAACTATACAAATGACATTAACACAATGTGACGCCTCCATCATATGTAATGTTTATAAAATTAGATAGCCAGCACTGCAACCACAATTGATGTCTCACCAACATCACGCCTGCGTAGGGTCTTTTTCCAAAGCAGTTCTGAGACCGCGCATGGCTCTGTTGTTGAATACTTTTTTGCCACACACAATGCTTGGTTTAGATTGCTGGGACACTTGACATTTATTCTTTGCATTCGTTGGGTCAACGCTACCGATGTCAACTTTTCTTAATGCTCTTGCATTTAAATTTCCAATGTCTGTTCTTGCCGTTCCAGGGTAGATATAAACTGTCAATCATCTGTGGTGCATTTACTTTCCCCTACTAATTTCGGTCCACCCCAAGTTAAGGAAGTGATCACGAGAGCGGATAGATAGGTGGATGGATAGACAGCTAGCTAGATAGATAGACAGATAGATAGAAATGCTTTGCTCTTGCCACATTCACTGGTGCCAAAACAGGCATGATGACCCATAGCTAGCAAATGGCCGATTACAAGTGTGCATTTCCAAACTAGAGTGTGTTATGCGTGGGGCTTCCGACTATGTGCTAATAAAATTTTCATTTGACATGGCGTGCGCACTCTGTTTATCATGTCGTGAAGTGTTTTTGGAGAAATTGTGTTCGATGCATCGTGAAACGTTGTGAACACTTGATAGTCTACTTGAACTAATCGATCTACAGAATGGTGCAATAAATAGGTGTGGTGGAATGACATTATACTGAGGTATGTGCATGATTACTCTATGAAAAATAATTTCAGTCATGAACTTGGAAACAGCTTAAGACTGGCTATGAATTTCCTTTATTTACCTACCCTCCTTAGCCAAAGCATTGCACAGGTGGCATAACATAAAAAGATAAAATATTAACAGAATGAGCCGTGGCTTTGTACACATCAAACATGCTGTAAGATGAGCAATAAAATCACAATCACAAGGAGATTTGCTATATGCCCATAATATGCCTAAAATAAGTATCTAAAATGACTAGGAAGAAACAGGAATGAATATTAACAGAGTATCATGGCAACCCATGATTGCAGATGACAGCGCTATTCAGCAACATAGCCAAAGCATTGCACAGGTGACATAACATAAAAAGATAAAATATTAACAGAATGAGCCGTGGCTTTGCACACATCAAACATGCTGTAAGATGAGCAATAAAATCACGATCACAATGAGATTTGCTATATGCCCATAATATGCCTAAAATAAGTATCTAAAATGACTAGGAAGAAACAGGAATGAATATTAACGGAGTATCATGGCAACCCATGATTGCAGATGACAGCGCTATTCAGAAATGATGGTGACAAATAAGAAAAAAAATTGTATATATATTGGTCACTTAAAATACAATCTATGGGCAAACTGGAGCTGTCCCTAAAAATAAATAGGCAATCATTGCATATGGACAGTTCAACAATGGAGTCTCGTTGAGACTTGCAGGATAACAATGCAACTCAAGAAAAAGTTGAAGGGGCCCTGCAAAGCTTTTTTGTGCATTCTGCTGTGCTGGAGTGTGGGTGGTGCTGTATATTGAGATGAACTCAAAAAGAATTATCGAAAGCCATGTACAGGAACGGAAGTTATCAGTCTTCAAACTTCAAAATGCCAGGAGACGAGAAAAAACGTTTCCTCCCGCATTTCACTCTCCCACTGACGTTAAAAGCTAGTTCCAGTCACCGCGCAACTCTCACCAAGACATACCGCATGACGCGCCTTGTGGTGGCTGTTGTTAGAGCTGTGCACGGGCCTAATTTTCAAGCCCGAGCCCGGCCCGGGCCCATTGACTGCGTCGCAGGCCCGCCCGAGCCCGACCCCAAAGGGCTTCGAGCCCGTCCGGCCCGGCCCGACGTACAAAAACATAAACCCAGGCCCGGTCCGGCCCTACACTATGAAAGTTTGCTGCGGAGACACGATATCACTTTTTGATCATGTTGCATTTTATTCAACATATCAAAGTTAAACATATGCAAACGACATATGTTAATGTGTATATACACAGATTACAAGTTCTGTAAAAGTAACAAGCTGCGCAGTGATTCGGACTTCAGTGAAGTGCGGTGCATCACATATCCCGTCGAACTGAAGTTCCGTTCGCTGCTCGCACTGGTAGCCGGAATCGCAAATATCTTTTTCGCAAGCATAACAAGCTTAGAATAATTAGACTCCTTGTTCTTCCAGCAGTTTATTATCTATGATGCACGACAGGAGGATGATTGTATGGATAAATAATCACCAAGGTGATCTGTGTGCTCTTCGCTAAGTGCTAGAAAACAATTCCGGCACAACGTCTATATTTTTTTTGGTTTGATGCGGGCTTTGCACCTGGCCCGGCCCACCCGATGCCCGAGATGAGTAGCCCGAGCCCGGCCCGGGCCCGAGTTGGGAAGACGTCCGCATACCCGAGCCCGGCCCGCGGGCCGGGCCGGGCTCGGGCTTTCGGGCTACCCGGAGCCCGTGCACAGCTCTAGCTGTTGTGCAGCGCACGTAACATCGTTTTGCAGTAATTTTCAGATTTAAAAACAAATCTTTGTAATGAGTGCTTTATAATTTTTAGCGCACAATAGTGTTGCCTACCTGGGACAATAAGATAACTAAGTGCCATAGGCGTGCGCACAAAGGGCGGCCGCCCCCCCCTAGTCACCCATAAGGGGGGGGGGGGGGCACAGCCAACCCCATACACTGACATAATAGGGAGGGGGCACAAAGTCAGGCCCATACATTGACATTACAGGGAGGGGGGGCACTGTGACGAACCTTCGCCCTCCCTGAAGGGGAACCCTGCGCACGCCTATGTTAAGTGCGACTTGTCATGTAAAACCAATCAAAACGCCTGGCCAGTGTGGTCACTCCCAAGTGATGAGTCACTTCGAATAACAAAAATAGCAGTTGTGTGCCATCTAGTCTGAAACTAATGCGGTTTCTCTGTTGAAGATTTCTGACAGCTTTGTTTTTGGCATTGCCACTCGCATAACTAGACCGGCGCATTTCACAGTTCTAGAAAAAGTGATGCAAACTACACGCTTAATCTGTGTCACAGGGCCCCTTTGAGGACCCTTAAAAAAAGGGATGGAGAAGAGAGACCAACCAGATGATTGACAGAAAAAGGGTCCCAATGTTCAAGTTAGTCTAGGCTTCATGCTGGTGAGCGCAGCACAAATCACTGTGATGTCTGTGGCATAACGCAGGAAATTGATAGGGATTCGATTCCGGAGGATATGAAATGTCTTCATGCGGCCAATAGCACGCTCCACATGAATGCGTACTCTCGATATGTGGCGTGCGTCTTCCACCTCTTTTGCGGAGAGTTGCTTCTTCCCTCTCGTCAATGCCGGCACAACGAGTTCTGCTCCCCTAAGAGCCACTTCTTCTTTAATCAGAAATCCCCTATCAGCCAAGACTGTGTCACCGTCTTGAAGCTTTTCCAGAAAATCAGATTTTAAGATAATTTCTTTGTCTGATGCTCGCCCGCCCCAGCATTTAGACATAAAGCTGACCGCTCCACAAGGTGTGATACCGACTAAAAATTTAATAGTGTTTGAGCTTTTGTAATTTGAGTAGGTCTTTGACCTTGACGAAAAGCCTTTCAATTCGTACTTCAGTGCAGTCGATGATGACAATGCATTTTGGGTATTTTCTCTTTACTGTCATTGGCATCGTTCTGCTTGCATCTTCTCGCGAAGGCCAAATATTAAAACGCTTCAACTCTGACGCAATGACTGGAATGTTCCGAGACATTATCCTGCCTACCACAGGTAGTGACAAGCCAAACCTGTGACTCAGGTCTGTGTTCAACAGTGACAGCCTCAATTTCATCAGTACAATCAGCACAACATCAGCTAGGGTACACTTATCGGGGACATACAATTTTGAGTTGTCAAGCAACGAAATAACAAATGAAAAAAGTGCAACAGTTTTGAGCCCCGTGTAAATGCTAACGCACTGTTCCGTGATGCACTCTGCTGAGAAGGGTCCTTTGTTGGCATTCTTCTCTGCTGTTCGAGCTCTTTGTTCAGAGTCATGCAGGTTCCATCTCAAAATGTCATTGTCCCGCACCAAACTTTCATTTCTGTTCTGCAGATCTTTTACTTTCTTTTCGAGGTCTTGATACTTTGACTCTAAAACAAGCATGTGAGGAGCAGAGTTATCACTTTGGAAAAAGAAATATGTGCAGCACAAAACATGTAGCTCTGTATACTCACTGCAAATGTAGCAAGGCACTGCTACAATTGGCCACTCGTTTTCACAAGCGGCTACATCTGTGTCCAGCTCCATTGCCTGTGTTTGTTGTGATGCTGCAAAATGTTTATGCTTAACAAAATGCATAACTAATGATTCTGTTTTACCTTCTTGTTGAGTTTGTGGATCACTATCAGGAAATGGCAAAGGCTCTGTCATGGAGTCTGAAGGAAACAGAGAAATATTAGACGTGCCACTACGACAACCTTGGCTAAACATCAAGCTTCTTACCAGAATAAATGTCATTTATCGGTGAACTGTCATGACCACAACTGTAGTCTGGGTCAGACAATTCTGAAAGTAATGTTGGCAAGAACAGCGAAATTAGTACATGCCCATACCTTAGTACTCAATGCCGCAAATTGTAAATTTCAAGGTGAAGAAGCCTGTAAATGACTCACGAGTGCCCATTGCTTCAGACTCTCCATAAACCTCTCTAGCAAGGGATCTTGATGCTGCACGCTAGAGACGACCATAAACCACTGCCTTTTTGTCTTTTTTGTGCGCAAACAAGCTCGGCACATAGTCGGGATGATGTGGGTTATCTGATGGTGTGCCTGCATGCACAAATCAAGGATCCCTCATCGTTGCAAAGTGACGCTTAATAGAGTTGCACTTCACGTGTTGCTTACATAGGTCGGCACTTTAAGGGAGTACTCACTCAAACTCACTCACCACAATTTTTTCAGCCTTCGCACACACTCACGTTCACACTCACGTCCACTCACACTCATGAGTACTCACTCACGTTCACACTCACCTCCACTAACACTCATGAGTACTCACTCACGTTCACACTCACGTCCACTCACACTCATGAGTACTCACTCATACTCAACTCACCACGTTCAAATGAGTGCGAGTTGAGTGTAAGTTGAGTGCACTCATGAGTGAGTGTGCCGAGCTATGGTTGCTTATGACTGTGACTACCACATTGAATGAATGTTACTGAATGTGTTCATGCACATCAACCGAACAAATGTAGCATGATGGGACTGCATGAATCCGTCCATTGTGTCTTAGTATTGCCACTGCAACATCGAACAAGATATGATTGCATGGGATGCTAACAAAGGTGTGCACCTATTACTATTATTGGATATCAATAAACAAACACACAAGGGTATGGAGAAAATAGGAGAGATCCGGCTGACAATTGCCACGTAGAAGCGCGTAACACCTTTATACTCATTCGGTAGGAGGGTTGAGGAAAGGAATATCGAGGAAGAAAAATAGGGACGGCGAAAAACACAGGACATACGCTAACTGGCACTGAACTTTACAACAAGGAATCGGCAAATATATGTAGGAAATAAGGAAAGTGTGCATACTACAACGTGCTTAAAATGTCACGAATATTTTTATCCTTAAAAACGTATATTAAAAGCAAAACGATTTTCAGCATTCGTTCTAAAAAAAAAAAAATGCCGCCGGCGTCACCCAGACTTGCAATGCTCCTAGTAAAAATCGCCTGCGAGCCATCGCGTGCTCTGTATGTATTGCACTTCCGACCAGCGCGTGCGTTTAACTTTAATACAAAAATAAACTACCTAGTCCAGCAAGGCGTTCTTAAGTGCAGCGAGAAACAGCGCAGAGTAAAAATACGAAGTTATGCACGGGTTTTCAATCGTTATGGTAATCCGCCACGCACAAACCAAGTGCCGGGTTGGTTATTCAAGTAAACGAGAACAGCGGTCTTGACGAAACTTTTCTCGATGTAAATACGGCTGCACTAAAGCATAAAAGAATTATACGTGCCGTGCAAAAAGTTTTTACATGCCTGCAAGGCTCGCGTAACCACAGCTCTCCCCAAACGCACGTGTGCAGTAGTGACCGCGAAAGCGTGCGGCCTGGAAACAGACGCGACACATCACACGCGTCCAGCTTGTCCATGCATTGACAAGCTGCCCATCCATACATGCCCATACATCTCATGGAATTCGCGAAGCATGGAAATCTTAACATCGCAGTAAGAACGGCCGTGATGAAGGCCCTTCTGTTTGGTATGTCATCGCAAGCGCATGCAATTCGGAAAAGCATAGCCGAAATCGTCGTTGCCTTCGAGGCTGCGAGAATGAACCTGCCGCGTCACACACGAGCACATCAAAATCCTTCCAAAGCATCCAAGACTTTGGCAGTTATATACACACAGGCGAATGTTATGAATATGCGCATAGGACCGTGTGTTAAACTCTCCACACATGTGCTATGAGGTGAACGTGGCCACTCTACAAAAGGGTTATGCGAAGAAATATGGAGTGGGGCATAACAGTGCAGAGCTTAATATGTTACACAAAGCAACCCGCGCCAACCGCTAAATAACATGAGATCTTACCTGTAACGAAATGTTTGGCACACAACCGATGAGCCCGCGTCGGAGACCAATGCGCCCGTTTTACGGCTGCAGCCCATTTCTTGCGACGGTCCTCGTCAAGTGGAAACCGATGAAAACTTATGCCGCCTTTCTTATGCCTTTCAGCACATCCTACCGCGACGCAGCTCGTCGGCATACCGTTTTTTTCCTTTTCTGGACTGTGAACACCACATGCTCCAGCGAAAACCCAGCAGCAACTGCGGTAGGCAGAGCGTCTTTTGCCTACCACGCGAAACTAAACACCCGATGACAGCGCCACCGCATTTTCGTGACGTATGTCCGGTGGAATAGGTCTATACTGTAGTAGCCGCTACTAATTTTTTCGGTAATGACAATTAATTAATTGGTCATTATTATATTCGTTACTTCGAAAGTACTCACCTAATTATCAAACTGTCAATGAGGCATATGTGGGCATGTTGAAATTACATCTGTCTGTGCTACTTTGAACAATGTACTAATTGCATGCTCATTTTTTTCTGTTAATAAAGAAAGCCCGCGAAATATGAAAAATAACATGTGCCTGCACTCCCACCCTCAAAAGAAAGGGGGGAATTACTTTGCGACAAACGCGGAAATACTTTGCCTCAATTAACGTGACACTGTTGCGACTAATTAACAAGAAATCGTTAGTTAGCTTTCTAATTGGTGACTTCAGGGCAGGTGTCTATATTACAAAGCTGTAGTGCGTGCCAATTTATGGCACACGTATTTTTTAGAAATCATGACTGCTGCACGTAATTCGAGATATTCATCACAGAACTTGACGGGAAAAATCGAATCTGATCACGCAAGGTGCAAAATTTCAACTAAATTTATTGTGACACTGAATCAGCTTACATACCGACGCAGTATGCATTGCGCATGCGGGTACATGGACAAAAAAGAAAACCGCACATCTGCACATGCGTGTACATTGCATAAACCAAAGCCACAAATTGAAATATACCGCCGCCAAGAAGAGGAGGAGTTTGTCAACTCGTGACTGCTGTTTAATTCAATGTATACACGTATGTGCAGTTGTGCGGTCTTCATTTCCTTTTTTGAGTTTGCTGACTCTGACTTGGGATGTCTCTAAACTGGTGCTATAGTTAAAAAAGTGGTTGCTATCGAATTGGTCCTGCATGGCGACGTGTACCAGTTGCGCCTATTGAACATGTGCTTAAACCATTAAAATACATAACGCGATTTGAAAAAAAATAATAACTGCTTCTGAACTGGCGACTTATCCAAAATATGTATTGTTCACCAATTAAAGTCGGCCAGTTGAAGAAGCGAACTCGGCGCATGTGAGTATAAATCAAATACTAGATATAAATACCGGCAAAAGAACGTTATCGTGCACATGCGCTGATGGTATTGTCAGGGACACCCTAAAGAATAATGAAACGCTGAATCTGGCAAATTGATTAATACTTTTTTCTCGTGACCCTTACGTGGCAAAACTCCCAGGGTCCTTTATTTATTCGCCTTGGATGACTGGAACGCGAAAGCGATCCTCCCCCCTGCTTTATGCGCCTCACGCGCTGCCAACAGATTGGGAGCCACTTTACCTGCTTTTGCACTGCACCCATGACAGTGCATAATAGGTCCACGTTTGACCAAGCGATGCTGTCATCCATCTATATATATATATATATATATATATATATATATATATATATATATATATATATATATATTGGGTTTGAAGATCGATGGTTCCGGCTCGGAATATGATTGAAGAAAATGATGCACGTACGAAATGTTTTATTAACGTTTCGGCTGGTGGACCAGCCTTCGTCAGATTATATATATATATATATATATATATATATATATATATATATATATATATATATATATATAAACAGCCATTCCAGTACCTAGGGCCTTTCAGCGCACTGGATGGCACTTGAAACCCTGTACAGCGTGTTCAAGTGTATTACAGCGTGCTGGGAGCCACTCAGGACACTGTCCAGTGCGTTCCCACGCACTGGGAACACTGGAGCGTATTGGAGAAAACTAGGCGCACTGGCTGGACTTTGAATACAATTTGATACTGGATCGTGAGATGTCCAGCGTATTATCAATGGAACATTTTCCAAATATTATTATTCAAATATCTGTGCAACAATTACCTAGTTTTACTTTTAATTAGGCCATGGACGTACGTAAACAAACAGATAGATGTACACTCTAAAAAAAGGAAGCGAGAAAGGAGCAACGGGCGGCGTTTCTCCTTCGGAGCAACGACTTACTCCCTTGCGGGCGCTTTACCCGTCGCGCCCTCTTGCGGCAGGCGCCAACGGAGTAACGTTTCTCCTACAGTGTTCTAGTTTCTCCTCAACTACGTGGTCCTGCGCGCGCGCATGCGCACGCCGAGCTACGTCGCGATTCCGTGCAGCGGAGAGCGGCGCCACGCCAGCCGCGCGCCGCCCTCTGCGCTACGGGCATTTCGCATCCTTTCGCGGTCAGTCCGTCACTCGGTAGTCTCGGGCAATCCATTCAACACTACCCGTCCTCGGCCAGTCGCGTGTGATTACTTGTACCTAGGATTGATGCAAGCAATGCAGGAGTGACGTTTATTCTTTTGTTTCATTGATACAGTAACGTCTGTGCGGATATTTTTTTTAACTTTTTTATCGCTCGGCACGCGCGCAATGCGCCACACACTTTCGTGTGTCTCGTGTTGTTTGTAAACGTTCGCGCACCACCTGTTTGTCACGAATACAATAAGTTCTGCTCCACAAACAGTCTTGCTTTATTGAACACCTTAGAATGTACACAAATAATAGATTTTTTTCGGCTTCGACCTACTTGGTAAGCGTACGCGTTTTTAGCTTTGCACGACACCTATATCACTCATCAATTCAAGAATGAATATTAAAAAGCATCAGGTTTATTTTATTTTTTTCACCATTCCAGCAAACGTGATGTCACTGCACAATGCATGCTTGAAAGCACGATAATATATAATTACTGGAGTTTTACGTGCCACAACCACCATATGATTACGAGGCACGCGGTGGTGGGGGACTGCGGACGCATTTCGACCTACTGAAGTTCTTTAACGTGAACGCAAACGTAAGCAAACGGGTGTTCTTTGCATTTTGCCCCCCATCGAAATCCGGCTTCCGTGGCCGGGAGTCGAACCCGTGCCCTCGAGCACAGTCACGCGACACCCAATGGCTCAGCTACCGCGGCAGGTGAAAGCACACAGGGAAATGGGCAGCAAAGTGTCACCGCGAGTTTATTTCCTAGACTGGGTTGCAATCATCAGAAACGTTCAACTGCAACAGACTTGCACATTTTCGAAAGATAAACCAATGACTACTGTCAATTCAGCCGAAATTCTCAATCGCATGCGTTTTGAATTACGCATGCCAGCACTGGGAGTTAGGATCGAATTATGCACGCGTCTAGTATGTCTCTCGCGTGCAGAGGATTCTGCTTTGGCGTGCGAAACTCAACCAAAGGGCATTTCTAGTGACAGCTGTGCACAGCACGTAAATACTAAGACTCGCACTCACCTTTGGAAAAAGAGTATTCCAAATTCAAAGTAATGGTAACCACCACCACCACAGCGCTAACACAGTTGTCGCACAATGACCGTAAGTTGACACGACATGCGAATACCGTGACGTATCTGTAGCAGAGTAGCATGTAGGTACATCATATATACTAAAATATTATGGAACACGTAGTATGAGTAGCATTCCTTTCCATAATTCGCGCGATGTAGTGCTAGTTCCTCCAGTCAAGTAACCGAGCTGCCGTGACGCCAAGAGCCATTGGCATCGCTCACGAAAGAACACCGTCTGGTGCGAGGCCATCTTGTCTTGTTTCTCTTGCACGACCCGCGTTGTAACGTACGTACACAGAACTGAGACGGCCGTTACTGCATCAGAAGCATTGTCATTCAAGGGCCAGCAGTTGAATGTATCCATGGCTCATCGTCATACTTGTGGTCAACGCGTAATAGAATCTTAACAGATGTTAACTCCAAACCACTCAACGAAGTTGACGCGACGAAGGCGACCGCATCTGGCCTGCGTGCTGCGCCCTCCCAGGGTAACAATAACAAATAAAGGAATCAGGGAGAGAAATTTTATCTGTGGCTGTTATCGAGAGATAGCGCAACCTTCAAAACGTCGTCGGAATAGTATGCATGGTTTTCAATTTCGCGGGAAGCTAATGAGCACTGTAATTATCACGTTCATTATTATGCAGCTTTTGATTAACTGCTGATCTTGGCTAAGGGATAGATACAGTGCAGTTACATCTGCGTATCTTTTGGTGCAGCCATGGAATGTAAAAGAGTTGACCAAACATTACGTGGTCCTTGTGTACCAGGTCGGTCGCAGTTCAGTGACTATATAAGCGCCTGCGCTTCGTAATGGGGTATGTGTAAACACGTCTGTGTGTGCGCGGCTGTGGTGATTTGTTGATAGTATGGACTGTTTGTATGCAAGTGAATAAAGTGTGTATTGAATTCATTGAGTGTGTGTGCTATGTGTCTCGTAGCCATAGCAATTGTGTACGTACTAATAAATGTGTATGTAAATGCGTTGCAACAGCCTTCGAATGTCCTTGAGTAATGCATGAATGGGTCTGACGAGTCAACTATCCGCCATAATGCCGATCTGAAACCAGTGGGCGTCGCCACTGGTACAGTTTTTTAGTATCGATTAATTTCTCCAGATGGCACCAGCTACCGCCCAATTCACGTCTGTGGCGCTCTCACAGCTCCACCTACTTGCTACGTATTGTTGAACATCTATCTATCGAAACTATGCACTGCTGCGCCGGAATTGTTGCTGCGATCGAGTGTACAGGCTGTTTCATACTTAGGGGAAATCTCGGAGCGCCTGGCATCGTGATGCGGCCAGCGCTGCAACTACGCGCCGTCAGCAGCTCGCGCGTGCGCATCTGATTCAGGAGTGTAGTTTTGAACCGCGTCGTCTGCTACGGCGGCTCTTGCTTGCCGCATTGCTGGCCAGCGCGCGGATATCATTGTTAGGGCAAGAACTGGGCCGATAATCTGCACTAAACGTTGTGCGACGCCAACCTCTCAGCCTTTATTTGTGATAACGGGGTGCTACAAGCAGAATTTGACAGCATACCTTGTTTGCTCTCTCGAAACGCCGTGGTGCTGTGTGCGTTCACGAATATTTCTTCACTGTGTGTGCACCGCAGTACGCTGGGACGAGGAAGGCACGACAATTAGCACGCAATGTGCGTTGTCTTTATTTGACATTAAATAAAAAAGCACTGAGCAGTAATAGTCGTGCTGCTGCGCTGGCTTAACACGATAAAACAAATGAGAACAAATTCAGGAATGTTTTAGGTGAGGACAAAGCCTGAACGTTTCTCTTTACGACGACATTTCATTACCACAAGACTCGCTAGCCGGCTCCGAAATGCGCCCGTGGCGCATCCAACTTAGTACCTTGTCATGTCACCAGCGGCAGTGATGACGGCGCTCATTCTGGACGGCAGTGAGGCGTGCAGTGACTCGATGAGCGATGTATTCACTCGCAGGGCGTCCCACTCGCTGACGATGGCGGACCACAACCGATCCTCGGACAGGCCGTGTAGAGGATGGTGCGCCAGCGACATTTCCATAAAGCCCCAGACATTTTCGATTATATTCAGGTCCGGGGATTGGGGCGGCCTTTTCACAGTACTGCTCTTTTCAGACAAGAAAAAAAAATGGAAAAACGTACGGCAGACAAGCCCCAGTTTTATTCAGCTCAATCTGGATCTTGTGATGCCACGCCCCCCATCGTCAACAAATGGGACATGCTGCGGCAGAACACATCGCTGACACCATGCATTCACTGCCGTCTAGAATGAGCCCTATCATCGCTACCGCTGGGGACATGAACTTGGAAGCGTCACGAGTGCATTTCGGCGCGGGGAGCGAGTCCTTTCTCTTGTAATGAAATATCGTCGAGAATAAGCACGTTCAGGTGGTTGTTCTAACCTGAATCATTCCTGAATTCCTTCCCATTTGTTTTGTTGTGTTAAACCCGCTCAGCTGCTCGGCAGTCACCACTGAGTGCTTTGTTTTATTTAAAGTAAAATAGAGACCACGCACGGTGCATGCTCATTATCGTGTCTTCCTCATCCAAGCTTACTGCGGGGCGCACACACTGAAGAAACATTCGTGAACGCACACAGTACCACGATGTTTCAATAGAACAAACAAGGTATGCTGTCGCATACAGTTTCTAGTGCCCCATTATCGCGAATAAAGGCCGAGAGGTTGGCGTTGCACAACGTTTAATGCAGACAAGCGTTGAAAGTTGGGCAAGTTGGTAAGGGAACATCTGAAAAAACTGCGCAGCAAGACGGGACACGAAGAAAGAAAGCACGCGCGAGTTTGTCGTTCCTTGTTTCTTCGTGTCCCATCTTGCGACACAGAATTTTTCTGAAAATGATAAGTGCAGCGTACCGGCCCAGTTCACGCATTAACAATGATATCCGTGCGCTGGCCGACATTGCGGCACGCACGCTGCCCTAGCAGACGACGCGGTTCAACTCTACACCCTTGAAGCGTCTGCGCACGCGCGAGCTGCTGCCGGCGCGCGATTGCAGCGCTAGTCGCATCGCGTTGCCAGGCGCTCCCAGATTTCCCCTAAGTATGAAACAGCCTGTACATTGTGGAGGCACATCTCGGGGCCGTTTGCGCCGTAAACGCGTGGAAGACGTCGCTACACTGTGTGATTTTTCGTGGAATAAAGACAGCAAGCCTAGCATGCAGTCTCCGGGTGAGAACTCCTTTGCAGTATCCGTCTCTTTCAAAGTGAACGCCGTCTCGCTGGCCGAGCGAAACTTACGAGTTCCGTCGTTCCGTTTCGCGTCATCGCCACAGGTTTGTCTGCTTGATTTCATTGTCATGTCGTTCGATATTACGCTCAGCGGGACCGTTTTTTGCGACTACCAGAGCCGTATACTCTTTATCAGTCGAGAATCGATGAACTCGCCAGGCCTAATCACTTCGCTAACTTGGTGTCAGCCATCTTGATTTTGACGAGGGAGGAACCGTTCCTCCATGCAAAAGGGAGGAATCGTTCCTCCATTTAAAGACGAACATTGGAGACATCACCGTTTCTCCCTTTATGGAGCGAGGGTCGCTCCATTTTTTTTTAAGAGTGTATGTTTTAGCGTTCACACTTTCACTTAAGTGTGCGATCGAGTGCCATGTTTAATTCATAGAACATAATCCAAAGAACATATAATTCGCCACACAATGATTATTCTCGCAATCAACATCAACGTTCTTTAGCAGTCAGCCCTTACATATGGGCTCGTACCGGTGAACGCTGCGTCACTGGCAGCACAATTAGCCGCTTTGAAGAAGGGTTGTTAACAACGCTCAATTTACGCGCTTTTAGTTGCAGTCTAATAGCAAATATGACCTCTTTTGAACTAGTTACGATCTAAACTACATTCCAACGGTTATAGAATTATTCGCAATTGAATATCCTCATTTTCTACAAGAATCATGGCGCACGGAATACAGCTCTAAGCCCAATGGTCGGTTCGGCTGGAGTGAATTTGGCTGTAGTGCACGGGACCTCAACAAAAATGACACAAAATACGTCCAAGCTGGTGGCCAAAACTGAAGTGTTCACTGTGAAGTTCAGATGTGCGGTCTTCTCTACATAGAAACGAGACATTCTTTAGCGAGTCAGTGGGAATGGCGCACACACAGTCGGCTACGCTAATCTTGCCACGCGCGATTCTGTTAACACGAAAGTGACGTATTTCCATGAAGGATATCACGTTGTAAAATTTACACAGACAGATGGCAAAGAAAATCTAGCAGAAAAACTTCCGTCGCCGGGAGTCGAACCTACGACACCTTTCTCCGCGGCGCGCCGCGCGAAACGACTCGACCACCGAGCGTACGTTCTTCAGCTTACTAACGGCGAACAATTTTACACACCATTTAACGGTGGCGGTACTAAAAGCTCGGTAGCTTCAGCGTGCTCTTGTGATCCCTAGCGAGATGGCGCGAAGGTTGTGGAGGGCGTGCTTTAAAGGTCGTCGGCGCGCGCATAGCGATGTGCGCGCTCCGCTACAGGGTGTGGTCGCCCGTACGCGCGCGCTTATCTCGTGATGGAGGTGGTTAGTACGTCTTGCATAGCTCGGCACACTCACTCATGAGTGCACTCAACTCACACTCATTCACACTCATTTGAACGTGGTGAGTTGAGTATGAGTGAGTACTCATGCGTGTGAGTGGACGTGACTGTGAATGCGAGTGAGAACTCATGAGTGTGAGTGGTCGTGAGTGTGAACGTGAGTGAGTACTCATGAGTGTGAGTGGACGTGAGTGTGAACGTGAGTGAGTGCGAAGGCTGAAAAAATTGTGGTGAGTGAGTTTGAGTGAGTACTCCCTTAAAGTGCCGACCTGTGGAGCTCGGCACACTCACTCATGAGTGCACTCAACTCACACTCACTCACACTCATTTGAACGTGGTGAGTTGAGTATGAGTGAGTACTCATGAGTGTGAGTGGACGTGAGTGTGAACTTGAGTGAGTACTCATGAGTGTGAGTGGAGGTGAGTGTGAACGTGAGTGAGTACTCATGAGTGTGAGTGGACGTGAGTGTGAACGTGAGTGAGTGCGAAGGCTGAAAAAAATTGTGGTGAATGAGTTTGAGTGAATACTCCCTTAAAGTGCCGACCTATGACGTCTTGTGCTCTCACCGCAATGTTTCCTTGAAAGTTACAAAGCGCACGAAGGACACTTCGCTCGCTGCAGCGGCCGCGTTTTCGAAAGAGGCGCGCTGCTCCCATAAAAAGACGCAACAATTGTGATAGTTGTTAGTTTGCGCGCGTGCTGTCTATACTTGTGCGTTCGTTTCATGCGTCTTTAGTGTTTGAGCAGCACGCTTTAAGTGTCGAGCTGTGACAGTTGTTATTTCGCGCTCGTCCTGTGTATGTGCTATTCATAGAGTGCGTCGTTTCTGCTTGAGGAGAGCGCCGCAAGTTTCGAGCTACTTGTTGCTATAGCATTCATTCCTTCACCCTTGTGGCGAAGCAGCGCACAATAAACACTCAACTACCTCAGTGAAGACACGTTTCACTTTCGCGATAGACCGATTCCTATAACAGAGGGATGAGCCATGTTTTCTTTATTTTCATGTAATCAACCCGTTACATATGTAACGATTGCCTTGCGCGCACCGCCGCCAGAATGTCGAGCATTCCCGATCACGTTTGACTGTTGGGATAAGCTTGAGCGCGCAACGGGAACAGTACAGTTTAATGTGGAACAGACGCGACCACCGACGATAGGGCTAGAATCTTCGATGCCGCATGCATAAATTGCGACGCGCCTTACCTCTAATCACATTATTCACCGACCGATGACTTCGGGTGCCCGTATCGCTCATCGCATATCACTTATCGCTCCTTCTTTTGCTGAGCACAACTTTCCCAAATGGAGACTTTCACCTCTACCGACTGCGATTGCTTTCTTTACCGTCACAAGAACGTGATATCTGGTGGTGGTGCTCGTGCGTTCATGTACCGCAGAATCACAAAAAGCGGTGAACCGAGCCCAAGCCGTGAAGAAGACGTCAAAGCTATCGCAGACCATCGGGCTAGCAGCAAGCAAAAAGGACTACCACCAGTATACGAGTCCCTTACAGAACAGGAACATGAAGACCGAGACCATGACCACCCCATCATCGGCTATGACAGCTCCCATGGCGCCTACACCTATGCTGCCAGAGCAACCAAAGGGGCCACCAAACCTCGCCATATCTTTTTAAAGATCTGGAGAGCGGGCTGAAAACGTGCGACCGTGTCGCCATCTTTAACAACTGGGGCTCCGACGACAAGTTGCGCCCCGTTAATTTCTACTTGGAAGACACAGAAAGGACCTACACTTCGAAACTGGAATCTCTTTCGCAGTGCATTCTTGGGCAACTTCACGAGCTTCTTCTGCAAGGAAAGGACGGCAACTGTTGCAGGCGCGGGACAGCTCCCAAATGATGAGGTCATGGTATTCACAGTTGAAAAATCTTAGTTTTATGCCACACCAGCACTGACATGCTTGAAGAGAAGACATTTCGTTTCCTCATGCGAGCGGTGAAGCAGGAACTCTTCGCGAGACTGATGAGGGATGCACCCAAGACCGTCCACAAATAACTCTCGGAGGCAACAATGACGGAGAAGACCGTAGAAATGTGCACTCGCCCGTACAAGAGCGCCTTACTGTGAGCTTGATCACGCCACATAATGGACTGACGAGTACCCGCGCCCCTAAAGTGCTAGGCTCTAAAAGGAAAGACCAACCCTCCTGTTTCAAAGAAAGAAGTGGAAATTTTAAGGGCTCCTTTTTCTTTGTTAGACACAAGATTCATGAAAACTAACAGGCCATAATGTGAAGGAAAGTACAGGGAATGTTTTTAGTAGTAAATGTAATGTAAATGTAAAGAAAGAAAAGTGGACGAAAAGATAACTTGCCGCGGGCAGGGACCGAACCTGCGACCTTCGAATAACGTGTCCGATCGTCTACCAACTAAAATACGGCGGCGGCTATTCCCCCCCCCCCCCCCCCCCCGTCCACTTTACGGGGTACATATGTCCATTAAACGTGGGACCGTCACTCAGCGCCGCCAGTAGCCGTGACGGCGAGTGTGAAACACTCCTTTTTTGCCTGTTGACGTCAAGTAGCACGTGACCTTATTACGAGCTGGCAGCTGACCACTAATCCCTCACATACTACCTGAAGGCATGAAGTCTGCCAGAACGAGACCCTCGCTATGAATGAAGGAAAGAAGTAGCATGTTTGCACAGCGCAAGAAAAACGAGGACGTAGGGAGGACACAACACGGGCGCTCTAGGAATTTAAGGGCTCGTTTTTCTTAGTTAGACACAATATTAATGCAAACCAACAGACAATGATGCGAATGAAAGTATAGGGGATGTCATTAGTAGTAACTGTAATGTAATTTTGAAGAAAGAAAAGTCACAATTTCGCCACAAGGCGAAGCAATGAATGCGATAGCAACAAATTGGAATGTCAAGCGACGAATGGCAAGCGGGTCGAAACGTGCAGCGCGCTGCTCACGCACACACGACGCACGAAAACAACACGCACAGGACGAGAGCGAACTAACAACGTTCAGAGCTCAACACTTAACGCGCTGCTCAAAAAAAACGGCGCACGAAAAGTATTCACAGATACAGACCAGTGCGAACTAACAATTGTCATAGTTGTTACTTCGCTGTGTTTGAAAAGCGTGTTCTTTGCGCAAACGGGGGGGGACTGCCGCGAGCGAAGTGACCTTCGTGCGCTCGGTAACTACAACGCAATGGCTCCGGCGAAAGCCCAAGGCGTACAATTCTCCCCCACCACGAGATAAGCGCGCGCACGGGCGTCAACCCCCCCACGGGGCAAAGTACGCGCGGGGAGGACCGCCTGAGAAAGCGCGTTGCGACGAGAGGGGCGCCGAGCTAAAGCCCCGCCGAGCGCCCCCCTTTGTGCCATCTCGCTGGTAATGCTGAAAACACGCTGTATATAAATAGATCGCCGTTTGAACGTAGAAGGACGTGCGCTTTCGTGGCTCAGCGGTTAGCGCCGCGCGCTGCACAGCGAGAGGTCCCTCGTGATGCCGCGCGTCGGAAACATTTTTCTGAATTATTTTTCTTTGTGGCTTTTATAAATATATAGATACATATACATATACGGGACGCGACGGCAACGGCGACGCCGACGCTGACGGCGAAAACCAGCCGAGAGTGTCCATATAATCGCTATTGCAATTAAAGTAGACGAAAAGATAACTTGCCGTGGGCAGGGACCGAACCTGCGACCTTCGAATAACGCCTCCAATTCTCTACCAATTGAGCTACCGCGGCGGCCATCCCCCCCGTCCATTTTATGGGGTATATATGTGCATGAAAGGGACCGACAACTTCCCAGAACATGAAATGAGATGAGTCCACTAATGGAAAGATTGCGTCGCATTGACTAAAACGAAGCCTATTTTTTTTTTTTTCGTGAGAGGGAAATTTGTGTTTTTATTTCTGCATTGAAAGCCGAGGAAAATGTGGTCCCTCTGCCTTAAAAGTAGCGAAAGGTCTTGGTCCAGCCGCCGCACCCTGCAATAGGCCGGTTGTCGACACGTGACCTTTTTGCCTTCGCGCCCCGCCCAAAGGGTGCAGCGGTGGCAGCGCTGTGCGGGCGAGAGGTACGGATGACTGCGTTTTCAAACGTGGCGTTGGACAATTTTAGGAAACAGAGAGTAGTTCATCTGCCTCTGTCGCATTGTGGTTGCACTCTTGAAGCGGTTATGTACTTGAAGTTAAGTGGACGCGGTAATTTTGTGTTTGAATGGAATCTTTGGAGCAGGGCGTGCTAGTATGTCGATCGGGTCTCAGTGCCTTCGGTTAGCTCACCGGGCGGAGGACGGGAAAAAGCTTGATTTTTTTCTTTCTTTGTTGCAATAGCAATTATATGATCACTCTCCGCTCCTTTTTGCCATCGGCGTGGAGTCCAGTATATATATATATATATATATATATATATATATATATATATATATATATATATATATATATATATATATATATATATATATATATATATATATATATATAATATTGTCACGCGCGTTTTGTATTATACTTGTGCTGTATTCGGCTTACGCCCACAAAGACTGTAAGCAATGCTCAGCGCAAACCGCGCCTCCTTTTTCTAGAAGCTTCGCGTTTATTGTAGATCGTTGTGTTAAGATTGCGCGCAAGACGCGAACATGCGAGCTTATTCCAGAGCTTTCGCGACAACCAGCGATAAGACTGGAATATTCGATGACACGCGTATAAATGCCGACGCGCTTCACCGCTTATCAGTTGATCGACGGCCGACGCTCCATTCACCGCTATCAGTGCCAGTGTGTATTGCTGTAATCTGACTTTCAGTTTACCGGCCACAAGTTCGGCCTAATAAACAGTTTCATCTTGAACATACCGACTGCTACTTGGGTCAACGTCACGACCACGTGACAATATGATGAAGTAGAGAACGGGCAGAACGAAAACTTTTTATTTTTGCAACGTTTCAGCCGGGGACCGGCCTTCATCAGCAAAGATGATGATGAAGGCCGGTCCCCGGTTGAAACGTTGGAAAAATAAAAAGTTTTCGTTCTGCCCGTCCTCTACTTCATCATATATATATATATATATATATATATATATATATATATATATATATATATATATATATATATATATATATATATATACGCCTCTAAAAAACTGTTTATTGGTGACGTTTCGATCGGAGACCGATCTTCATCAAGACAAAATTTACCAGGCGCCGATGCGCTTTTATATCATCGCCGTGCCGAGAGAAAGAGAGGAAAAAAAGAAAAAAGAGAGAGAAAGAGAAGAAGCGTACATACTGATAAGTGGTCACACGACCACGTGCGACATACGCATAGCACCTGTACTTTGGGGAAAAAAAAAAACCCGGTGAAAAAAAAAACGAGTGGCCAAAAAAGAGAGAGTGGTCACACGACCAGGTGCGCGTATTTCTACATACTTAGACATAAAAACGTGTTTTCTAAAAAAAAAATAATAATAATAATAAAAAAGAAAAAAAATATAAAAGAAAAGAAACAAAAAACGAAAAAACCAAGTGGACATGTTAAGTACATTCCTGTGGTGCCCCCCGGCACATACCAAGATATACGAAGAAAACATGTTTAAAGAAAAAAGTGAACGAACCCAAAAATATGTAGACATACATCGATGGTCCAGGTGGGCACGTTAAGCACATTCCAGTGGTACATTGTGAAGGTTCACTACGCAGGCTCATCTCTTCCCGGAGCTTGCACACAACAACACAGTACATTCCTTTCGTCCATTGTCACGTCCCACCTATTCTCCCCCCGCCCCTCCTTAGCTGCTCCTGAAGCCCAGTGAGGGGGGTCTACGTTCCTACGATCTCCGGTCTGTGGCTCAAGAATAATTGAGAAGAAAATGGAGAGTGTTTTTCAAATTTTTGACGTGGAGTTCGAATATGTCATTTACTCGGTTGTCTGAGGAGTGATTTCATTGTAGGGGGGGAATTATTCGAAAGTTGCCCATCCTTCTCGGAATGCGCGTGAAGATCTTGCATGCCCGACAACGTGTTCCGAGTGATTTGCGAAAAAAATACTAATAAAAAAGGAAAGAAGATTGGTTAGGATCATTATTATCCTGAATCTTCCAGAGCGCGGATTGAAGACAGTATACCCGGAGTGATATTTAGACCAGCCTTCAATGTATCAAATTTATAAATCATGTATGATTCGCGCTGTTCACACTCCCTTGTACTGGAGAAACCGCTTTGTAAGAGTGTGACCTTGATGGAATCAAACGGGTGGTTTTCGGAGTTTATATGCCGAGACAGAGGCAGATCCGGAAGCGAATGAACATGTGAACGATGGTTATTGAAGCGGGTGCGGAAGGCCGTGTCAGTCTGACCTATGTATTGAATACTGCATATTCCGCACTCGAGAAGGTATACTACATTAGAGCTGTCGCAGTTAAGGTTTGAGTGAATGGAGTATTTTAAATTGGAATGTGTGCTTTGAGCAACGTTGGTTACCTGTATGTGTTTGCACACCTTGCAGCGGGCCTTGCCGCATGGCTGACATCCAGTTACAGGTGTCTTATCGGTTAAGACACCTGTAAACGCCCCAGCGACGTTTGAACAAATGATGGACGCTCTTCTTCACGGTTTCAAGTGGTCAATCTGATTGTGCTACCTGGATGACGTCATTGTCTTTTCGCCAACTTTTGAGACACACACCGAGCGGCTCTCTAAAATTCTTTCTGTTTCCGCAAAGCAGGGCTGCAGCTCAACTCCTCCAAATGCTACTTCCATTGCTGGCAGCTCGCTGTCCCCGGACACCTTGTCGAATCCTCCGGTGTTTGTCCCGATCCAGAGAAAGTTCGCGCAGTCAAAGATTTTCCTGTGCCGACGTGTTCTAACGACGTTCGAAGCTTTGTAGGCCTGTGCCCCTACTTTCGAAGATTTGTGAACAATTTCGCTAACGTTGCACGCCCTCTCACAGAACTCCTCAAAAGGCTGTGGCTTTTGTCTGGGGTCCAGAACAAGCCAGTGCATTCGCTGAAGTGACCATGCCCCTCACGTCACCACCGATTCTCGGTCACTTCGATACGTCCGCTCCATCAGAAGTGCGCACCGACGCCAGCGGCCATGGCATTGCCGCTGTTTTGGCTCAACGACAGAATGGTAGCGACCGCGTCATTGCATACGCTAGTCGTCTTTTGTCACCAGCGGAGCGCATTTATTCGCACTGGACTGACGCATAGCGTCAGTCCCGTGCTCTTTGTCTGTCGGTGTGTTGCTTTGCGCCACAGTTTTTTCCTTCAGAAGGCATTTATTCCATTACCGAAAGCGAATGCCTCGCGCTCGTCTGGGCAGTGGGCGAATTCCGCCCCTATTTGTATGGAAGGCAGTTCACCGTTGTCACCGACCACCACGCCTTGTGCTGGCTCTCATCGTTAAAGGATCCTACTGGACGGCTGGGTCGGGGGGCCTTACGGCTGCAAGAATACTCATTCACCGTCGTCTATAAGACGGGACGCCAACATGAGGACGCTGATTGCCTGTCGCGGCAGCCAGTGGATCCACCAGATCTTCCTGAGAGCGGCGAGTCTACATGCGTGTTAATACTTTCAACGTTTCCTAACAGAGTGGCTGATCAGAGCAACAACAGATATACTCGCCATGTACGTTTCTCCACATCATCGGGACTGGGACGAAGCTCTTGCCTTCGTAACATTTGCCTACAACACGTCTCGGCATGAATCTGCGGGTTTTTCTCCATTATTCCTCTTACGAGAACCCACACTGCCATTCGACACGCTACTTCCTCCCATTTTCGATGCATCAGAATACGCTCGTGATGCCATCGCTAGAGCTGGAGAGGCACGCGACGTGGCCCGCCGTCGTCTTAACCCTTCGCAAGAAAAGCAACGACGCGTCTGCAACGCCCGCCACCGCGATGTATACTTCAACCCTGGTGATATGCTCCTTCTTTGGACGCCGTCACGGCAAGTTGGCCTGTGTGAGAACTTGATTTCCCCGTATTCTGGTCCGTACAGTGTCCTGCGCCAAGTCACTGACGTCACGTATGAAGTCGAACCTCTGGACACCACCATAGCCCGATTGTCTGCAATAGTTCACGTCACTCGACTAAAGCGTTATCACTAAGACCAATCAAGCAACAAGTCGGTGTCTTCGCAGCCGGGGATAGCACTACAAAGTGCTATGGAAGATGAAGACGGAGACAGTACGAAAGAAGACGACGTTCCCTGATTTCGCGCGGACTTGCCATCTTGTATGCCTGGCTCAGAGTGCGGCTGCGTATACACCTCGTGAGTATAATCTGCAACGCATTTTGTTATATATATATGTAGGATGAGGCACAGGTGATATAGTGATGAGGCACAAGGACCAGCGCACGCGTGGAATCGCAGAAGCGTTTGGAATTATAAAAGCGAAAGACAGGTGCGTGAGCCAGCCTTCAATCGCTCTCACTGATGCTGAGGTTTCATATCTACAGCATACGTGATCCGATGCTGGTCGGGGTTGATAAGGTTTGTTAGTACCTTCCTTTCTGTTTATATATGCCACGTTTTTTCCATTAAACTTTCGGTTGTTAGACAGGGCTTGTGTCGTGTACTTTCTTGCTTTTTCGTGTCCTTTTTTGCGCTGACCGTCCTGACATTGCAGAGTCACGCCCGCATCTCTAACATTAAATAGCTCGGAAACCAACACAGCTACCTTTGTTTTTCTTCCCGGGGTGGCATCAACACTAAAAGCTCACAAGGAAAGGGCCATTTGGGATCAGTTTCTTGCCACACCTTGCCGTGTTTTGCCGCACTGCTGTGTGCAAGATCGATTAAGGCTTCTTCGTTCAAGCATTCTGGGTGTTGTTTTCCCTATCCACAACGCTTTTGGTGAGTGCAAGTAAGTAGTACTGCATGACACATGTAGGAAAAAAACTGAAGCCATATATGCCGCACCGGGCATCTTTGTTAATTTGCCAAATCAGAAGGAACGGAAGCCATCCTGCAAGCGAATGAGGGGGGATCAGTGCTCACAACAAACCTTCCAAAGAAAAACCTTGTTATGAATTCACGCAATAAAACGTAATTTGTCAATAAGTGCTTTTTTATACTCCTGCACTCACCTAAGTCAGCTTTGCTGGCTGTAGTCTGGTTTTAGGGCCTGTAGATGTATACGTACCTCAAAATTAATTGAAATTGAATTAGGTAACATTGCAACAGACCTTTCGACCTGCGGGGCACGGAGGTGGCGTGGGTTGTATATGGGGGACGGTTTAGCATAAATGCACGTCTTTAAAAACAGATTAAAACATTAAAATGGGCGAGACACTAGTGGGCATGTTAAATTTCCTAGATCTTGAAAGGTACTCTGGTTGCTGATATTCCACCAATGCAGTGCGACTCTTGCTCCTATGTAAGCTTATTAGAGTACTTTATAAACAAATAGGCTTAGTTAAAAATACCGAGTAATCATGGCAGTACTTCTGAACACCGGAAAATGCAATGAAACCGATAGCGCATGTTTTGCAATGCACACTATTAGTTAATGGAACAATTAGTGAATGGAACATGCTGCCCGATTCACTGGTTTCCTCTCCTTCCATTACTGCATTCTTAAACGAGCTCCATACTCTTGCCTATTCGGGTCATTCGGCGTTTCTGACCACCAATCATTAACGGCACGCTGGGGTCACGACGAGTGCATTTGTAATTTTTTGTTTTCTTTTCTCTTTTTACTTTCCTTTGCATATCTTTCAAGCAAGCAATGCCCTTGAAATCATGTCTGCATTTATGTCTCGTGTATCTTTTTTTTTACTGAACTCTATCTGATTGTTGATCCATTCCTGTAATGACCCTTCAAGGGTTAACAGTATTAATAAACAAACAAACAAACAAACAAACAAACAAAGGTGCCCCATGAGCTCTGCGAAAGTAGCAGTAAGCTCACAACCTGCCTATTTTTGAGAAGCTTGCTCGGCAAGCTTCCTATGCTCGCGCCTTGTCTGGCAGCGGCGGCGGCGTGTACACTGCTACGATGATTCTAACAATGCTCACTAGATGGCGCGCCGCCGCACACGGCGCCGGCTTTCCGGTGATTTCAAGAATGCTCACTAGATGGCGGCGCCGCTCAAGGCGTCGCACACCACTCTCGGCACGTGCGCTTCCTTTCTCTTCGCCGGGAGCTCACGCAGTGAACACTCTTCGTTACCGCTCGGCCGCATGAACACCGCAGAAGCCAAGGCAGCAGCGCGGCAGGCTCGCAACGCAGCAGCAGCTCGGGCTAGCCGCCCGAGGGCCCCATGTAATGTATATATAACAACGTTGTCACGTCTCTATATCATGGTAAGAGATGTGTACGGAGGATTCGCGTGTTACCCGATCATCTCCGAGCAAGCTCCTCTAACATCGTTCACTTTGTGGATATGGCGGTGATTTTTGTTTCGAACTACAGAAGACAAGCAGTGCATCTACTTCAACCCACGCTGAATTTCAAAACACGCAAGGAATGAAAATATAAGTGCCCTGTATGACAAATGTTGTAGGAAACTGCTCAGAAGGCGCTTCGGAAAAGCACGCGTTTTACTTCAACGTTTCACGTTCTCCGGGATCGTTAGTTTTATTATCCCAATAGCGTTAAAGAGCTCGTTTCGCAGAAATTCCGGCGTCGGCGGCGGCGTCGTTGTTGTGAGCGAAAAATCATCATCTTGTCCATGACCGAAAAATCGAGAAAGATGCAAGCAAAACAAATAACGAAAATTTGCGGGACTGAGATAGGATCGAACCCAGGCCGTCCGCGTGGCAAGCAGGTGTTCCACCACACAGCCATGCTTCTGATTGCAATCACATGGAAAATAACTTCCTCTGGTTGGAAATGCAGTGAAAGTAACTTTCATGCTTTACAAACACACCCGTCCTGTATACAGGCGTCACAATACAACATGTAATATCGCAGTAATATTGCGTGGTACAAGCGTACATTGCCATCGGGCGTCAGAACATGTGAATATCACATTGACATCGTGGTTCAAAGCCGGCCGCCCATTACGTTACTGCGCGTATTCCCTAAAGACCACGTAGTGGGTGCATAGCAAGTTCGAAAACATTTCCCGCTCATAATTGCTCGTGGTTTAAAGCATGCTACCCATTACATGGTATGCACTAAGTGACTGAAGTACGCACTAGGGACACGATATCGCTATCGCGTTCAACTCTGAAAGGCAAAGCTTAAGGGTCCCCCCAATTTTTTTGCGCTAGCAATTATATGGACACTCTCGGCTAATTTTTACCGTCGCAATCACCGCCATGCCCCGGATGTGTATCTCTATGTATATATATAAAAAAGGCACAAGGAAAAATAAATACGAAGAAAACGTTCGAAGGCACCCGACAGGGGAATCGAAGCAGTGACCCCTCGCACCGCAGCGCGGTGCGTTAGGCTACTCAGCCACTCCCCATGCCTGTGCCGGCATAATAATGGCAAGCTATTGATTCACACCATTTACCGCTGGCGGTATGCAGATCTCGGAGGAGCTTGAACCTGTTTTCTATCAAGCAACGCTCCTACATTTCCCTTCATTTTGAAAACTGCCCTTGAGACGCGCACGAAAAAGGGGCCCCTTTCTGTACCCACTCGTGATGTGGAACGAAAAAAACGCGAGACCTGCGCTGAACGCACAGCACAGTCAAAACGAAAGCTGCGAGAGCCCCATTTCTAAAAATTGGGGGGACCCTTAAGCTTCGCCTTTAAGAGTTGAACGCGATAGCGATATCCCGTCCCTACCGCGTACTTCAATCACTTAGTGCATACTATGTAATGGGTAGTATGGTTTAAACCAGGAGAAATTATGCGCGGCAAATGTGGGAAATGTTTTCGAACTTGCTATGCACCCATAACGTGGCGTTAAGGGAATACGCGCAGTAAGGTGTGTGCCGTTTGTAATGGGTGGCTGGCTTCAAACTATGGAATCGTTATGATAGTCACATATTCTGACGCCCGATGGCAATTTACGCTTGTACCACGCAATATTCCTGGGATATTGCATGTTATATTGCGACGCCTATATAAAGGACGCTTGCGTTTGCGAAGCATGGAAGTTATTTTCACTGCATTTCCAAGCAGAGGAAGTTATTTTCACAGTATATCCAAGCAGAGGCATGGCTGTGTGGTAGAACACCTGCTTGCCACGCAGACGACACGGGTTCGATCCTCACTCGGACCTGAAAATTTTTATTATTTATTTGATTTGCATCTTTCTGGATTTTTCGGTCACGGACAAGATGATTTTTCGGTCACGGACAAGATGATGATTTTTCGCTCACAACCAACGACGCCGACGCCAACGCCGACACCGACGCCGACGCCGGAATTTCTGCGAAACGAGCTCTTTAACCCTATCGCGTTAAAACCCGTTGCAAAATGTCTTGGGGCTACTAATACAAGTGCGCTTGCAAGGTACCCACTACTCCATTAATTGATTCGGTGGCTGATGACGACGAAGATATATGGCTGAGCCCTTTTTAATAGGTTGGAAGCATTCAACGACCCCTCGTAATGCAATTCATATTGCGTGACGCCTAGTAACACAATTCGCATTCTGTGACGCCTGGTTGTTGTTTTACTCTTCTACCACGCTATATTGCGCATGCTAACGTGGTTCCTTCCCGACATAACGCTTGTATAGGGTTTTTATGCGCAGGAGTTTCGAGCACAGGCATGGCTCAGTGGCAGAACATTTCGCTGGCACGGAGTGGACCCAGGTTCGAACCCCCGTTCCATCCTGGACATTCTTTCTTATTTCGTTTTTTTTTATTATTTCGTGCGATAGTGGTTACGGACACCGGCGGCGGCGGCGGCGGCCAACTACGGCACCCTTGTTGTGATCTCATAACAGCTTTCGCTCTAAAGAAAGAACAGCTTGCACCTTGCGTCAGACGCCACCGCGTGGCAGGAGACGCAGATGGGTCATTCCGCGCGCCGCACTTTAAAAGAAGAAACATCTAAGAGCGTCGGGTTCTGCGTTGTCGACACTTGCAGTGCGTTGTTACAACACAAAGGCGTAACAACTGTGATAGTTGTTAGTTCACGCTCGTCCTTTGTAATCGCGCTTCCTTTTCAAGCGTCATTCTTTGTGCTTCAGTGGAAAGCTGCAAGTATCGAGGCTGCTCGTCGATCTTCGTGCGACATTCCAATTTCTTGCTCTCGCATTCATTGCTTCACCCTTGCGGCGAAACTATGACTTTTTTGTCCCTGTCGTTTCAACTTTCCTGAGCACCTTACGCCACAAATGTCAGTAATTAACCGATTGAAGCGCGCACTGAGAGCGGTTTCTGGCGTCCGCAGAACGCACGCGAGCGAACGGACGCACCCGAGCGAGCCTGCTAGCGCTGCTCCTGGACCCCTCCAGAGGGCGCGCAGGTAGTCCTCGCTAACCTTTAAAAATATAGAGACCTTAGCGAAAAATGTCCTGTGGAGCCTCTGGCGGCAAAAACATGAACGATCCGATATACACGGCTACGTGACCGTTGATTGCTGTACGTGGTCGTCGATTTTTTTTGTTAGTATTGAAATATTTTTATTTATTTATTTGCAGCCTACTGCGGTCGAAAGACCAAGCAGGGGGGGGGGGGGGGCGGGGGGGGCATAATAAAAAGTAATTCACAATGTAACTACAATAAAAAAAACTTCAAGGAAGAAAAAACATGATCAGGCAGTAGAACACAGAAAAACAAATAAATAAAGCAAAATAGCAGCAAGAGAATGCAAATCGCAACTAGAGAATGCAAATCAAATGCAATGTGAGACAGTCTCGAGAGCTTCTGCTGTAGGGTTAAAAACAGAAACATACATAGTTATCAAAGTCAGGATTATCATTATCACGGAACGCTTCAAAAAGTAACTCGTTCCACTCATTGGTAGTCCGAGGAAAGAAATAGTTCATGAAAAGATTAGTTCTTGCGAAGTAAGGTTCAAGAGTGCGAGCATGTGTATGTCTAGTTTGTCTTGAAATTCGATTTCTTATATAAGTTTCTGAACTAACGTTAAGTTTACGAAAATAAAGCGAATGTAGAAATTTCAGCCGGGCAATTGCTGTTCGGTATTGTAAAGAAGGGATGTCATTAGGTATTGCAAAGTAGGGATGTCATTAGGTATTGTAAAGTAGGGATGTCATTAATGGCCATCATAGTTGTTGGTGAGTCATTTCTGTGGTAGGCATTAAAGATAAAACGAACCGCTTTCCGCAGCACCATCTCAAGTTTCTTAATATATTTCTTTAGATGTGGGTTCCAAACGACACTCGCATAATCTAACTTTGGCCTTATAAAATTGTATGCGAATAGTTTGATTTCTGAGGGTGCTGTTTTTAATTTATGCTTCAAAAAAGAACTTTTTAGAAGCAGATGAGCACGTTTTATTAACGTGAGTTGACCATGTTAGGAGGTTTGTAATTGTGACACCTAAATATTTATATTCGTCAACCTAAGTCAAAGGACAGTTGTTAAGATAATGCATATAATTGAAACGATGTTTCTTATTTGTTATATGCATTACAACTGATTTATTACTATTTAATTTCATTGACCAATCTTCACACCACTTAGAAATGGCACACAGGTTAGATTCCAGGCATTTATCGTCATTCGGAGCAGTAATTGTTTTAAAAAGTATGCAGTCATCTGCAAAAAGCTTTATGTGTACTTGTGATGTTCTATTGATTTAACAATGTCATTTATGTACACTAAAAAGAGAACAGGTCCGGAAACACTGCCTTGAGGGACACCGGACAATACTGGTAGAATACCAGACATGCAGTCGTTTACTTTAACATACTGCTTGCGATTATGAAGGTAAGAACCAACCCAGTCAAGGAGGTTAACAGGTAGGCCTAGATTATGCAATGTAGAAATGATTTTGCTGTGCGTGACAAGATCGAAGGTTTTACTGAAATCTAAAAAAATAGCATCAATTTGGTTCCCTGTATCAAGCGACGACGTGAACTCATGAATTGGGCGTTGTGGTCGACAATTTTTTTCGAAATACGTGCTGTAATGGCGACAGCAAGCTGTTTTTTTCAAGATATATGGTGATGTAACGTGCAGCTATGTGTTCTAGTAGCTTACGTGACGTACACGTTAAGGAAATAGGCCTGTAGTTTTCAATGCTTAGGCGATCCCCTTTCTTAAATACCGGTAGTACACGTGCCGTGCTCCAATCATCAGGAGTGAAGGAATTTTCGAAGGAGATACGAGAAACGTTCGTTAAAATGTGCGCAACGGGTTCGGCATACCTACGCAAGAATGTGTTAGGGATATTATCTGGACCAGCTGAGGATTAATTTTAGGTTCAGCAGCAAAGAAAATATACCCTGATAAGTTATGAACTAAGAAGACATTACTGGAAGAAGGTTTTCATGTGGTGATTCATACTGGGGAGCATAAAATACGGAGCAGAAGTATCTGTTAAACTATCAGCGACAATCGACGCATTACTTACGATGGAACCATCAAGTGTTATTTGACTGCGTGTAGCATCCGTTTGTTCTAAATATCGCTAGAATTTTTCAGGGCTTTTTGTAAAACATTCAGGCAATGAATGAGTCAAATACATAAATTTTGCGTCGGAGAGTTTAGAAGCGACGCTCACTTATAATTGAGATATTACACTAACGCGGTTTTAATGTTTTTTTGCTCATTTTAGCCTACGGTGTAAATGAATGGTTTCTCTTGTCATCCACGGATTGTATTTGTCAGTGCTAACAATTTGGGACAAACTTTTCAATGCAATTATGAATAGTGTCTTTCAGACCATCCCAGAGGGTCATGAAGCAGCCCGGCATGTTATCACAAAATTCCCACAAACAGTCAACTATTGCATGGTCATCCGCTTTAGCGAAATCCTTAATCTTTTTCTTTGTTTTTTTGTGCGGCTTCGTATCACCCAGCGGATCGGAAAGGTGCACCGCCTTATGGTCCGAGACACCATCAACCACATTCACAGAATATGTAGAAATATCATTACTAATAAAAATAAATCTATTACTGAGCGGGCGCTTCCTGCTTCTCTGGTGTACTCGGTAACAGTATGTTTTAGATCACTCATGATCATAATATCCGCAAGAGGGTTTATGTCCGCATCAAAAAGGGAAACGGGGTCACGCCAATCAATGCAAGAGGTATTATTACCACCGGCGAGTATCACCCTGCTGTTCGAAAATGCAGCCATATGATCGCACAGCTTCGAATTCAGGGGAAGCCGATGGAGGCCTATACACACAATAAAGAAATGGTCCCAGCGGTTTACTCTTAGGAACAAACTTTCGTAACCATCGATTTGGTTTACAACAACACCAGACAATGGATGCCGTAAAACAATGGCTACGCTGCCGCCCCTACTTGGCCGATCACAACTAAAAATGCTATAGTTTGGAGGGATTACAACAGAATCAGAAACGTTGTCATTTAACCAGGTTCCCGTAATTATTGTTATGTGTGAATCATGTTCAATAAGCAACAGTTCAAGTTTACCAATTTTATTTACAAGGCTCCGGGCATTATAATTTAGTATCCTTATATGTTAGCGCGATAGCGTTAAAGAGCTCGTTTCGCAGAAATTCCGGCGTCGGCGTCGGCGTCGTTGGTTGTGAGCGAAAAATCATCGTCTTGTCCGTGACCGAAAAATCATCATATAGTCCTTGACCGAAAAATCGAGAAAGATGCAAATAAAATAAATAATAAAAATTTTCGGGTCCGAGTGAGGATCGAACCCGTGTCGTCTGCGTGGCAAGCAGGTGTTCTACCACACAGCCATGCCTCTGCTTGGATATACTGTGAAAATAACTTCCTCTGCTTGGAAATGCAGTGAAAATAACTTGCATGCTTCGCAAACGCAAGCGTCCTTTATATAGGCGTCGCAATATAACATGCAATATCCCAGGAATATTGCGTGGTACAAGCGTAAATTGCCATCGGGCGTCAGAATATGTGACTATCATAACGATTCCATAGTTTAAAGCCAGCCACACATTACAAACGGCACACACCTTACTGCGCGTATTCCCTTAACACCACGTAGTGGGTGCATAGGAAGTTCGAAAACATTTCCCACATTTGTCGCGCATAATTTCTCCTGGTTTAAACCATACTACCCATTACATTGTATGCACTAAGTAATTGAAGTACGCAGTAGGGACGGGATATCGCTATCGCGTTGAACTCTTAAAGGCGAAGCTTAAGGTATCAGGCCAAGTGTTGGAAATTTTTTTTTAAAAAGCGATAATCACTAAATATTATTAGCCTACAATATAAAACACATCTTTTTAGGCACATGTGAGCATTTTAAAGCAAGTACTATTTTTCGCTAATTTTTCATAATTAAAAATGTCATTAAAAGTGGGCCTCACGCGAACACTCCTAACTCAAATTCCGTTCGATCAAAAAGATTTCTTTTTTGCAGGGACATGAAAAAGGCTTTGGCCTGTGCAATGAACCAAAACAAATGAGATCTGATGAATATTAAAAACATAGTAATAAAATAACCCAAAAAGTATGCACTTGCACTAGGGGCACCTTCGTATAACAGGCAGCCATATTAAAACTTGTTGACCGATTTTGTTTATTGAGGTTCATTGCACGCCTACTAAGTTGATAAGGAAGTGTGCCAAGTTTTAATCAAAAATGTTTATTAAAAAAACAGTTATGACTGTTCGCGTACGGAAAAATACCAGAAATATGAGTTCTGAGAAAATCAACAAAAAAGATTTGAAACAGGTGCAGCGCTTACACAATGTGATCAAGAGCGCTAAAATTATCAATATTCGTAGCCAGTTCCATCGCGGACCTTATTATTGTGAGCCTTTGCTCGAGTGGCAACTGTTAATTTTTGTTTCTAGCTTGCAATGCAGCATCAGTGCCATGACGGGACGCTTTCGCGCTGGGGTTCTGATCATTTGTGAGGCAAGCTTTTGCAGTCTGGAGGCCTGGATCGATCCGAATTTGCTCAAAACATAAAATGTGCTCTTGTTTCCACTATTGAAATGACACACAGCGTCAAACAAAGCAAATTTGATTGTTTACAGGCTCACGTACGTGTCCTTGAGTGTGATCAACACATGTACCACGTTACGCGTAGCCGTGGTGAGAAGTTTATGACTTTTATGAACCAAAATGATATGTTGACAAAGCTTTTAGAGCATTATTACATGTTCGCACTTGATATGATTGCTAAATAACCAACAAAATACTACATATCTAGTTATAATCTTGTGATTCACACAAAAACGGCACTTTCAGTTTTGGTTTCGTATGTGATAGGTGGTCTCACATTTTTTCTTGTATCTTTTGAAAAACTCGGCGTAGACAGAAACGTTTTGCAGCAAAATGACGGGCAATAAATTGCGCGTTTACCATGACCAAAAACCAAAAACTGACATTTTGAAAAAAAAGTCGCTTTTTTCACTTGGCCTCATACCTTAAGGGTCCCCCCAATTTTTTATGTCTCTGTACGCGGTTTACGTCAATGTGCCGCATCCCGCTGCTTTGGAAGTGCTACACGTTCATTTCTGGCGTCGTTCCATACAAAGAGTGTGTCATCAATTTTCAAATTATCATGGCAAAGAGACACGCGCTTCTTATTCACTCGATCAATTTTCGCGCTATCTCAAAGAAGCTTACGCACGCGCAGTGTTTCGTGACTGTAGTAATTTTGAATGAAAATGTTGGTTCTTTTAAGTTTGTTCGTATTTTTAATGACAGCCTGATTTTCATTGTAATCTTGAAAATAGGCTATTACTGGGCGTCGGCCGGTGCGGCGGCCAAAGCGGTGAATACGGGCTCGTATTTAACTCGAAATTTTTTCTCAAAAATGTCATCAACACTTTTTCTGAAAGGTGCCTCGTTTTGCCCACTGTTTTCCAAAATGCCATAAACGATTATGTTCGACCTTCGACTGCGATCTTCAAGGTGAACAAGTTTTCTGCTTTGCAAGACCACTGAATTCTGAAGGGACAACGACGATGTCTCAAGCGCTGTGATTAGCGTCGAGCTTTCTTTTGGTTCTTACATAAGTTGCTCTAACGATTCTAAACGTGAGTCAAGATCACGAATGAGCAGTTCGTTTCTTTATATTCAAATATTTTACTTCATAAAAATGTACATATTGGCCTGCGTTAGTGGTATGCATTTAGATGGCGCTGCCTTCGCGTGACGTAATGATGTCATGCTCGTCAGCGCGTCTTGAGCAACTTTTCAGGGTGCTCATGCAACCATGCACGCAGTTTCCGGGTGGCTAAGATTAAGGTGCGACATATATTAGGGGCGAAGCTCCTTAGGGTGTGGGTCTGTCCCTCCTCTGTAGTAGCTGTAGTAGGTAGGTAGCCACGTATAGTGGAATGTACCCACTCCACGTGATAACGATGACGATGACGCAGTATAGTGGAATGTACCCACTACACGTGATAACGATGAAGTATAAGCGCGTTCCAGTATAGTGGAATGTACCCACTACACGTGATAAGGATGACGATGACGCTGATGACCATGAAGTATAAGCGCGTTCCAGACCACACATTCTCTTTCCTGCCATGGATGAAAACGATCGAGCTTCGCCCACTCATCATCATTCACTTCGTGCTTATGGCGTGATTTTTTGCTTAACAGAACTGCAAATTGGGCTATTGGTGAGGATTCATATGTTTCCTTCCTGCAATTCATCTCAGAAATGACGTACACTGCTACTCGGCGCGGCCGTGCACATACGTAGTGACGTTTTCTATGACTTGGCTTGACTCGTGTATCGAGAGAGTAACGACGCCAGAACGAGCCACCCATGACACAGGCGCAGGCAACCTTGGGCGCAGGCGCACACATTGAGGTAAAAATACAGGGAAGGTGCATAATGCCGCATCGTCCCATTGTAGCAGCTTGTTATTTTCAAAAATAGTTGAACAGCTCAAAATAAAGCCTGGTTAAGCATAGTTACAGGAGCTCCTGCGAAAGCAGAATGACGACAGCCTTCACAAATTGCGAGAAGGACCGCCGGCATCGCTATCATTTCTCAGCGTTGCTGGAGGAAAGGTACGTCCGTGTTTGGTGCCTTTCAGATCGAAAAATAGTGCTTGGAAAATAACTTACGTGCTTTTGGGATTAACTACTGCAGCCACAAACACCTCAAAGGCTGAGCTTTCTCTGACGCCGTAAAAGGATAGGTCGAGAAAAATCAGTTGTCGGTCCATTAACACGTAGGAGAGTAAGTCAGCGCCGCGAGTAGCCATTACGGCGAATGTGGAACATTATTTTTCCTCTTGTTAGCGTCACGTAGCACAAGATCTTACTACGAGCTGGCAGCTGATCAATAATTCCTCGCATACTACGTGAAAGCATCAAGTCTGCCGGGACGAGATGAACGAAGGAAAGAAGCGGACATTTTAAGGGCTCGTTTTTCTTTGCTAGACAATATTAATTAGAACAGACAATAATGCCAAGGAAAGAATAGGGGATGTTTTTAGTAGTAAATGTAATGTGAATGTGAAGAAAGAAAAGTGGACGAAAAGATAACTTCCCGCGAGCGGGGACCGAACCTGCGACCTTCGAATAACGCGTCCGATGCTCTACCAACTGAGCTACCGCGGCGGCCATCGTCCCGTCCAGTTTATGGGGTATTCGCAACTCCATAAAACGCTCCTTGAACTGGCAACACTGGTCGAAAAAACAAAGATGGCTACGCTTAACAGGGTCAGCGCGGCACTTTCGCTTCGCACTGTTATGCACAGCAAACGGGTTTGAGCCTTTTTGGGAGTTTTGGGCCCGGCTCTTAACTTGCATCCTAAAGGTACTACCCAAAACGCCCTACCAAAGGAGGTTTTAGGGGGGGTACGCAGGGCAAGATGGCGGTGCCTGTTGAAGCGACAGCCGTCCACTTCGAATCTTTCTAGGCGTCAGCCTGCATTATTAAACTCATTCATTCCCAAATAATGCTGGTATTTGATTTAGATTTGAGTAATGAGGCTTCGCTAAGCGTATACTGCCGATAAAACAGCTCCGTTTTCGAGATACACAGTCAATTTGCGGTGCAGAAGGCTTAACAAGGTTTGTTTACAAGGTAAACGGAGTCAAAAGAGGGAATCAGCAGAGTCTTTAGGAGGTAACTTTGGTGTTTTTATTTCTAATTTCGGGGGCTTGAACGCATTGGAAGTTTTTCTGCTTCTTTTGAGAGCTTTTAAAACGCCCCTTTATACGCGGCCCGAGAGAGGGCGAGAAAAAAGATATTTCAGGCACTATACTAGCGTTTTAGAGACATCTCTGGCAATTATTCATCGCTAGGACATATTAGAACATGGAGATTAATGTATTCATGCACAAACACGACATATGCATACAAGCACGCACGACACAGGAATCGAACTCGCGACCACACGCACTGAGAGCAAACTTCATATCCATCACACCACAGCGCCACCACTACCTTGCATAGTTTTTCACGGGGGGTATATATCTACAAAACGGCTACTAACCCGTGGGCGACACCTCAAACTTTTGTTCTCGTAGCATCGGCATGTCTTAGCGCTTTCGCAAGGCCAGTACATAAACTCAGGGGCGTCACGAAGGCCAAGGTAAACGCCTTCAGCTTCGAACTATTCGGTTCGTCGTGTCCTGCCGCTAGAAAAATTGTAAACGTGTGCCCTCTTGAATACTTCGACACTGTTTCACTCGCCCGAAATTCGTGGATACCAGCGTGACAAAAGGTATCCTCAGTTGGCCGAACATATGTGCATTCCATGGGCGTATGATGTGGAGCTATTTTCGTTGTTTCTGCCGCGAGCTGCACGCGTCCCATGGCAGCGGCGTGTTCTGAGCTGTACGAGACCGCCTGTGTTTCCATTGATGGGGTCTGTGCCTCCCGCCGCACGAAAGCCCTCAGAGACGAGTACGAAACACTGAGCAACACATCTTTATCATTTGAAAACTCTGACGCGACTGACTGTCAGCGGCCGCTAAGCGCGAGCCGTGATGTGCCTGTGTCCATCGTTCTCGTCATCCACCGGCGCGCTCACCGCTACGACTCCCATAGCATATAAAAGTTACTCACGCAGATGCCCACAAGCGTGCGCAGGGTGCCTCTTCAGGTGGAAGGGGGGGGAGGGGACGAAGGCTCGTCGCTGCGCCCACCCTCCCTATTAAGTCAATGCACGGGGAGACTCCCCCCTCCCCCCCCCCCCCCCTCGCCCCCCCCCCCCCCCCCTTCCCGTGTGCACGCCTATGCAGATGCCCGAGTTACAAGGACATTGTAACGCGCCTACACTAGAGTGTACTAGAACAGGGGAGTGCCCGGAACGAGCTTCAAAAAGTGAAGCCCGAATAGGGTCAATGCGCTCGTGGCGCTGCGGTCGGTAGTCTGCAATGTGTAGTCGTTTTAAGAGTTGGGCGCGGCTCCGCCAAAGTGGTTCAGGGGTAGAATGCCCGCTTCCCACTCAAACGGCCCGGGTTCGAATCGCAGCTGTAGATGGTCGATTTTAATTCTTAGTGTCATTTGTTACAGCTGTATTGGTTTGCCTTTGCTTCTTAAATCTAGATTTAATTGCTTCGTATTGCTACAAAAAGCACCCGATTTGCATCATTGTCTAGAAGAATATTTGTCAATGAATCTATGATACCTGTGTGTTTTTGGTGTCTCATGTGCTAATTGTTTTATGCGTTTTTACAATTGTGTACTGCTTCTAATGCTACCTATGAAAGTGTCATTGTGGTGCTGCTTGTACGTGCAATTGTTTGTAAGCCCTTTTTGGGAATGTGTTCATTTTGGATACGCTTGTTCAAATTACTGTTGGTATGCATGTATGCCCCTCCTGCTTTGGGCCGGCTACTTCGGCCCGCAGTATGATGAAAAAATCCACGCATCTCCACGAAGTGAATGATGACGAGTGGTTGAAGCTATGTCCTAATGTTCGTAATGTGTACGTTCAAGTCGCGGACTAGTATAAAGGGTCTGTGCTTCTAGGTGTGTTATATTGTTCTGTCACAATTATGATTGATATTAGTCGATTGTTAAACCTTTTTTTGTACCTCACATCCACCAATCTACCCGTGACGGACGTGGACGACGACAAGGCTAGGCCCTAAGGAGCTTCGCCCCTAATAAATCAAAATATGTGCATTAAACGTGAAAGAGTCAGTCAGCGCCACCAGTAACCATGACGGCGAGATTGGAACACTCTTTTTCTGATAGTTGGCGACACGTGGCATGGGATATTATTACGAGCTGGCAGCTCACCAATAATCCCTCGTATACTCCCTGAAAGCATCAAGTCTGCCATAACCAGACCCTCGCTACGAATGAAGGAAAGAAGAGGAAATTTTAAGGGCTCGTGTTTCAAATGTGATGTAGCGGTAACATGTCGCACTGATAAGGTAAGGGTGGTAGATTCGAATCTCGCAGGGTCACTCTCGTTTCCTTTTTTTTACTACTTTTTGCGTTGTGGCAGTGCTCGTTGTTTACTCCTAATTACAACCTGCACATGATCCAACTTCTTAAAAGCAAGTTTTAATCATAAGCTCTATATCGGCCAGTCGCTAGAGTCCCAGTGTGCTGCGCAACAGCGTCTAGTGTACCGTTTGCTATGTGACAGTGTACCAGCGCTCAGCGCCACACTGGTCCAATGACCATGTATGGCACTTAGCCAGCACCACTGGGTATTTCAGTAGGATGGCGGTGACGTCGTCATGTGGTGTCATAGTGGTGTCATTATGACGTTACAAATTCTCGCATCAGGATGAGGTCATCACCATACTGGGGTGATTCCACGAGAGATCGACACGGGTTCGAAAACTGACATTTTAAATTTGATTGAGTATTTTAAATTTTCTGCACATACCACCCAGTAGCCAGAAAGTGAACTTTGTTTTTGTATTAACTGCGCAGTTTAGGAGGGAAAAAATATCGAAGTTCTGTACGGAGGGACCGATTTCGTCCCTTGTCATTCTCGAAAGTTCACGACGATATAAAAACACAAATACTCACTTTACACAGAAAAAGCTTTTTCTATTAAATGTATGCGTAATGAAGAGTCACCCAGCATTGTTTGAAGCATGTGGACAAAAGGAAACTGCTTTTGAAAAATGCCTGAACAGGCGACATTTTTCAAAAGTTGCTATATTCGAGAATTTTTTACTCCTAAGATAAAGCAGCTAGAGTATCTTAACTTGGTGACTTATGACAATATAATCTGTTAAATATTGCCTGTTGATATCGTTGCTGTACCTCAAACGCATGTTTTTATAAATCGCCTCAAACTTTCAATTTTGGCGACAGGTAAGCCTATAGAAAAATCAATATTTAAAAAACCCCATCTTTGATTTTTCTTAAAATTCCGCAAAGAGACCCTCGCAGACCAAAGAAAAAGAATATAAAGAAACATGTTGCATTATTTTGTTTGCAGCGATAATATTGTGGGTACAAATCCCAGGTTTTCGAGGATGCGCTTAGGGATAAGAACATGAGAAATCGGGATAAAAAAAGGGGACCTAAGTGACTGAGTCGCTTGAACGCAACCATATTTGCAGAGGAGAAGCTGTTTTGGTAAATAAGAATGACCTTTTTAAGCACGGCATTCTGCGATACATAAATTTGCCCTTTTATATTGAGGCTAGAGACCTCCAACTTATTGGCGCCTCTGTTACTGACGCTCTCACATGAGACTGCTGTGAAAGTCATCTGCTTTTAACGTTTTATTTCAGAACACTTAAATGGAAATAGGCTCGCGAAAGGGACAACGGAAGCATAACGAATATTGAAATTGAGTAACGCTGCTGCCGCCGCCTTTAACAGAACGCGGTTTAGCGTTTCTTGCCACCGGCCACCTGCTCAACAAACTACTGCGCGCCCCCACCTTGGAGGAAATGTTTTATATCACAGGGTTTAAACTATAAAGAACACTGAGAAATTTGGAATTTCAACGAAACATAGTTTAGTAAAGCTCAGCAAAGAACGAGGCCACACTTTACAACCTAAGGGTAGCAAGCTCTGGAGTGGTTAAGCCGGCATCTGAAATGGTGGCGCAGATGGCTGTATGGCTGAAGAATGTCAAAATGCTCTATGCAAATGCAGACGACCTAAAAACCATTCGGTATTTTAAGATCCTTTCAGTGGAAATCGTTGCCACGTATTGCAGGCTTATGTTCTTGGCACGTTTGGCGAGGTACAGTGGCGGTCAAAATTTTACGGACCACGGGAGCGCGTGGCAAACAGAACCGCGACGCCTTCTGACGGCTGCCTGCGAAGCTCCTTAGCGCGCACTGCGCGCGCGCGCCTTTTTTACCTGCCAGCCAGCTCGTTCGCTGCCTTCAACAGCGCGCGCACCGGAACGCCAAAATAAGCGCAAGGTGTCACTTCTGCTGTAGCCGCGGAAATACCAAGCGGTGATATCGTGACGAAAACACGTAATTTGTACAGGCAATGCTCGGTGCGCGCCACATTCTACGCCTTAGTCCCGGACGCTCCGCGGTGCCGAAAACATGCATACGGCGTCAGTTTTTCGAAAATCGACCTTTGTGATAAGGTTACTCAACAACTTTCATTCATGTAACATATGCACGCTGGAATTTCTCGCGGTGTTCTGTGGAACTGCCTTGCGCCCGTTCATATGCGCTTTGGAAGAAGTGACACCTTGCGCTTATTCTGGCGTTCCGGTGCGCGCGCTGTTGAAGGGAGCGAACGAGCTGGCTGGCAGGTAAAAAAGGGTGCGCGCGCGCAGTGCGCGCTCTCGAGCTTCACAGGCAGCCGTCAGATGGCGTCGCGGTGCTGTTTAACACGGTGGCAGACGTGCCACCTCCCCGTTATAAAGGGGACGTTTTGCCCTGGTGGCAGACATGTCACCTCCCCGTTATAAAAGGGGACGCTCATAGCATCCATCCATCCACACGCGCTCCCGTGGTCCGCAAAATTTTGACCGCCACTGTACATCTGACGATAGAAATCATGGTCGTGTTTTGTTAGTGTCAAGCACTATTATAAGTCATCAGGAAAAAATGCAACGTTTTCAGCGTACTATGGCTTATGTTCAACGCATTCCCCAGCTTCAGAGGAAAGAAAGAAGGGGGCCACTCCAAATGTTTATGTTCTATCTTCTGACGTCCTGCCCTGGTGTCGGAGCATTTTAATTCATCTCTTTGCCTGCAAATATGTATGGATGGCCTGCGAGTGTGTCACCGTGTACTGAATTTCCGGCATTAAAGCTGAGCGATGCGCGCCAGAAATGCACCTTTATAAATAAGTATTCCTCAAAGTGTCAAAACAGCTTCTCCTCTGCAAATATGGTTGCGTTCAAGCGACTCAGTCACTTAGGCCCCCCATTTTTTATCCCGATTTCTCATGTTCTTATCGCCTGAGTGCATCCTCGAAAAGCTGGGACTTGTACCCACAATATTATCGCTGCAAAAAAAATAATGCAACATGTTTCTTTATATTCCTTTTATTTGGTCTGCGAGGGTCCCTTTGCGCGATTTTAAGAAAAATCGAACATGGGGTTTTTTTAAATATTGATTTTTCTATAGGCTTACCTGTCTCCAAAATTGAAATTTTGAGGTCAATTTATCAAAATATGCGTTTGAGGTACAGCAACGATATTAGCAGGAAATATTTAACAGATTCTGTTGTCATAGGTCACCAAGTTAAGATACTCTAGCTGCTTTATCTTAGGAGCGAAAAATTCTCGAATATAGCAACTTTTGAAAAATGTCGCCTGTTCAGACATTTTTCAAAAGCAGTTTACTTTTGATCACAGGCTTCAAACAATGCTGCTTCACTCTTCATTACACATACATTTAATACAAATTACGGTTTGTATTCCGCAAGGTCGTTTTTTAAGTGCTCCGCACTTAAAAAACGACCACGCGGAATACAAACCCGTCACTTTGAGGCGCTTTAAATTCTCAGTCTGTCATGTTGCCGCTGGAGTGCGCTTGAAGGACGGTGGTTGGTCGCTTTGTTACTAATGTTATAACTAATTTCGTTGGTCAATCTTTTCATTTTGTCGTTTAGAAAAGCAGATTTCCATCTTTCCGAGCGGGTGCCAACGTAACAGAAAATTGTTGATTTGTTGTTCGCTGCCCAGGATCAGAACGTCCATCTGCCATGTTTTGCAGTAAAACATTTTAGCGTAACCGAAGGTGTGTGTGACATTCGCACGGAATCAGCAAGCATTTAGTCATATCCATGTAGAAAACATCGTGTACCTGAACTGCTTACTGAGCACTTAAATTTTTGGCACCGGCTGTACAGGTTTATTGCCATTCTTGTTCACATTTCGTGTAGTACAGCCGCAGTAGTTCACTCTGGGCAAACCAACCATTAGGCTAAAAGCTGTACTCGTGTGCCATGACCGCTGTGGAGAACGTGGATAAGTGATTGCGAAGAATATAATAATTGTTCGAAGGTTGTTTCCATGATAGCTGATTCAAGTTGTTTATTAGGTTACACCAATCAGAAGCATTTTCATAAAAAGGGCCCAGCTGGCATTAGTGGCGCAAAGCTGAAACCAACAGTGTTCAACCTAGCTAAGTTTTTCTAGTAAAGCCTAGCTCTTGCTAGAAATGCTCAGTTTTTCTAGTAGTACAGAGTATGGCTAATTTCGCCTATTAAGGGCGGAGCACTTTAGAGAGGAAGGCTGTCGTCGTCTCTTGGCGTAACGCAGGTAAAACCACGTATAGCATAGCCAACTGTAGCATATTGAGCGCGCGCTCGCGCCAAACAGAAGTCTTCTTCCTCTCGCTCTTCGAGCGCCTTGATGATGACATCAAGTGCGCAAATTACTACTATGGCTAGGAAAGTACAACACAAAACAGGTATAAAAATTGAAAGAGGAAGCAAGCGAGAAACAGAAAGAAAGAAGATAGGAAGGAAAATATAAATAAATAGAGAAAGAAACTGGAAAAGAGAAGAGGAAAGAAAGGGAGGAGACTGCCCAGCTTCCGTCAGGCTTGGCACCCCGAGGGCGAATCTTTAACGCGATAGCGTTAGAGAGCTCGTTTCGCAGAAATCCCGGCGTCGGTGTCGGCGTCGGCGTTGTTAGCTGTGAGCGAAAAATCATCTTGTCCGTGACCGCAAAATCGAGAAAGATGCAAATAAAATAAATTATAAAATTTCCGGGTCCTAGTGAGGATCGAACCCAGGCCGTCTGCTTGGCAAGCAGGTGTTCTACCAAACAGTCACGCGTCTGCTTGGAAACACAACAAAAATAACTTCCTCTTCTTGGAAATGCTGTGAAAATAACTTTCATGCTTTACAAACACACGTGTCCTGTATACAGGTGTCACAATACAACATGTAATATCGCAGTAATGTTGCGTGGTACAAGGGTACATTGCCATCGGGCGTCAGAACATGTGAATATCACAACGACATCGTGGTTTAAATCCCATTACAAGAGGCTCACACGTTACTGCGTGTATTCCCTTAAGACTCCGTATTGGGCAGACAGCAAGTTCGAAAACATTTCACGCGCATAATTGCTCGTGGTTTAAGGCATGCTGCCCATTACATAGTGCACACTATGTGATTGAAGTATGCACTATGGACAGGATATCGCTACTGCGTTCAACTCTTAAAGGCGAAGCTTAACGGTCCCCCCAATTTTATTCCCCGGTTTCGGTCGGTTCTTCATGCTATGCACGTTTCACGTAGTTTTGGCGGGAACATATCTCATAGGTAGATTTTACGTGGTTTTGGCGGCAACATGTCACGTCACCAGTTACGTGATTTTACGCTATTTTGGTCGTGAAACTAGTTGCTACGTGATGTTACGTGTTTTCATTCACGTGATGTTACGTGATTTTTAGAAACATGGCTAGCTGTTACGTGTTTCTTGCGCGAACATGTCGCGTGACTAGCTGTTACGTCGTGTTGGCGGGAAGATGTCACGAGACTAGCTATTACATGGTTTGGGTGGGAACATGTCACGGTGACTAGCTGTGAGATTGTTTGGCCGGGAACATGTCACGTGGGTAGCTTTTAGGCGATGTTACGTGACTTTAATCAAGCGACTAGTTACTTTATGTTAAGTGTTTATCTATGCGCGTGAGCAGTTGTTACGTATTGTTACATTGATTTTAGAATAGCCACGTGATGGTACGTGATTTTTAGTCACGTCAATAAATGTTACGCGACGTTACCTGATTTTTAGTCACGCGGCGAGACGTTGCGTGACGTTACGTCATTTCGCTGACGTGACTAGTCACGTAGTCCACGTGATTTTTAGTGACGCGACTAGTTGTTACGTGACGTTACGTGATTTCATTCGCGTGACTATATGTAATGTGATTTTAGGGGCGAAGCTCCTGAGGGTGTGGGTCTGTCCCTCCTCTGTAGTTGTAGTATGTAGGTAGGTACCCACGTATAGTGGAATGTACCCACTCCACGTGATAAAGATGACGATGACGCAGTATAGTGGAATGTAAATGTGAGGCCACTGTTGTACAGCGGCCTCAGTGCCTCCCAGCGCCCTGTAAGACTCGCTGTACAGTCTTCCCCGTGCAGCACAGGTGGAACTGGCCACGCTTTAGAGTGTCCCACTGCCTCCCAGCATTCTATAATACACTGGAATTTTTCCCGAAAGTTGACGCCCGCGGCGCCGTCGCCGATCGTCCATTTTCGCGTTTGGCGAGGCATCTAAGGCAATATACGTTCAGCGTTAAAGAAACGCATAGATTGCCCATTCTTAATTTTGGTGACCTACATTCTAGCGTGCAGTCTTCAGCATATTGAATCATTCGTAGAAAAGGAATCTTTTCGACCTCTTCTTTCATGCAACTCGCTTTTCTCTGTGGAACAACTACTCTTGCATCTTGACCGTTCCGAAGTGGCTCTATTCAGCCAGTGATGGGCAGTATCGAAGATACATGTATCTTAGATACTATCTTAGATACACTTTGGGTGTCTTGTATCTCTATCGCGATACGTTTCGCAAAACGAGTATCTGTATCTGTGTTTCCGATACATTCAATAATATATCATATTTCTTAAGATACATGATACTGCTGTAGAAACAGAACCGTACGAAACAATAAACGTCGACCTGAATTCCGGTTCTCAAGCTGACATTGCTGCTCTAAGACACCTGAATAAAACTAACGGCTGTGACATTGTATACTTCCCCCAGAGGGCTCCTGTGAGCACAGACTATGATGTTTATGCCTCCCTATAGGTGAAGCAGAGTCACGTGATGGCGCTCGAGCCATCTCGACAAAAATAAGCGCGCGAACGTCTCCGAGCCCCCCTACCTTTTGTTTGATTGATGTTTTCGTTCTCTTTATTTGTGTAGATACCACTTGGTCTTAGCCACGGTACTGTTCCGACTACTCTAATGCGTGCGGCGTCTTTCACTCAAACGCTGGCGCCGCTATAATGTCGTTATCGAAGTTTGTCTTGCGAGGTGATTTGTTGCTAAGTCTCAGGAATGCATGAAGGGTGCTGCTTTACGTCTCACCGCTTTCACACATCAGCGATTTGAAAGATCTTGTGGATGTAAGCATGTCTTACGATGAGATTGACTTCCATGCGAATGCGATTCCAGCAACCATCGCACTATCGGTGCCGATGTTAGATGCAATAGAAGAAACATTTACGTAAAGAAAATATTTTGACGAGTTGTGTTTTGTTCTTCCTGCTGAATTATTCGAGAAGTTATTTTAATGATAATTAGACTGTTAGCCGGATCGCTTTCTTTGCTGTCCTCCGTTTGCATCTCGTACATTACCTGGGCCGCTCTATAGTTTTCGCCAGTCTGTATATTGTAATATATCTTTTGTAACCTGCTTCAAAAATACATTCTCTGGTCTATTTTTATTTTTTTTAACTGTCTACGAACGTGGTTTTATTTCATATTTCGCGGGCTTTAAAGCCCGAAAATTTTCACGACGCAGCATGTACGCTGCCAAAAAATGAATGGGTCTTTTGTAAATGCGCTCTACGATGCGTCGAAGCAAAGTTGGCCCTTAAGTGATTAAAAATCTGGCATAATTGGCCTTCTTTATTAAAGGAATTAAGTTCAATATAAAAAATACCATAGCGAGATGGACATGACATTAAACCCTAAATATTGGATTTCATTTAGCGGCGGTTTACCACTTTTTGTGAAATATTTGGTTATACTTACGTGAAACGCCCTGTATTCATTTTGGTTGTGTAATACGAAACTGCCTAGCTATTGGAGTTCTACATATTCACCTTCCATTTTTAGGTCACCGTAAAGTATTCTTATTGTTATAAATCTGCAGGTAAGCAAAGCTAGAAGTGGAAATGGTGCATAGGAGTGATATCCTGCCGGCGCTTTGTGCCACTACAATACGTCTGAGACGTTTCTGGACGGCTCAAGTTCTCTTGTAGAAGAAATGGTAAAAAATTGCACGTTAATGAATATGTTGCTAACGAACGGTTTACCCCCCGCAGATAAGTAGATTATGAAAAGTCATTGCGGTTTTATGTCCTCAAGGAATTGTGAGCGCTCACTCTGTAGTTATCGTCTTCGCACGATGCGTTACAAACAATATCGCTACCAACGTTGTTGCTGCTCTACACCTTTCGGTTGATGCGGTATCACAAAAACGGTAATATAGTAAGGCTGGACAGCGGTATTTGCGCCATGATACTGAGGCATCTTAATAACGTTCTTGCAAGTAGATGGCAACCCATTAACTCAGAGGCTTCAAACTCACCTCAACTAGCGGGAAGCAGTCACAAAATTTAGTCCTACTAGGACTATACTTTGCGATTTTCGAAGCGGTGTGGGGGGGGGGGGGGGGGGCAGAGCGGTTAGCATGTACACAATTTCGGCTGCTGTTGCCCCTTGAAAGGCGGTATTGCCCCTATATAAGATATAGGTGATCAAAGAGGATTTTACGTCAGCATTCCAACAACAGATTCATAGGAACCACATATTGACTACAACCTGCACGCCGATTCCGAAACACACAGCATTTTTTTCACGCTCGTGTTTCAATATTTAGTGACCACATGCGGTACCTCACGCCAAAAAAAAAGATGCTCGAGACCAGTCATGTCTGTGTGGCATACACTTATTAAGAAGATGAAAAAATATGGGACGAAGGCAGTCATGCGCGGACCGCGTGTTTGAGACCCCTGCATTAGCTGGTTGCCAAGTAGAGCAGCGACAGCCATTAATTACCAAGGTGTCAAGCAAAAACCACTAACTGCGCGTTAAAGAGCTGTCATGTTAAGCATCCACACAAATTACAATGAGTTCTTTCGGAATGAAACAAATGAGCAAGAAATACAAACATCTTATTACGAACAGGTATTTCGTTAAAATTAAACACAATTGGTCGCAGTTAAGAAATTATCAAGTGAACACATCTGTGCGTAGGGCTTTGCTGCTTCATTATATAGATCTATAATAGCTCATTTGCTAATGTATCGAAGTATCTTAAGATACAATTGGCAAGTATCGCATCGGATACAATTATTCCAGGAGTATCTTGTATCTGTATCTCAAATACTTTTTGTCCGAGTATCTTGTATCATATCGCGATACTATTTCAAAGTATCTTTGCCTAGCCCTGCATTCAGCCGACTGGAATGAAATAAGGCCACGTTTATAATTCCATTTTTTGTGTAGCCATTTGCTGTGCGTGTGTGCACTGCTGGGCCTGCGCGGCAAAGTAATCGGGCAGAGAGAGAGAGAACTCTTTATTGAAAAGCAGAGAATTTAGCCGGCATATGCAAATCGCTGACTTGCTACTCTGCGTGGGGAAGGGGATGGGGGGACTGAAAGTAGGGAGAGAGAGAGAGAGAGGAGGGGAAAGGATATAAGATGTTAAAATAGAATAAAAAATAAGAAAAAAGGAGGCTCGTTCTTTTGTCTATTAGGCGGGAGCGTGCGTTGATAGAGTCTTATTGCGTGGTTTCAAGGTAGAGCTAAAGTTTCTCGAGCTGACCGATACTGTCCAAATACGTGAACAAAAGTTTCATCGCACGCCTCTGTAGCGGGGCAGGCTAAAGGGCCCAATACAGAGTCAAATTAGAAAGTTCTTTGGGTTATCGAATGCATGCAATGTTCATAGAGCGCACGCTCATCGGCATACGCACGACACTCAAATAAAATATGTTCCACAGTTTCGATGGAGCCACAGTTGCTGCAACACGGACTCGCTGCTTGACCGAAGCGGTACCGTAAGCTGTTTCCATAGGCGGTGTTTAGACGAAGACGATGGTATAGGGTTTCCAGATGTCGAGGAATTCTCGATGGGACTCTTGTTCTGAGATGCGGGTGGAGTGAGTGGAGGAAGGCATAATGATGTGTCGGAAGGTTCCAGAGCCTCTTATTTTCTTCAAAAGCAAGTCTTCTGGCCAGCTGAGAAGCATCCGATTTGGTGAAATATGTTCGCCTATAATTTTGGTGTTGAAGACCTTTGCGTGCTGCTTCATCTGCTTTTTCATTGGCCAGAATACCACAATGAGCCGGTATCCATTGAAACGGGATGAAGTGACCTGTGGTAATAGCCAAGTGGTGTAAGTATGCTATGTCGAATGAAACTGGGTGAGAATTAGTTTTCTTTAGGAGGTTGAACAATATTTGTAGTGCTCCCTTGGAGTCGGTGAAAATTACCCATCGGTCCGGCGTTTGGCGCAGGATACAGAGGACAGCTTCTTTGATGCCATCAAGCTCTGCTGTCGTCGAGGATGTCCTGCGCTGTAGCCGATAAGATAGTGTTTGTCTTGTAGAGGGAACATATAGGCCATAGGAGGAGGTCTCCTGAGTGGTTGAGGCGTCAGTATAAATATGAGAGTGCTTAGCATAGTGCTCGGCTATGTGGAGGAGAGTAGTCTGTAGCAGTGCAGTCTGTGACATGCGTCTCTTTGCTCCATTGATGCCAGGTACAAATTGTTTTATAGTTAGAGGCGAAAGTGTCCAGGGAGGGAACGTTGGAGGCATTAACTTCTTTGGCTGGCTAATATGAGCAAGCTGAAGCATTTGCACATCTTGGCCGAATGCGGAATGGCTGTTGGTTAGATGGACGCGGTACAGGAAATGTTTCTTCCCTTGTAAGATATGTCGAAGATGAATACGCATGGTTTCTTGGGTAGAGATGACATCTAGCGGGAGACATCCTGCTTCTGCTACAGTTCCCGATGCTGATGAGCTCTTCGGGAGCCCTAGACATATTCGTAGGCAGCTGTTTCGTGCGGCTTCTAAAGTTCTCTTGTTCGCAGGTGATAATCGGTGAAGCACCGATAGGCAATAGCGCAAGGTGCCTTCAATATATGATTTCTCGAGCAGTACCATTGAGCGGCATGCACATCCCCATCGTGTTCCAGCCATGAATTTGAACAATTGCGATGCTGCTACTATTCTAGCTCGAAGTTTTTTCACCTGAGGAGACCAGGAAAGATTTCTGTAGATGATGATTCCCAGAAATCTCTGAGACCGTACATAGGTCAGTGGTCGTCCACCGAGGAGGAGCGGATACTTGCTCATTTTCTTTCTCGTGAAAGCTATGGCTTTACTTTTTTCTGATGAAAAGTGCAGACCTCAGGGCGCCAAATACGTAGAGAGGTTCCGTAAAGCTTTTTGAAGTCGCTGTTTGGTGATGTAACGTGAACCTGAAGCGCTCCAAATACAGATGTACTCCTCGCGGCAGTGTCCTTGTTATGTGTACCAGGGTGAGGTTGAAAAGGAGTGGACTGAGCACAGCACCCTGGGGTACGCCCTTCTCTACTGCATAGAACTGTGTGGGTCCGTTAGGAGTGCTCATTTATATTTTCCGCTCTTTTAGATAGCTCTCAATCCACTTGTATAGCTTTACTCCGAGGCCAAGATTGTCTATGGCTGCGAGAATGGCATGGTGAAAGACTGAGTCGAAAGCTGCTTTGATGTCAAGGAAGACGGCTATCGGGATGCGACCAGCGAAGAGATCCTCTTCAAGTGAAGAGACAAGGGCGATGACATTGTCGATAGCTGACCTCCCTTGACGGAACCCGTTCATTTCTTGGGGAAATTCGTTGCGGCTTTCTAGGAACCATGTCAGTCGTTTGTGGATCATTCGCTCCATGAGCTTGCCAACGCAACTCAGTAGGGCGATGGGCCGAAAAGAGGCGTAGCTTGTTGGCTGCTTATTAGGTTTCAAAATGGGCGCAATTTTCGCCAGCTTCCACTCTGCGGGGACCTCGCCAGACATCCACGAAGAATTATAATATTCTAGGAGTCGTAGCCGGGAGGCGTGGGGTAGCTTTGCGATTGCTTCATAGGTTATTTCGTCATGACCGGGTGATGTGTGCCTGTTTGATTCTCCGATAGCTGTGTTCAATTCCTCGATTGTGAAAGGTAAGTCTAACGCAGGCACTGCCGTCCGTGGGTTGCCGGGCTGATTATCTGCGGAGGAGGTCCAAGGCATTGAAGTTGCTGATAGTAGTGCGCAGTATCCTTCTCAGAGCTCTTCGAGGGATCTTCGTTCGTGCAGGGAGAGTGCGGCGAAAGGGTGAAGCTGTTGGAGTGGCATGCGCATGCCTCTAAATACCCGCCAGATTTTGGCTACAGGTTGACGAACATCCAACGTGGAGCAAAAGTCGCGCCATCTTTGCCAGCTACGTTTATCCAGGTAGCGTCGGATATGACGTTGTGTCCTTCGGCAGGCTCGGAGGTCTTCAAGACACTTCGTGCGCAAAACTTTCCTTTCGGCTCGTCTGCGAATAGCACACAGTCTTTCAAACTCTTCGTCATTTGACGGAAATCTGTCATTTTTAGATGAAACTTGTGTGCATTCTCTTAGGCAATGAGTCATTGTAGCAAGTAATTCGTCGAGCAAGACTTTGATTTGGGCGAGTTGGTACATGCTTAGTCGGGGAATACAGCGCAAAAAGTACGAGGACACAGGAACACAGTACACAGGACGGGCGCTGAACTTACAACTGACGTCTTTATTGCCCCAACCGCTCGTTTTTAGAGTGTACAAAACCACGCACACCATTCCAATCAAAATCGCCCCATCACAGCCATCAGGTAAGCGATCTGCATCGTCACGGACAGCTAGCACGTGCACCCGAAATACACCGTACGCACGCATCTCACACTCAGATAAAAATGACCTAGTGCAAAACAGATAAATCCACGCCTTAACAAGGATTACCAAGAAAAGGAGAAAACAAACAATCAACTATTCATTTTCGAGGCACAGTCTCTCTTACCACGATAACAATGTGAGTGAATCGATGGAAAATTAGAAGATGACCAACAAAAAACACGGTAAAAGAAATGATCTATATGAAACCTTTGAGATATTGATCGATGCAGATCGCTTACCTGATGGCTGTGATGGGGCGATTTTGATTGGAATGGTGTGCGTGGTTTTGTACACTCTAAAAACGAGCGGTTGGGGCAATAAAGACGTCAGTTGTAAGTTCAGCGCCCGTCCTGTGTACTGTGTTCCTGTGTCCTCGTACTTTTTGCGCTGTATTCCCCGACTAAGTAATTCGTCATCCTTGGTTGCGTCAGTAATTCCCTTGCCTGCGGTGTCTTTGTACGCAGTCCAGTCTGTAGATCTTGGGACGACTTTCCTTGGTGACGTATCCACACCAACAGCTGATATAATGATTGGGTAGTGATCACTCCCACGTGTTTCCAAGTCGGTGCACCAGTCAAAGTTGCGGGCAACTGAACTTGTTACGAAGGTCACGTCGATGCTGCTGGTAGTCGTGGAGCCGCGTAGGTAGGTGATGCTGCCGTCATTTATAGGTTCAATTGAATGCATTGAGAGCAGCTCTGCAAGCTTGGATCCTCGCGCACAAGTGTGTGAGCTGCCCCAAATTTCATTATGGGCATTGAAGTCTCCACAAATGATATGTGGAGAAGGTGTCCTTGAAATCAAATTTTCAAGCCTTGAAGCGTCGAAAGGCCTGCCTGGCTCCTGGTATACTCCAATGAGAGTGTATTCTTGTTTGCCTATTACTGTTAGAGCGCACACATATTCATTGTCGCTGTGGGGTGGAATGTCAATCGGGCAGTATAAACAATGCATTCGTATGTTCCCAAACACTGGACACTCACTGCGCGTGCTTTAGGAGGCTGTAACAAATTGGCGGCTATATGCGTCAACCCGGATAACCTTGGAGAAATTATGCGAGCTCGTCAAGGAGGGGCATGCACTCGCACACACGACATATGCAGCCTTTTTCACGTTGATTATAATGATAGTCATCACTACCATCATTGTAGATTGCCCCTATCGGCAAACATTCCATGCCCTTGCCTACGGCCGCCACCGGTTTCATTACACGCCAGCGGTAATGATGATGACGAAGGCTTGCGGTGGTCTGTTACATTTGTTAAGTGTAACATTCCTCACAAAGGCATCGGGGAGAGCGAACGTCGATCGCTTGTCACGCACAGTAAGCGTGCGGCACTTTTGCTCGGCCGACCATCCCGCTCAGGGTGAACGGTCCCACCCCCAGCTCGAAATAAGCCCTCGTTCCTCCTCGCCGCGCTGTCTGGCAGGCGTCGCGTCGGTATCCTAACAGGAGCAGGGCAGCATCGACAGCGGCGGCGTCGCTCGGCAGCGGCACCTGTCTCGTAATGGCGCCATTACGCTATTTCAATTTATCGTTGCGCGAAGACCTCTGGGGGTTGCGCTTGCCACTTGCATGCAGTGAGCGATATATCCGGGCAAGCGCGATTCGTATATGCAGTCGCCTTATCTGGGCGGCCACGTACTGCTCACAATAGGGTCGTTCCTGCCGCCAACTGAGTTCGAATTTGCCGACCCTGCCTATTTTCTGCAAGAAATATAAATAAAGCCTCGCAGAATGAGCAGAAAGAGAGGGACGTGGAAGAAACGAAGCGAGAAAGACAGAGCAAATAGGAAGTTGTGCGTAAAAGTTGCTAATAAACATATCAAATAATGATATATGAAGTGCGGTACACGTAAGCTACAGAAAGAAGGCATCAAAGCGAGTTGTGATTTCCTGTTATCTGAACATTATCGAAAGTTTTGGAAGGAAGGTGTCGTACCGCGTACGCAGGATGATGTTCGCGCTTCGCGGTATCTATACTGCCGGTGCATTAAACGCCAGCAGATTCGCGAATAGCGTGAACAGAGCTTCTAGACTGCGGCAAATTGCAGGAATCCCGTCATTAATCAATTTTGAAACCCAGAAAAACCAGCTTTGACGTGCAGAGCTGCACAACACCTTGATTCCGACCTGAATAATAATATCTGGGGTTTTACGTCTCAAAACCACGATATGATTATGAGAGACGCCGTAGTGGAGGACTCCGGAAATTTTGACCATCTGGTGTTCTTTGACGTGCACTGACATCGCACAGTACACAGGCCTTTACCATTTCGCCTCGACCGAAATGCGATCGCCGCGGCCGGGATTGAACCCGCGAGCTTCGGGTCAGCAGCCGAGCACCGTGGCCACTGATCCACCGTGGCGGACCGTTCCAACCTGAATAAGCTGTATCGCGACAACGCGCAAATTGGTGACAAAGACGAACCATCGTTCGCAACTAAGCTGCAGGAGTATTCTGAGGGGCCCCCCATACAACCTTCTTCACCCATTTTCTAGCCAAGGCTTCGTGGGTGAACATGTATTTCGAGAATTAGGCCATGAATTTACGGGCGCCTGTGGCAGCGTCTAAATCAAGTTATAGCATTTGATTGAAGGCCGCGATCTAAGCGAGAACTCTAGAATGTGAGACCATTACTAGAAAACTTTAGAAATGGTACAGTGATACACAAGCGAATTCACGCCCACAAAAAGTGGGATGGTTGTCACCACGCAGAAGCACAAATGAGACCTTGGTTTTGAAATGCTTAGCAATAGACTACTAACTCAGGGAACCACATATTTGAAGATATGATGTAGTAGAGCATGTGTTTGAGCTAGTTGGATAGTCATACTAAAACACACAGAAGAAACGCACACATGTTAACGAGATAGCGTTAAAGAGCTCGTTTCGCAGAAATTCCGGCGTCGGTGTCGTTGGTTGTGAGCGAAAAATAATCATCTTGTCCGTGACCGAAAAATCGAGAAAGATGCAAATAAAATAAATAATAAAAATTTCCGGGTCCGAGTGAGGATCAAACCCAGGCCATCTGCGTGGCAAGTAGGTGTTCTACAACACAGGCACGCGTCTGCTTGGAAATACGGCAAAAATAACTTCCTCTGCTTGGAAATGCAGTGAAAATAACTTTCATGCTCTACAAACACACGCGTCCTGTATACAGATGTCACACAACAACACGTAATATCGCAGTATTATTGCGTGGTAAAAGCGTACATTGCCATCGGCCGTCAGAACATGTGAATATCACAACGACATCGTGGTTTAAAGCAAGCCACACATTACAAAAGGCACACACGTTACTCCGCGTATTCCCTTAAGAGCCCGTAGTGGGCACATAGCAAGTTCGAAGACATTTCACGCGCATAATTGCTCGTGGTTTAAAGGATGCTGCCCATTACATAGTATGCACTAAGTGATTGAAGTACGCACTAGGGACAGGAGATCGCTATCGCGTTCAACTCTTAAAGGCGAAGCTTAACGGTCCCCCCAATTTATGTTCGTCCTGTAAGTGCGTGTTTCTTGGGGTCAGTTTTTTTGGTGCCTCAATATTTATACCATAATTTTACCAGCGGCGTGTCCTGTTCACTCACACCAACCGGCATCCAGGCGCATGCCATCGAGCTCCACGCATGCTGCCTTCCCGCGGGTGCTGCACCGAACCTCGGCCTTTCTGACCACCGTCGCCGAGGCGGCGCATCTTGCCCCGCCGGCTACGACGCTCCGCCGAAGTGAACGTGCAAGGAGCAATCGTACGCTCTGCGAGGCGGTGGCGCCCTCTCCTGCGCTGCGCAGGAGCCAATCACCTGTTCGCAAAGTTTTTTCGATGGGCTCGTTTTCTGTCTTGTAAACTAATGAAACCGAGAGACAATTAAGCCAAGCTTTTTGGGGTTTCTTAGCTGTGGTGTAATGATTCTCACTTACGTTGAAAACAGACGAAAAATCACATCTCACCTACGCAAAGGGTGACTTTTCGTCCAGTTCACTTTCTTTCAATTTAGGCAAGAATCATTGCAATACAAATGAGAAGCCACGAATAATGTCCCCTGTGCTTTCCTTTACTGTATCGCTTTCATTAGTTTACCAAGTTAATTGTAGTGACTTGTTATTGGTTATTGCTATTAATTTTATTATTTTACACCTTTTTCGCTTATCGTAACCCGGTTTTGAGGATTGCTGGCCATGTTTTAGGCCTGTTTGAGTGATTCCTTCTGAGCGTCACGCCGCCACATGAGGAGTGGATGACAAGCCGGGTCCCTAAGTGCTACGCACTCAAAAAGAGCGAACGACGTTGTACATTCAAAGCGGCTATGGTTAATATGCCGTCGTAAAAAGGTCTATTTTCGATAAAGACTATCAATGTGCTTTTGGCTACTACTAATGATATTTAGTGCGCATACAGATGCGAACACGTACCGATATGACGCAAAGATCTTCAAAGACATAGTGTCATCTGGGAAGGTAGCAGGCGTCATCCATATTCAGACGCACACAGCAGACGAATAACGGATCAATAATAAAGTAATAGGACCTACCAAAAAACAAAAACTAAAATATAATACAACCAAGAGTAAAATGAAACATCTAGAACACAGAAAGCGCAATAAATCGTGCAGACATAAGCGTCAAAACCAGCAATATTTCAACGCAGTTTTCAAGTGCACCTAACACAAGGATATCTAAAAAGGCGGCACTGGAAGTTTTTGTGATGTTCCACAATCCTCGTTGGTTAGTAGAAGGACTGAACGCTGAATTGTTCGTCACAAAGGGACTGCTTTATAAAGATACTGGTGCATGATGCTATGTAGGACGGCTGTCAGAAGCGGTTGCGTCATAGATATTCGTTGCGTTAAAAACTTTATGATAAACTGCAACAGCAGATGGAGCTTTTCATCTATCTGCGAGCGTTGGACACTTACGTTATCTTTGTAGACGGCATATTGGATCTACAATCATAAATCACTAAAAGGAAACATGCGATACGGTTTTTAACTCACTCGAATTTATTGTGATAGTCGGGCCGACAGTGAGAACCACTCCATGCGCATCGAACTTTAGATCCGATTACATGTTTACAAGCAAAAATTTTAAAAGGCGATGGTGCTTTTGCGAAATTTCGTTCCATTGTTTCTGTTTATTCTTGCCTATGTTAGCGCTTGCAGCCCATAAACCTAAGCATAATAAAGAAAATTTACGCAAAGTCATTTCCAAAAATAATGTATTGAAAATGCAACAATGAAGGTGCAGGACATTCCTATTTTAAGCAAAAGAATAAACTGCAAAACCCCTATAATCAGTCGAAGACGCAGTCGTTCACGGACCAGAGCCTTGGTGTTTGGTTGTGCTGCGCCTACCTCTTTCGAGGCTTGGGCCTCTACGCCTAGTTTTGTCACCGTCGCCTTTGCTTTGATTTGAACGTGACATTTTGCTGGTGGAGGTGCGACCTCGAGATTTCTTGAGCAGCAGGAACGTCAGTCAGTGCAGCCGAAGAATGCGGCGACCGGACGCGGAGTTTGTGCCTCAGAGTACAACAAAACCATGGAGGCTACTACCGCTGCCAGCCCCTCCTGCTTATTACACTTCGCAACACCCGCGCATCCCGAGTCTCTTCCATGGCGGCCTTTTTGAAGGTTTAGAAGGCTGCCTGCACGATTTCGAGCGCGTAGAGAACTTCACTGGGTGGGACGAAGAAGCGAAGCTCTGAAATGTGTACTTCAGTCTTCTGGATGGGGCTCGGCCTCGTTTGAGAACTGTTAAGACCTCTTAAAGTCATGTCGTGAGCTCCATCACTGGCTCCTGGACTCTAGTCCCGATCGTCGAGAGCGATCGGACTTCCAGACCCGCACTCGGATGCGAAGAGTGCGGCTGTGTACAGTACTCAGGGATTATTAATTATTGTTTGGGTTTAACATCCGAATACCACGACATGAGGGACGCCGTATCGGTGGGCTCCGAAAATTTCGACCATCTGGGGTCCTTTAACGTGCGCATAAGTCAAAGTACACGGGCCTCAAGCATTTTTTGCCTCCGTCGACAATGCGGCCGCCGCGGCCAGGATTCGATCTCGTGACCTTCGGGTCAGCAGACAAGCACCAAAACCACTAGATGACCGTGGCAGGTCGTGCACACGGATTCAAACGAGACAATAAATTACTGTAGTATTACGAATGGTATGCGCTCGAGATAACGACGTCATGCGATCGCACAAATCTGGTGGCAAAGATGATGTTGGTTTTGATCTACGCATTCGAGTCGAAATCACGCCGATATGAGCCGGCCTAATAATAATAATAATAATAATAATAATAATAATAATAATAATAATAATAATAATAATAATAATAATAATAATAATATCTGGGGTTTAACGTCCCAAAACCACGACATGATTATGAGAGACGCCGTAGTGGAGGGCTCCGGAAATTTCGACCACCTGGGGTTCTTTAACGTGCACCTAAATCTAAGTACACGGGCCTCAGACATTTTCCCCTCCATCGAAAATGCAGCCGCCGCGGCATGAGCCGGCCTGAAGACGGAGGAAACGAAAGTACGTACGTTACGTAGCCCTAAATTGAGATGAAACACGGCCACTGACCACGTCTGATGAAATAATCTGACGTTTCGGAACCGCATAATAGTTCCTTGTTCACTGAGCTGGACTATCTCAGTGAACTAGCTCAGTGAACCCTAAATTGTAGCGTATCATTCCGTGAGTACTGTACGTGTTAAGAGATAGTGCGTCTGTTGAATCGACCTGATCCTAACATGCCGGCAGACCATGCCATTTGATGCAAGGTGTGCAAGAGCAGCTTTTTGGTGGGCTTATTCGTAGTGCACGTAGGATGGTTGCATGGTCCTCACTGAAGCCGTCGGCTTAGAGAAAGCGCTGCGGTAACGGAGCCAACATGATCAGCAAGTGAATGCTGCCTTTACAACGATGCTAGGATTATTCACGACCGATGTGGAAGCGCTCCGCGAACTTACAAGTTAAGTTTTCCGCGACGAGATGCGACCGCTGCACCTGGCGCAGCAGCCTACTGCAAACTACTTTGCCAGCATCGCACGTGAAGAAGTCCAGCGCGCGCTCGGTTCACCTCGTAACGAGACACCTTTGCAGGTCACTGCACCACTTCAGGCGTTCACATCTTCAAGTGAACCTCGACGCTCGACTTATGCCGACGCTTTAGGATGCAGCGTCCCGTTGTCGGTAACGTCGCATACACTGAGTGACGTCCAGCACGACAATTATGCTGATGCATTAAGACACACCTGACCTGATTGCTCACTTTGCTGACCGGATCTGCGCCAGTGCAACTACATACCGCAACCTCGTAGGTCACACTTCAGTCAGCGCAGGCGGTTCGTTATTGTGAAGACACTCGACCTGTCACGTGTGAATTCAATATTTGTTACATGCCCGATTGAAGACCTCTCTGCTACCACTCTGGAGAGGCGGGTCCCATATACCGAGCGTGCCGGTACTAGCGTCTTGCACTTGAAGGCTTCCCTGCCAATTGAAGCCGTCCTAAGTTCGTACAGAGGCCGCCTGAATGTTGATATATCATCGCCCGGTAGCATGTATCACCAAGGCGCCAGTCATGCTCACCATTGCCGCGGTCACCAGGTTATTCAGACAACCGAAGTACAATGCCGCAAGGATGATCTCCGAACCATCTCCTGGAAAATCGACATCAGTGACCTTTTCGGGCGAGGTCGCTGATACTCGACGTGCTGGAGACCTCCATAAAATCGACTGGTGGGCTAGATGCATATCTTATGATCTAGAGCAAGACGCAAAATAAGACACAAGGATACAGCGCTACTAACTGGGGTTTATTGCACATAGTAGCAGCCTAAATACCAATGTGCACGAATGAAGGAAAAGGCATCAAAATAACTTTCACACGCCATGATGTTTTACACCAACAGCGCCACCGCAACTGTGAAAAGAACACTATATCTTTTTGGAACAAATAAAGAGGTGGGCAGCTTACACAACCTTTGCTTCTGTTTATTTCAAACACCTCAACAATCTGACCTGAATTTTTTGAAATCACTTTAGCTCTATTAAACTAGGGCTTACAACTACAACCCATCCAGAGTGCAGAAAGATGGCCACTCGTTGCCGGTTTGCTTACGTTGTTAGAATGACCTTGTATGCGGCCATTCAGACATCTGTACTCTTTTCCACATGAAAAGGCGATACAGTAGACAACCCCTTCCACGCATGGTACACACTGTTCGCGATGTTTTTACTGGAGTTATTACGCTTCTGTGTGGGATTGCTTACACGTGTGCACAACCCAGAAAGCACTAGAGCCGCGGAAAAAAACGACGTCCACTCAAACTGTTTTACCAGCCTTCTTATAATTGTGGCTTAATATATGCGGACATGGCACCACGGACACTTTTTTCAATGCGAATGCATTTCATAGTCGGGCTATGTCAGGCATCCGGCGTTGTGCGGCGTTGGCGTTGTCCGCGGCAGGTGTTTTCTCTCCGCTCTCGCTCCCTCTCCCATAGCAACAGCTGCGGGCGCGCGCGCTTATCCTCGGCCCTAGCAGCCGCAGCAGGTGGTGTGGGCGGAGTAGCGGAGGGTGAGTGGAGAGCAGGAGCGCGCTCTAACGCGTGAGGGCGCTCGCATCGCGGGAGCTCGGCGGAGCTATATATGAAAAAAATAATAAAAAAGAAAATTAAAAAAATAAAACACACAAAAAAAAGCAAAAAAAAAAAAAGGCGCTGCGCCGTGCTCCCGACCGGGCTGCAGAAATTAGGCGCCTTTTCCTTCTTCGAACCACAACCACCATATATAAATGGAGTGAAGCGCGCGCGAAATGCATTCGCATTTCCTCACGATTCCCTTCGGGGAGGTGGGGGGCATTTTTTGTTTCTGCGTGCCTGCGAAGCGGCATCAGGACTTACAGCAGCAGCTCATTTTCCTAACAAGTTGTCAGCCATCGCCGTGAGTAGCTGCATGGGATAGCCAGCTGCGCAGAGGCGCAAAACCTGACTCTCAAAGCTTTTCTGGATGAGTTTTTAGGAGAGCAAGTCGCCGTATTTGTTTCGTTGACAAGTAGAGCGCCGCAGGACTTGGGATGGTGTGACGGGTTCGGCCGCGGCAGCATCGCTAGCTGTGCCCTACGGATTAACGTCTGGCTCACGTGCTGCATAGCCGCTCTGTTCAGCTGGCGTTGTCGGCGACTGCCGTTGTCGGCGATGATTGTTAGCAATGCTTGCTTTTGATGCTTGATTCTCCGCGTCTTGATGAGCGCCAAACGTTGGCGTCGAACCGTCTCACTTCCGTAGCTGGCAAACATGTCTTAGTAGTGTGGCCGGTGTTCGCACGCTAACCATTCCACAACCAGCAGTGGACTGTACAGTTCTTCGCGTACATCTTTCACCCGTTCCGAAGTTACCGACGTACAGAACAGCCCCAGGTGATGGCAGTGGCCACTCATCCGCGTCGTTGGATGAACCTGTGCATACAGAAGGGAAACATGCATCCAAGCGGCATCAGATTTGCCATCCGAAGAGAAGCTCTGACGGCGATTTCTCAGAGCTGTTTGGCTCTCCTGTAATTGAAAAATCAGCTTGTTAAAGTCATCTTCCCGCCCTCCCTCAGCCAACGTCTTCAGACCATCCTTAATCCTTGAGACGATCCTTTTGAGATGAATGCAGGGAACCCCTCTTATAGATAGGAATTAATGCGACTATTATGTGGAATAAGCCCACCGAATTCCATGGTCACATTGCCTTTTATTTCTCCGGAAAGGTACGTTTAATATTACGCAACAGTGAAAAATTTGGTACTTCACTTCGACACATTAATAAAGGCTGAAGGGTCACATTGCACAGCGGGAAAGCCAAATGCTTTATTTTTGAACTAGAAAATTTTTGCATTAGAATATGGAACATTTTCTGAGATATCAAGCTAAAACCAAGACAACCCGTTTACCCTACCTACACCTTCAATGTGGCTACAAGCAGTGCCCTCTTTCCCGAGTCACTGACGCCGGTTGCCTGTAAGTAAGCCTCCTCCTTCGTAATTTAGGCGTTCCAGTTGTCAGGCTGGTCGTCTTACTCAGGTAGTTGGTGAAGAGCCATGACCGGTACACTCGCGGGCTTTGTCTCCTGCTTAACTGCCTGGCTTAATGAATCTTTCGCATCGGGGGGTTCAATCTACTCTCGTCGCCACTGTTACATAGTTGCGAGACATGGGGCGTGTGCATTGAATACGACAGCGCACATTTCAATGGCTGGAACATAATCATTTAATTATTGCAGCCACCTGGCAACGTAATACAGGAACATGAAGAGATGTGGGCGAGGATGATAGGACAAAGATAGCAAAAGATGCATGCACCGCCAGCGCTTGCAAAGCAGTTTGATAGAGACTGGCGTCACTTTTCAACGATCAGTTCAACAATTTACTTGACATTCCTTATTACAATGGCGCCATGGTCCCACACAAAACCCCTTTACAACTCGTGGCTACGTTGACTACGAGGTTATCATTTCTACTGCTGAACACTTAGCCACCATTTCTATTTTTCGGCTTGGTTCTATGCCAACGGACGGAGCTTGAAAAGCCTGTAGAACCGAAATTACTCGAGTGGTCAAACCGGTACTCTCCAAGAGTGGTCAGTCCAAAATGTGGTAATTTCGGGGCCTAAGTCAAGAGTAAAGGCGAATGTGATAACGGCAAAACAGCAAAGGTCCTCGCATGTTTTTCAACGAACCGTTGAAGTAGAAGAAAGTTGAGACTTATGTAGTTAAACGGAGTCGCTAGTCACATGCTCACTTTGACGCGTCATAGAAGTGGTGAACCATAATAGTATCAGCACCTTAAGGATTACCAGAATAAACATGCAATCTTGGTAGCAAACTTTTCGGGGCATGATGAGCATAAAATAAAGGGTCGACTGGTAACCATGTGGGAGCGAAAAATTTCAGATGGGCCTCAACGAGACACCCAAGTATCCCGGTTGTTATTATTGTTTAGCGACGCCTGCGCCACGCATAGTATAAAAGGATGAAGGGGGGCGGTTCTCACCACGTGATTGAGAACGGGACGCGGCCGTATTGCCTCATTCAGTCACTCTGTTACCGTAGGCCCATTTGTATACTTGCCGCACCGTGTTCCGAAGGCAGAGCTCACGACGAAACGTGAGGAATGCGTTACAGCCGATGGGTATGGTATAAGGCGCCTGTGGGTGCTTATTCTTCGCGCTATTTGGCTTCTTTTTTTTCGTCTGCCAGGGGAGAACCGGGGTCAGGAAATATCCGTTTATTAATCCCTCAGAAACTCGACACAGCGGCGCCATCTCCGGAAAGACGAGCGCATGCAGTATCAACAAGGAAGAGAGCGAGGATGTCGTGCAGGCGAAGAAGAGAGCATGATGAGAACGCGCGGACAGAAAACAAAAGAGAAAATAAGCAGGAGCACCCCGTGGTCATCGGGCACGTCTACGGCTTCTTAATATCCCGGTAGGTGGCGTTGATGGGATTGAGCGACGCTGCTGGCGCAGGCAGAGCAACGGATATACAGCACACAGGGGCCGAGACGAGCCGCTTCGCATGCGGCGGCCACTTTCCTAATAACAGCGGGGAGGTTTTTCTTGCCTCGCTGTTTGCTCTCGCGGGGCCGCGCGCTGACGTTAAGCACCTGACATGGCTGACGTCTCAATCAGGACCCGTCGGCGGCTGATCCTCCGCGCGTGTGCCTCCTGCGCTGCTGCTGACGCGATGGCATAGCTGCGGTGCCTTCGTGAAGAAACACGGAGGAGGAAGGATTTGTTTGAGCCCCGGCGGAGGAGAGACAGCCACGGGAGGCCATTATCCGCGCCTGATTATGCGCCTCTCCATTAGCCACGCGTTGGACGATGCGTGGCCCGGTCTGCGAGAACTGGCTCGTGACCCGAGCAATGCGTCGAGTCTGCGCCCCCCGGCGGCGTGAGAGCTGGCCTGTCGCCCCGAGGCCTGGGCGCCCATCACCGAACTAGGAGATCCGCTGGGAAGAAAACCAGCGAGACGACGCCCGTGGGTCAGGCACGCGTGTACTCGCGCGCTGTCTTTGCCCCTCGTCAGGGAACCGGCCGTATAAAGGCACATTACGACGATCGGGTGAACAGAGCGCGGCGGTTATGTGGACCTCATGTGGAACGGAGCTGCAACACGCTGGATGGCGACCGGTCTAAGAAACCTTCGGTGCGGCTTTGCTAGTGTGCGCTATGCTGTGAGGTAGCTGCAGACCATGGTGGATGGTTGGCGTGTGTCAATCGGTGCCGTAGTACTGTGGCTTTCGGGTTCACATCACAGTGCATAAACGACTAAGACGAAAGAATGGTAAGCTGGGATAGTTGGTATGGATGGGATCGCTTCATGGGAAAATACATACAATGTTCACCTCTCATCTATTCAACATTTACACATCATGGCTATTCAAACCATCACTAATTGTTCATTCCAATCGAATGCTTTGACACTTTTACGGGACAACTCTATTCTGCCCACTTCCGATTTGTTTAAATGTCATTTAACTATTGTCGTTTTTAAATTACTTCATAATCTCCTTACTTATGCATTTATTGATGGTAGATTACAAACTAATACTAACTGCACTAGGTTTGAATACAACCTCAATTTTCTGCTTCCTCTCTGTAACAACAACTGTGGTAAAAAGGCATAATTTTCTTTGCTCAAAATTTGGAATGACCTTCCACTATCACTTAAACAGCTAATTATCTTAACGCATTTAAGCATGAATTGAAGCTTTTTTTATTGTTTATAAATAGTTTCTTCATAACTATGATAACCGGCATTCTGATCCTTTTTGGTTGTATACATGATTAATGTTGCTTACTTGATATTTTTGATGTTACAGATATTTTGTGTTGCTTTTAAATGCGAAACATTTCTTAGCGAACTTCGGCGAGTCTGAGCGTATCTATCTATCTATCTATCTATCTATCTATCTATCTATCTATCTATCTATCTATCTATCTATCTATCTATCTATCTATCTATCTATCTATCTATCTATCTATGTATCTATCTATCTATCTAGCCGCCTACGACTTTGTGCTCTCCTGGCCGTATCGTTAATGGGATTTATACCAAATTTGGTATGGCATAACATGACCGTATGACGAACATAAATGGCTGGTCATATCATGAAAATCATGACTAACTTGTCATGAAAAGTATGATTTACATGCCACGCTCATGGCGCGCTCGCGGCCGTTTCGTTAGCTTGACATACACCAAATTTGGGATTGAATGACGTGACTGTATGACGAATATAAATGACAGGTGGTAATGTGCAAATAATGACGTGCATGTCATGAACAACATAATTTACATGCCACGCTCATGGCGCGCTCGCGGCCGTTTCGTTAGCTTGATATGCACCAAACTTGGTATTGAGTGACGTGACTGTATGACGAACATAAATGACAAGTGGTAATATGGAAATCATGACTTGTCATGTGCGACATGACTTGCATGCCACGCTCATGGCGTGCTCGCGGCCGTTTCGTTATCTTAAGGTACACCATATTTGGTATTGAGTGACATGACTGTATAATGAACATAAGTGGCAGGTGGTAACATGAAAATCTTGCCATGCATGTCATCTACAACGCCATTTACATGCCATGCTCATGGTGCGCTTGCGTCCAGTTCGCTAGCTGGATATACACCAAAATTTGTATTGCGCGACATGACTGTATGACGAACATAAATGATAGGTCCTAACATGTAAAACATGATATGCAAATTATGTAAAGCATGATCTGCTCCTTCCTGGCTGCTTCGCATTACATCGATTCCCACAGTGCGTGGGATCTGCCGGCTTTTTTTATGTTTTGATGCTTCTTTTCTTTGGATTTGTATTTTATAGTTTTTCCTGTTTTTGCTGTTTGGCTGTTTTCCTCTTTATTTTTAACCGAGGCCCCCCCTTTGCAGTCATTGACTTTGTGTCCATCGTCTGCATATTTGTACAAATCATTCGAAGCTGCATTATTAATAAACTGAAAATATAACTGAATTAGTATTGTTAGAGGGTTATGCCAAATAGGAGAACTCAAGTTCTTAAAGCGAAAAACCCATCGAAGCATTAAAATAGAGAAAAAGGGTTTTCTAGTAATTATTGTGGCGTAATGAAATTCAACCAAATTCAAAGGAGAAACGGAAACCGAAGCACCGATGAGCGCAACAAGCAGACGACCAGAATTACGTCACTGTTAATGACAACGATTTCAGAGGTGTAGTTCGTTAAAGTATATTCGCCGCGTGCGCTATAGACGTCAGACTCTGGAGTTTCGCAGACATGTAGCGCCACCTGTCGGAGCAGTTTTGGGTCCGGCTCCCTTGCAATGTTTGCTGTGCAACCAGGTGCAACTAGCCAGTTGGAAACAACGATTAACCTAAATATTTGTTGTGTTCGCGCATTGAACACTCAGAAAAAGAGCTACGAATTTCTCTACGCTAGTCGGACGCGCAACCGAACCGCCATGAAGCGCGTGCCAGTACGACGGCGAAAACAAGACCAGACGCAACAGCTCCACGCGCTATGAAGAAAGGGCTCAGTAGACGCTACTGTTGCGTTGTGAATTGCCTAGGACGTAAAGGACTTCAGTTTTACCGATTTCCTAACTGTCGCACGAAGCAGAACGGGGAGAGCTCTGGATACGGGCCGTTGCGAACGTGGTGGGTAAGCGAATTACTCGCGTTCTAACACAGTCGGTCGCATGAGAAAGTGTGATCATGTGGGTCTCATGTTAGTGTTTTGAGTAGCCTTGGCGTAGAACCGTGGTAAACTTGACTATGAAGCTCAGCAGAGCCTCAGACCGCGGTGGGCGTGGTGCAGCAGTTAAATGCAGAATGGTGAAGCGCGCGATAAATATCGCGCACTCCGCGACCACCCATAATCTTAACTGGTGGTCATCACATCGCGCACGTACGCATTGAAGGTTCAAAGTTCCGGCTTTAACTGGCAAATGCTAACACGTGCGTCATGCAAGCAAATCGCAAAATGTTGCTCGTGACCACCGTCAGGTTTTTCTTGCCCGTGGTCTCCGCGATTGCAGGAGTTATCTCGCACGCCACGGTTTTGCCTTTCGTTGTACACCGAGAAAGTGGATACGCTCCTATTCCCATTTGCACTGTATACAAACGGAAGACAACCGTCAACAGAACATTTGAGGATGCGCAATAAAATAGTTCAACGCACAGGAAGTCAGATATGGATGGAGAATGCAACTGCAAAGGCGAAAATCGTCGGTGCGATTCGTGCCTGATAAAGCGAGCTTTGTACCACTGATAGTAAGAAACATTGCTCGTGTACGTACTTCATCGCTTTGACATTGTGTATATGCCCAAATTTAACGCATTTAGAGGTTACAGAACGCACGCCGGAGTGCCTCGAACTCGATGTCATGAGATTCTTGCTTGCTCTTGCGAATTGCAGCACACCGAAATAACTGAAACATCTTTTGCATTGTAGCCACAATTCACTTTGATAAGCTTCCTACTTTTCTGAAGCGAGGGTAGATTGACGGAAGAAGCTTTCCAGGTCCTGAGTTTTCAGGAAACCGCGCCTCAACACCAACGAAGCAGGGGGGGGTTCCATAGTCGCCTATGCTCATTCGCTTGCGGACGGCTCTCTTTGCACTACCCAGTTATGGCCAGGGCAGCGACGGGAGCGCTGGTAGCGGCGTTTTTCGCAGCGCCGCCTGGGCAGAGTCTGACGTCTATAACGCAAGCGTGCACCGAAACAATGAAGTCGATTAGTGGATGTATAACGACGCTCACTCATTTTGGACGTCTCAGAAGAATATGGCAGTCGCTCTTTTCCGCGTTTCGGGTTTGGTGTCACCGTTAAGTTTGAGTGAATTTCATTACTTCGCAACTATTACTAGAGGCTGCTTTTGTAAAGTCACAGAACTACAATGGTGTAGTGATTAAGTTCGTCACATCGCAAGGCGTGTGACGCGAAGAGGATGGAGCCAGTGCGGACACACAAAAAGGAAGTTATATTAGACGACCAAGACGCATTACAAGAGGGACAATACCACGGGCCCGTGCACGCGACAACCAAACAAACAAAAACAAACAAGCGCAGTCTCACAAGTGTGCAGTAGTCCGGTGCCTTGCGGTGTGTGGCTCGTTGCTTTCCTGCAGGGTGGCCGGTCACTTGTGTCCCGGTAGAGACGGACCCCAGGCTCAGGCGAAGTCGCCAGTAGTAGGCGGACACAGCTCGCTGGATGTGGTAGCTGGCGGTTCCGGCGTCTCGAGCACTCTCGCTGTCTGGACGACGTCCGGCAGCAGGCTCTCCCGGAACTCGTGCCAGGTCACACCATGGTCCGAGGACTTCACCGGCTCGAACAGAGCAGCCCGGCCTTCCGAACCTCGCGCGTAGTTGCGGGTTCGCCCTAGGCTCTATCGCCACGTCTTGCCGGCGTTCCAACTGCTCTCTTCTCTCGCACGAGCCCCTTCTTTTTTCTCTTCTGCGCGAGCTTCCTAACTGCTTCATTTTCATCCTCTTCTAGGGGATACCGCGCTGTCGTCTGCTACGCCCGCATTTGTTCAGGAACTTCACCACATTCACCCCCCCACTTAAGAAAGTCCTTCCGTTAGAAGAACTTGAGGGCACTGGGAACGTGGTGGTACGCTGACGGAGAAACACCCACACAAGCACCATTGCACACCAAAGCAGTTCCGAGCCCCGCACACTCGGCACATGGAACAGTTATGACAGTTCCGAGCACCGCACACTCGGCACGTAAGAAAATACTTGCAAAAGTACACAGAACTAAAGCGTCATGATACCTGTATATTATCGCACTGTAAGGTTCAAACCATATGACATTAATGCCCTTCAATATTCCCCAGGACCACATCGTAAAGGGGGTTCTGCATGCACTTAGCACGCACGGTGCCAGTGAAGAACGGCGTATCGACTGATACGATTGCCTCCGGCAAGTAGTGCACGGTGCGGTCTAAGAGAAACACCGGGCTCTTTGTGCCTGTAAAGTTTCCTTTTGGTACAAGCGCTTCCCTAACAACCACAGTGTTACAACCGGTGTCGCGGAGAACAGTTACAGGCTTGCCCTCCAGGAACCCTTTGGCTACCGGCAAGGTGCCTATGTCGGACGCGATCGGTGTACATGTCGACGTGGTATTGACAATTGGGATAGTTTCCCCGTCTTGGAGTACGACGTATCCCTTTTCTGGTCTCGTCGCCTGCCCGTAAGCGCCAAGTCTCGATGTAGACGTGGCTTATGGCGATAATAACCAGCTTAAATCCTATGTTCTACACCCTTTTATATACGCAGCCGAGAAGTCGTTTTGCATCAGGCGGCGCAATCATCTGACTTTTTTTTCTTCGACTAAAGAAGCATCGTGGCCGGTATGCTGTCGCATGTTTCCACGTATGATAGGTGGCCTCCGCAGGTTCATCTAGGGTTTGTCGCAGACCTGTCACTTGTAAGCGTTGTTCAGGAGAGACAGATTCCGATTTGTTGACGTCTCGAGCTGATTCCTTACGTTGGAATGGAAACAAGGATCGCTTGTCTGCTGTCTGTGGCATGCGAGATAATGGTTCCATATTATTGTTGGTGTCTCTTTTAAATGGAATTGGCTCCAGTGATACTCGACCAACTTGATTTTTGAGAACTGTTTTCTGGCACGTGGCACATGATTTAACAAATCGTGTGATGTCGGACTGAACACCCGGCCAGTAAAACTCTTTTAGCACATGGTCTCATGTTCGTTTCATTCCTCGATGGCCCCAAAGAATTCCCTCGTGAGCCTTGTTCATAACATAATGTCGGAGGCTCCTTGGGACCACAAGCTGCTCCGTTTGTCTGTTCGAACGCAGCGTATATTTGCGGTAGAGTATCCCCTCCTTCATAAAGAAAAGGATATCAGCGGACCTGGTCTTCCGCACTTGGTTAACGGCCTTAAAGCATTTCTGCAGGCTGCTGTCTTGCTTTTCCCTGGTTCTCAGGTCTTGTGGGCTAATGTCCAAGTCGTTTATAACTGGTACCGGTAGCAGGTGCACCTTTGGCGTTGACTGTCGGTTTGAAGCTCCAACATTTTTCTTGACAGCTGTCTCACAGGCCGCCGACGTTAAGGCATCTGTGGAGCAGGATTCATTGGTATAACCGCTATAATTTTCGACTATAGAAGACTCTTCTGCGACATTCAGGGCGTAAAGCTGTCTCTTCCAATCATTGTCTGGATTGCAGATATCACGAACGCCTTGCACATTGCCTAGGACAACATCATACAAGGGGTTGTCCATGCAGATGGCTCGGGTCTTGCCTGAGAAAAATGGTGAAATTATCTCTACTTCTGCTTCAGGCAGCTTCAGCAACCTTCCGTCCAAGAGAGAGACCGATGAAATGCTGCCTGTCAGTTTGCTGTCTGACACGAGGGACCTCTTCACAATAATGGTATCGCATCCCGTATCTCGCAAAACTGTAGCGGGCTGTCCTTCAAGTATGCCTGCGCCTGTAGGCATACGTTTTGCGTAAAGTTTGGGTTTGAAAGTTCCAGAAACGCAGTGGAAAGCTCGAGACTCTGTTGTAGTAGGTTGCGGCTCACGTGCTCTCTGTAAGGAACACGAGACTTGCTCTATAGTGCTGGCCTTTTGCGCGCAGTCACCTGGCTGATGTCCAGTGCCCTGGCACTTTCCACAAAAAGGTGGTTTCGTGTTCGGACTCTTTGTGTTAGTCCAGCAATCGGCGGCTCTATGACCCCGTTTGCCACAAAGAAAGCACTGTGGTCTTTCCTTTCCTTCTTGCCGCACAGATGTTCGAGTTTGACCTGGTGGTTTGCTCAGGTTTTCACCTTGCCCTTTGCCAAGGTTAACCAATCCCTGTGCCTCCAGGTAATGATCTGCAGCCTCCGCTAGTTTGTTAATACCTTGACAATTTCTTTCTTTAAGAAACACTGCCAGTTTCTCATGGCATTGTGCGAGAAACTGTTCTGAGACGATCTTGTCTCGCAGAGCATCGTAGGTCCGGTCTGTCTTGGCCATTTCCTGCCAGTGGTCGAAATAACCCAATAGACGTCCGGCAAACTGCGTGCCCGTTTCTGAATTATCAGGTTTCTCCGATCGAAACTTTGTTCGATAGCCTTCCTCCGTGTACCTAAAGCGTTGTAGTAACGTTATGTAGTCCATGGCATGCTCAGGTGCCATCCTATCTACAACACTTAAGGCTTCCCCAGTCAAGCAAAGGCTTAGCGATAGGGCCCATTTGTCCTGTGGCCAGTCTTGGCTACTAGCAACGAGCTCAAACCGCTGTATGTATGCGTCCAGCTCATCGCGTCCTTCGTTAAATGCTGGGATGAGTTTATGCGGACTTTGGTAGCTCTGCGTGGTGCCTACGGGCACACCCTCGGTAAGCTGCCCAGTAGTCGTGCTACCTGCTGTCGCATCTAACTCCCGCAACCTTAACTTCAGCTCGAGAACTTCCTTCTCTGCTTTTAATCTAGCGATGGCCTCCGCCTCGGCTTCTTTCGCTGCATTGCGTTCAGCCAGACGAGCTTCACGTGCCTCTTTTTCGCGTGCGCGTTCTTGGTCTATCCATTCTTTAAGTGCTGCGCCACACAAACCTAATTCCTTCCCAATCGCCGTCAGCTTATCTGCCTGCATTATCGACCGTCACACACACAATGCAATGTGATGCTCTTGTTAGATGTAATAAGAGCAGTCCTGTCGCAGACGCCAGATATGTGGTGATTAAGTTCGTCACATCGCAAGGCGTGTGACGCGAAGAGGATGGAGCCAGTGCTGACACACAAAAAGGAAGTTATATTAGACGACCAAGACGCATTACAAGAGGGACAATACCACGGGCCCGTGCACGCGACAACCAAACAAACAAAAACAAACAAGCGCAGTCTCACAAGTGTGCAGTAGTCCGGTGCCTTGCGGGGTGTGGCTCGTTGCTTTCCTGCAGTAGGCGGCCGGTCACTTGTGTCCCGGTAGAGACGGACCCCAGGCTCAGGCGAAGTCGCCAGTAGTAGGCGGACACAGCTCGCTGGACGTGGTAGCTGGCGGTTCCGGCGTCTCGAGCACTCTCGCTGTCTGGAAGACGTCTGGCAGCAGGCTCTCCCGGAACTCGTGCCAGGTCACACCATGGTCCGAGGACTTCACCGGCTCGAACAGAGCAGCCCGGCCTTCCGAACCTCGCGCGTAGTTGCGGGTTCGCCCTAGGCTCTATCGCCACGTCTTGCCGGCGTTCCAACTGCTCTCTTCTCTCGCACGAGCCCCTTCTTTTTTCTCTTCTGCGCGAGCTTCCTAACTGCTTCATTTTCATCCTCTTCTAGGGGATGCCGCGCTGTCATCTGCTACGCCCGCATTTGTTCAGGTACTTCACCACAAATGGGTTCTTCGCATAAAGGACTTCAAGTCTCCTAATTGACATAAGCGCTTCACTACATCAATGAAAAAAGTTAATGAATTTGGCTGTCTTAATTATTATCCCAAATGATGTCTTTAGCCATCTTAAGATGCCTGCGGTTACAGAAAAAGCAGTTGTGAAGGCATCGAGCAAATATTGCTTTTCCGCAATTTTTGAGGATGTTGGACACGTTTCTTGGAAAACCCGGAGTAAAAATGCGGGAAGATATCTGCAGCAACTCCACGGCCTACATAGTCCTCCATAATGGTCATTTATTATTCTATTATTATTCTATTACACCTTGAAACGAGATACACGAAAATATACAGACGAGGATCCCATAGTCGAAGACTGCAGCGAGACCCTCGGTTAATGATAGTTAACAAGAAGTAACAAAAAAGAAAAACGCGAGCAGGTGAACAAAAAAGGAAACGCATGAAACATAACAATATCCGATAGTTAAAGCACATGTATTGAAATGCAATGGTAAAGCACAGTAACTGGAAACAACTAACAAAACTAGTTATAATACAAATGATGCATTGGAAAATCCTTCACACTTCAAAAATAACCGATATTGAATTGAATTGAATTGGTTTATTTCGGCATCAAAAACAAAAACGTGATAGCCGAGGAGCCCGCGGTAAAAGCTATCGTTCGATAGCTTGACAACGCCGTGGACACCTATAATAAACAAACACCTTGGCGGTATCGCAGCCGCATGAAAAAAGGCAAAAAAACATCACACATCACAGAAAGCAGTAATACATAGTAAAGTAGAGCTAAACAATACAAATGCATCAGGGCGCAGTAGACGAAGAGCGTTACAGTGCAACTCCGCGATTTATGTCACGGATACAAAATGAAAGACAGTAAAATAAAACATCAGGTACAATACAATTAGAGTTCATGGTCAACATGTTACAAAGTACAACGTAACCACATTAGGTTAATGTTTTATTCAAACAAGAAAACAGTGTATTTATGTAGTAAATTACGCATCTTGGGAAAGAAAGTGTTCAAAAATAGCTTTTTTTGTGGTGTGTTCTAAAACGATGTTCTTTCTGCGTAAATTATTTAAAAGTCCTAAGTGGCGATATGCTGAGTGAGTTAAATTTCTAAGTAAAAAAGCTTAATGACATGTTTGAATTCATGAAAAGATGATGAAGTTTTGATATTCAGTGGTAAATCATTCCACAGGTTTATGGCCGTGAATGTCGAGGTCATTTTGCCGTAGTTAGTATGTACAATACGCAAAAGAAAGTTAGAGCTATGTGCAAACCTGGTATTATTTATATTGTTAAAATATCTGGACTGAATAAATTCGTATGAGAGTTGTTTATTAAGTAGTTTATGAAACATAATAGCGAGATGATAGCTAAGCAAGCCGGTTATATGTAATATGTTGTTGTCACTAAGTAATGGAGCCGGATTGGTGAAGAAGTTGCTGTTAGTGATGATGCGAATGGCTTGGTTTTGTAGGTGCTGAATAGATGACAAATGGCAGTGATGCGTGTTACCCCAGAAGACAATGCCATAAATGATGTGACTGTGAATGAAGGCAAAATATAATGCTAATAACGCACCATTAGAGAAGTATGATTTCGATCAAATTAGTGCTCTAATACCGAAAGTACATTTATGTTTAATGAAGGCAATATGATCAGAAAACTTAAGGTTACAATCTAGTTTAATGCCCAAGAAAGACACACAGTTAGAGTCCGGGATGATATGACCATCTATAATTAGGTCAGGTCTGTTTGGTAGTACTCTTTGAACAGTTCTGAATATCATAAACGTAGTTTTGTTAGGATCGATGATTAATTGGTTTGAAACGCACCACGCAACAATTCGTTCAAGTTCACTGTTTAGTTCAGAGACTAAGCTCGGTAAAGATTTATTATATATGCAGATGGTAGTGTCATCCGCATGCAGCACACACTGCGCAGAATTAAGACGTGATGGTAAATCGTTAATTTATATCGAAAAAAGTAAGGGGCCCAGTATGGATCCCTGCGGTACACCTTGATTAATAATTTGGGTATTAGAATAAACACCACCAGAAAATACTGTTTGCTCTCTATTAAGCAAGTAACTTTTTATAAGGCTGAGCACGGGACCAGTAATGCCAAGTGACTCCAACTTAAGAAAAATGATGTTATGATTAATCGTATCAAAAGCCTTAGTAGAGTCTAAAAAAACTGATACAACAAAATTTCCATTGTCAAGTGAGTGACGAATGTAGTCTGTTAGGGGTAATAAAGCTAAGCTAGTGGAACTCCCCATGCGAAAACCAAATTGACAAGTATTCAACCAATTGAACTTTTTTGTATAAGCATTTAACCGCTTACAAAATAATTTTTCGACAACTTTGCTAATAGATGATAGAATAGAAATAGGACGATAATTAGGCACTTCAGATTTATCACCTTTCTTAAATACCGGAATAATTTTAGCCTTTTTTAGTGAACCTGGAAAAATGCCACATTTGAAAATACGATTAATTATAATACTAAGTGTTTCAGAAATGAAAGGTGCAACCATATTTAGGTGGAAAACAGAAATATTATCTAAACCAGCACTGGTGTTCTTCAGGGCTAATACCACAGAGCATACTTCATCGGCAGTTACAGGAAACAGGAAAAAAGAGTGGTTACATCGTGTCATCGGATAGGCAGAAGCTGTTTGACGTCTATTGTATACGTCATAGAAATAGTCAGTGAAAGAGTTTGCTATGGTAGAAGCGTCACTTACAGATTTGCCCTTATAATTTATACTGTTACAGGTAACATCAGCCTTTGGGGAATTCATAAAGGTTTTAAGAAGTTGCCATTGCTTTTTAGGGTTTCCCTTATGTTTTGCAAATTCGTTTTCATAATATAGTCGTTTTGACTTATTTAGCAAGTTATTCAGTACATTACAATATATTTTACATCGAGCAGCCAAACGAACATTGAAAGGTTTTTTCTTAGTATTTCTGTATAAGTTTTCTTTTTTTCTCATACTGGTTAGCAGACCTTTCGTTACCCATGGATCACTGGTAAATTTAAAATGTTTTTTTGCATTTAACGGTAGCTATGTTAGACCGGACAGCTTCTAAAAATATGGAACAGAAACTTTCAAGAGCTAGTTCTGGGTCTTCCATGGAATTAATTGATGACCAGATATGGTACTAACAAAGTTATCGCGGTCTAACCTCGAGGAAAAGTAGGTTAAGTTGGACTGACGAGTTGCGGCCTGAACTGCGACGAAGACAGGTAAATGGTCGGTGATCTGCGTATCAATGACACCCGCGAATGGAGAAGGTGCAATATTAGTTAGAGCATGAGCAGGAAGCGTATAGGTTCCATATGTAGAATACCGAGTGGGAGAAGTAATTAGTAATTCAAACCCGAAACCAGCTAAACAATCAGTATACGCGGTTGTATTGCCATTATCGATGTCCAGTAAATTAATATTAATATCCCCAAGAATTAAAACTTGCTTATGTTCAAGGGAAATGTCATGAAGAAGTTTGGATAGCCCACTCAGGAAATCAGGAACAGATGAAGATGGGGAACAGTAGATGCAACCCAGGATAAAAGTACCATTGTGCGATTTCTGCTGTATGTCAGTTTCAATCCATATCGATTCACAGTGATGTACACTGTGGAAGAAATAAAATCCCAATAAAGAAGCGTGTAAGAAAGGGAGATGCGAGCTACCTGATGCTATTTTGCGCGTGTTTGCGGTAAACTTTCAGAGCCCTAATTGGGAACAGTAGAAGATAGGAGTTAAAGGAGGATGAAGACCTGAGTAGAAAAATGACGACACCTTTGCTGTCGAACAGATGCATTCCAAAACACATTTTCTCCCTGAGAGGGGAGCTTCCAACCAAAGTCATGCAATGCTCGACTGCGGCAGAGTTCATTAAGGCACTGAAGGCTCATTTGAAGACGGTACAACTTTGGCTGTAATGATTTCCTTTTGTCATTGTTACCCCGTATCTTCGTACGTGTATGTTTTTGGGCGATGCATAAATAGAGAATCCGGTTCTCCACTACCTGTTATATAATTGTCAGGGATGACAAATAAAAAAATTGTGGTTGACCCTCTGATATAGGAATCGGTATAACGCGAAAGTGAAACGTGTCTTCACAGAAGTAGCCCAATGTTTATTGCACATTCATATATAATGTCTATTGGTGTTCAGTAGCTACATCACCCTTAGATGTTGATGCACCCATGTTGACACTTGGTGGCACATCTCCACCACGACAACCATACTACCAGGATACACTTTACGGAGACACTACATTACACGCACCTGAGCATCGCATATCGTACTGGTATAGCGCAGCTCAGTTTGAGCATAAGGAAAAGAGTGAACAGCGTAGAAGGAAACACAGACAACAGGATGAGCCAGTACGATATGATAATGCACCAACTTGCCCAATCTGCAGTACTTGCTGAGCATCGCGCAAATCACACTTGGACCTAAGGCGTTCGCGAACCGTTCAAGCGAAACCGAACGGGTTTTCACTCAATCGTTTTTCAACTCACGGTTCGCTGCAGCAAAGGAGCGTGATTTGCGGGTCGGCGACCATTCTGTGGATGTGCTTGGCATGCGGCGTCGCGTTGGCGAGGAGCGTCCTGCTGATAAGTCGCTTCGGCGAAGATACGAACATTTCGGTCCTGCATCGGCGTCTGTATGGCAGCCAGTTGGGTCAACTCAACTTCGCAAACGCGGAAGACAGAGTTCTCAGCTTAAGCCGTGAACGCGCGAAGGCCTCCCGCTCCCCCCATGGCATGTCCATCGCTGCACCAAACCAACGCCTACCAAACTCACTTGCGCGACATTCGCCCGTCGACGCCGTTTTCTTTCGGCGGCGCTTAATGCAGCAGTTCTCGTAGTCGGTACCATCGCACTCGTATCAGTAGACGGCGGAGATACACCATTGTTGCATATGGAAGCTGCACTACGCTGCGCACGCTGGCACAACGCGAAGGACGAAGCACGTGACTGCGTTGTCACCGAGTCAAATCAGAGCGTAGAGCACGTCGCAATGAAAGCTTCCGTTTGTGGTCTGCGAAATCAGCTCCAGAAACTTTGTCGGAGGTGATTGCGGAGGCAACGCTACACTTTGTTTCAAGTAGGGCCAACGCCACCTAGGCAGCGTTGGTAGGCCGCTCCGATGCCAGTGTCTGTTCGAATGATGGCGTCGAGGCGCCGTAGCAGCCGTAGTGCTGAGGCTACCGCAGCGTTCTCTGTCTGTGTCATAATGCAGTACTTCTCTTCTCCGCTCTTAGGCGGCGGCACGGCCCCGAGAAACGAAGAGCGCCGGTACAGAGCGAAGGAGTGTGAGATATATAAGGCGCGTCTGAAGCGTGCCTCGCGAACGCGCCGATAGCTCAGTCGGTTAAGCACCCGCTTTCTATCACCGTGGATCGAAAGGTCGTGGGTTCGATTCCCGGGACTTCCAATTTCGCGTAACTTTTTCTTCTGATTTCTTTCTTTGCATTGTGTTCGTGTATCTTTTAACAACGTCATATCCGTGACGGAAATGCGTCAGTGAAGTCTTGGTGGACCCCGGCATAAAACAATTTCGTGTTAATATAGGAGAAGAGGAAGAGGACAAGCGGAATAATGGAAGGCGATCAAGAAGATGAATCGAAGACGAGAAAGAAGCGGGAGGTGCGCGCGGAAGACGCCACCTTGGAAGGCGGGCGCGCGCAGAAGAGAACCGTGTGGCCAGGACGGGAGTGAAGACGGCCGAAGACCGGGCAGTCTGGGTCTTGCCTCAGTGCTGCAGGGCTTGAGGCCCGCGTGAGCTTTTGCCTCGCCGAGCAGCTGTCTCCATGCTCCGGTAGCCCAGCAGGCCAGCGGTGCAGTAAGCGGCCGGGACAGGTCAGCGCGTACGCCGCCGACCTTCAACGACAATAATGCATGTATTGTTTTATAATGCGTGTTGTCTGTATTAGTAGTATGTAGCAAATAATCGTTCCAGTGTAGTAATTTCTCATTGTAATTGTTGTTGTGAACGTTGCAATTATTGCAATACAGAAGTCCTCATACTACGCATGCAGTACGTAGTTACCGCTTTTTTTATTAGTATTGTAATGAAGGAATGAAGACGACAGGGAACAACGATCATCATCACGAGAGGAAGGCACCACGAGATCGTGTGTCACCATCTTCCTAGCACTGTGTCCGATGTGGTAACCCTGTGCCAGAGCTATGACGAGTTGAGGAGGCAACGAGCTCTCACGCGACGTTCATCTTCGACGATTCAACCAGTCACTGCACTTGACGTCATGCCAGACCAGTCGTACCTTCTTGCACAAGTGAAAGACTTCGTGCGTGAGGAAGTGGCTCGTCAGCTTTCTCTCCTCCCTTATGCTCAGCACCAGGAGCTCTCACAGCAGCAGCCACTGCGGCACCCAACCCCGTTGGCTCCCGTGCTCCGACAAGTAATACAAGAGCAGATTTCCGAGGCCATGCCGGTGCCCTTCCAGCAGCATCCTGTCGCCGCGCCTCTTACTTACGCTGAGGCAGTAAAGCGGCAGCAGCTATACCAGCCCTCGCCGTTCCATGGAGTGCCGCATACCTCACCACCGATTCAGCCATCTGCCACATGGGCTGCTCCCATCGCTACCGCCGCCTCGACTCAGCCGTCCACCACATGGGCTGCTCTAATCACTGCAAATGCCTGGCGAACGCGCGATAACCGGCCGATCTGTTTTGCATGCGGCGGCCCTGGCCATATCGCCCGATACTGCCGTCGTCGTGTGCCAGGATACACCGAGGTCCGCTCTCAGAACAACTACATGGACCATCCCCCATCTCGTTATGAAAACTCAGATCCTCAATCAAGCGCGTCTTTACGTGACTATCCGGAACCTATGCCTCGTCGCTCACTTTCACCCCGTCGTCGCTCCTTGTCACCCATGCGTCCTCGGCCAGCCCCTGAAAACGAGGGAAACTAGCCGCCGCAGTTCACGAGGCAAGAACTGCGCTATCGAAATGCTCAAGTCCTCGAACATTGCCGTCGAATATTGTCGAAGTTTTTGTAGAAGGCATCCTTGCATATGCTCTTGTCGATACCGGTGCTGCCGTTTCCGTAATAGACGCCAAACTTTGCCGCAAGCTCCGAAAAGTGACCACGCCTCTTGACATGATATCCTTGCGTACAGCGAATGGAGAACCTGTACGGCCTATAGCCGCCTGCACTGCCCGACTGATCATCGCGAAGGACCACTATATTGTTGAGTTTATCGTCCTTTCATCCTGCTCGCACGACGTCATACTTGGTTGGGATTTTCTATCGCGTAATCACGCCGTTATTGATTGTGCCAGATCTGAACTCGAACTGTTCCCGTTCTACGACCAGCCCTCCATCCACGTTCAGGAAGCCGCACACAAACTATTCGTCAAGGAAGATACTGAAATTCCGCCGACAGCAGCTGTTTTGCTCCCCGTGTTCTGCGACAGTATTTGTGATGAAGCTGCATTCTTCGAACCTTCAAGGCTCTTCTTAAGTCGGAAAGCACTTCTTGTGCCTTATTCAACCCTCTCCATTTCTCAAGGAAACAGCGCTCTCTGCCTCACCAATCCCCTTCCGTATCCCATCCAACTGCTGAAAGGTGAATGTCTTGGGTGCGCGCACGTCATCGAGAAAGGACAAATTTTTACCATGGAGCAAAATTCATCTGGCAGCGACCCCGACGTCATCAGTGCTCTCAACCCTTCTGATGTACCACCTTCCGAAATATTCAGTTCGTCGATCGCAGAAGGACTGTCACCATCTCAACGCTCTGATCTTCTTCAACTGCTGTACCAATTCCGCGAATCTTTCGATGTTGCTCAACCTGCCCTTGGCCGAACTTCTACCATTCGTCACTACATCGACACAGGCTCCAACCCCCCTGTGCGACAGCGACCATACCGTGTATCCGCCGCTGAACGTCAAGTTATTACCGAACAAGTTGATGATATGCTTCAACGCGACGTGATTCGACAATCACAAAGTCCATGGGCATCACCTGTGGTTCTAGTTAAAAAGAAGGATGGTTCCATTCGCTTCTGCGTGGATTACCGGCGCTTAAATAAGGTCACTCGGAAAGACGTGTATCCTCTACCCAGGATTGATGACGCCCTTGATTGTTTACAAGGAGCCGAGTTTTTTTCATCGTTAGATTTGCGTTCGGGGTATTGGCAGGTACCCTTAGCAGATGCCGATCGTCCAAAGACAGCCTTCATAACACCAGACGGCCTATATGAATTCAATGTCATGCCCTTTGGCCTCTGCAATGCACCGGCCACCTTCGAGCGCATGATGGACTCGGTTCTGCGCGGTTTGAAATGGAACATATGTCTCTGCTACCTGGACGATATTGTTGTTTTTGCGCCAGATTTCGCAACACATCTTGTACGCCTGAAACATGTCCTGACATGTCTGAAGAATGCTCAGCTCCAACTGAATCTCAAGAAATGCCACTTCGCTGCGCGGAAACTTACAATTCTCGGCCACGTCGTATCAAAGGACGGTATACTTCCAGACCCGGCTAAACTACGCGCTGTCGCTGAGTTTCCCAAGCCGACGACTGTAAAGCAGTTAAGGAGCTTCGTAGGATTATGCTCCTACTTTCGCCGGTTTGTGCGCAACTTCGCCTCTATAATTGCGCCTTTGACCCAACTTTTGAGCACCGCCACCGATATCTCGTCATGGTCTTCCGAGTGTGATCAAGCATTCTCCACTCTTCGCTGTCTCCTGACATCATCACCTATATTGCGCCACTACGATCCTTCGGCCGCAACTGAGGTTCACACAGACGCCAGTGGTGTCGGCCTCGGCGCGGTTCTCGCACAACGAAAGCCTGGGTTCCCCGAGTATGTCGTCGCATACGCCAGCAGAACGCTCACCAAGGCTGAGTCAAACTACAGCGTTACCGAAAAAGAATGCTTGGCCATAATTTGGGCGCTTGTCAAGTTCCGCCCATACCTATATGGCCGCACGTTTGATGTAGTTACGGACCACCATGCGTTATGTTGGTTGTCTTCGCTGAAGGATCCGTCAGGTCGCCTTGCCCGTTGGGCTCTTCGACTTCAAGAGTATGACATCCGCGTTGTGTACCGTTCCGGCCGCAAGCACGCCGACGCTGATGCTCTGTCGCGGTCACCACTGTCCACTGAGACAGCATCCGTATCCTCTGTAGATCACACCATGTCAGCTCTTGACGTCGACGCCGTCTCCTCTGCACAGCGCAACGATCCATGGACAGCTTCGCTTCTTGACGTTTTATCTGACGCGCCCCGACTTCCGACCACTCGAGCACTGCGACGCCAGGCCTCACACTTCAGCATTAGAGATGGCCTCTTGTAACCGGCGCAACTACTCACCAGACGGCAGGAAGTGGCTCCTCGTTATTCCCCGAACGCTTCGCTCTACAATCTGCGCGTCCTTTCACTCCGACCCGCAATGTGCTCACGCCGGTCTCTTCAAGACCTATGAACGCTTACGGAAAAGATATTACTGGCGCGGAATGTTTACCTTTGTTCGTCAGTTCATTCGAGGCTGCCACGAATGTCAGCGACGGAAAACACCACCGCATCCTGCAGCAGGTTCACTACAGCCGCTCCCGTGCCCAGACCGCCCATTCGACCGCGTCGGAATCGACCTTTATGGGCCATTGCCATTGACCACGGCAGGCAACCGATGGGCTGTCGTTGCTGTGGACCACCTCACACGGTACGCCGAAACCGCTGCTCTGCCCACGGCGACAGCGCAGGACGTCGCATCTTTCATCCTCAATCGTTTTGTGCTCCGTCACGGCCCTCCACGCGAACTTCTCAGTGACCGTGGCCGTGTATTTCTCTCCGACGTGATTCAAGCGCTTCTCCGTCAGTGTCATATGGTACATCGGACGAGTACTGCCTACCACCCTCAGACGAACGGTTTGACTGAGCGGTTTAATCGAACCCTGGGTGACATGCTCGCGACGCATGTCGCATCTGATCAAACAAACTGGGACCTTGTTCTTCCATTTGCTACCTACGCGTACAACACCGCTACGCAAGTCACAACTCGGTTTTCCCCATTCTTCCTTCTGTATGGTCGCCAGCCTTCCCACACAATCGACACTTTGCTGCCATACGCACCGGATGCATCCGAGTGCACGACCGCATCAGAAGCCGCTCGTCACGCTGAAGAATGCCGCCGACTAGCCAAGCAATTTACGACGGCCGACCAACAACGCCAGAAAGAGGCGCGCGATGACGACCACCCGCCTGCAGAAAAATTCGCACCCGGAACACTTGTATGGCTGCATATACCGCCCTGCGCTCCTGGGTTGTCTCCCAAACTACTCTCCAACTATCACGGCCCCTACCGCGTCGTCGAGCGTACTTCACCGGTGAACTACGCCATTGAACCTCTCACTCCGCCGAGCTACCGTCGCCGGCGTGGACATGATATTGTTCACGTAGACCGCCTCAAGCCGTACTTCGACCCGCTTGTTCCCACCTGTTAGATCGCCAGGATGGCTTCATCTTTTTCGACGGGGGTAATTGTAATGAAGGAATGAAGACGACAGGGAACAACGATCATCATCACGAGAGGAAGGCACCACGAGATCGTGTGTCACCATCTTCTTCGCACTGTGTCCACTCCCCGTTCTATCGCCTTTTGTTGGGCTCTGTAAATAAATCCCATTGCAGTATGTATGTATTGGTTCATTTTGTATGGCCACTCCTGCTCGCAGCCTTCTTAGGCTACAGGCACTTTATAATAGATAAATAAATAAATAAATAAATAAATAAATATGAAAGAAAGCTGCAGTTCCCTGATGACGCTGCTTTGTGAAGGAACTCAGGGGAGGAATAGCAAAGCATGACCGTTGAATTGGACAGGTAAGGCAGAATGGCTAGTCTCGAAATTAATATGCAGAAAGCTAAGGAAACGTTCAACAGTCGCAGAAGAAAGCAACTGTTTGCGATCTGTAGCGAGGCACTGGTAGATACAAGGAAATGCATCCACTTAGGCCAGGTAACGACCACAGGTCTTAGCCACGAGATTAAAGTAACTAGAAGAATAAGAATGGGTATAATACATTTAGCTGGTATTCTCGAATCATGCATAGCAGTTCAACAGTATCTCTCAGTAGAAATGTACATGAAAGCTGCATCTTATTTCTATTTATTTACAGGTGAGGAACGCAGAGGGTTACGAGGGTATCCAACTAAATTTGAGTATGACGCAGTGAGTCACGGAAAGAAATATGATAGGTGTAACCCAAAGGAATAAAAAAGGGAGCAGAGTGAATCAAGGAAGAAAGGCATCTTACTGACTGCTTAGGCAAAACAAAAAGATATGGGCATGGCATGTAATAAGAAGGCAAGGAGAAACCGATGGTCAATAAGGATAACATGCTGGATTCAAAGAGAAGGCAAGCGTGATATAGGGTGGCTGAAGGTTAGGTGAGCAGCTGAGATTAAGCAGAAAAAAAACTGGGGAGGGGCGAAGCATGGAGGAAAGGATCTTTCAGCTCCACTAACGTGAAACTTGCCGAGGGGAGAAGCTTGCAGTGTTTTCAGAGAGATTGCTTTGATGAGGCACTAGTTGTGCCTAGCCTGAAATCGGGCATGTAGGAAAGAGTGTTCCCGCTCCGCTAAAGTCATCGGGCAACTGCGTCGGAATGCAGCGTACCCTAAGGTGCTTCTTCTTCTTCTTTCCCTACATGCCCAGTTTGAGTTCCCTACGGCATGTAGGGAGGGTGTTCCTGCCCCACTAACGCCGTCGGCTATTTGTTGGGCTAACTGTTCCCATTTTTTGTGGACCGTTGCCGAGTAGCGGGATTTACCTATTGTGGCGCATACCTGTTTTTATGATGGACCGTGAATAGATGACACACCGTCACCACCCAGGCAGCACGCCGGCATTGGACCGATCTCGGACCAACATCGGCAAACATCGACTGCAATATTGGACCCATGTCGGCAACTCACGCTCGCGCTATTTTCACCGACATCGGTCCGATGTCGGCTAGCCAGCGTTGGGCCCATGAGGGCTTGCCGGCGTCGGTCCGAGACGGGCCTGACGTTAATCAGCCGATGATGGCTAGCTCTGATAGGGCCTATGTAAGCTGGCCGATTCTGGTGTGGTGTCAGCCCCACCGACGTCAAGAATCTGCCGGTGTGACAGTTTGCACCCGTTATTATAGTATTTTAGAAGTGGTGGTTTACAGTGTGGTAATACTGTACCGTCGTGGTGTGCACGTAGCTAGAATAGGTGAAGACACCGGAAGCAGTTGCTCGACGAGTACAGTAACTTGATTAGAAAGGCTGATACATGTGTTATAAAGTAAAACGATAGTAAAACTTGTTGGGCTAGTTTGTGCATGTTACAAGAACATTAGACGAGAGAAAACCATCGAGAAGAATAGGCGAAAGGAAAGAGCGTCGCTCGCAACTAGCTTTATTCTTGCAAAAGCACCGCAATATATACACCTTGCCACACATGCGCAATAACACACCATGCGTCACATCACCACAATCGGCCACTCTCAACGCACGTGCTAGTTCAGAAACCTGTCAAAAAAATCGAATTCAGCTGAACGCAGTCCGCGGCACAACGGCCTTTGGACTACCAGCATCCTTTGGACAACGGACTATCGTTGGCGCCGTATTCGGAAAATATTTCATAATTACAACAATTACTCCGCTGAGGTCTTAGCGTGCTATTGAGACCCAGACTTCTGTGGAACCGTGCGAGGCTGAGAAGGAAAGTCGATATTGTCTACAACACAACTAAAATAATGAAACGCCTGCTGCACCAACTATGCATGCGTCTAAGTAATGAAGGCGCAACACATTTGCAAAGTGATAAACACAAATTTATTCGCACACATAAACACACGCCAGCAGTTCCGGAATAATTATGCCATAAAGGAAAGTCTAAACATCTGTAGATTCCATAGCCACGAACTAAAATGGTAGCGCAGCCACCGTATTCCTTAAGAAAAGCAGAAAAATCGTGATCGAGAATGGGGTCGGGCGAAGAGTTACAATCGCTTCAATGTTATTCACGGCACATTCACAATAAATAGTTAAAGAAGCAAAAGGAAAAGAATGAATGAGGATTATCGGATACTATTTTAGCTACTTGCGTTTTGCGGACGATAGGCTATCGCGCTTTTCAGCAATGACGGTGACGAATCAGGAGAAAAATAGTGGCGATGTAAAAGAAAGAACTTTAAAATAGGATTAAAGATGGGCCCGAAGAAAACAAAGATAGTGTCAGGCGACTCAGCGAACATGACTGGCAATTACATCCCCGATATCCTTTAAATTACAATTTTTCCAGTGGGAACTCACAGCCCAGAAACATGAATAAACATGCGACCTTCCCCCCCCAAAAAATAAAAACAAAGTCACAGTTTCGCCACAATGCGAAGCAATGAATGCGATAGCAACAAATTGGCATGTCAAGCGACGGCAAGCAGGTCGAAACGTGCAGCGCGCTGCTCACGCACACATGCCGCACGAAAACAACACGCACATGACGAGAGCGAACTAAAAACATTCACAGCTCGACACTTAACGCGCTGCTCCAACAAAAACGACGCACGAAACGTATTCACAGGTACAGACGAGCGCCAACTAACAAATGTCACAGTTGTTACTTCGCTGTGTTTGAAAAGCGTGCTCTTTTCGCAAACGGGGGAACTGCAGCGAGCGATGTGACTTGGTATTGAGTGACGTGACTGTATAACGAACCTAAGTGGCAGGTGGTAACATGAAAATCTTGGCATGCATGCCATCTACAACGCCATTTAATGCCACGCTCATGGTGGGCTTGCGTCCAGTTCGCTAGCTTGATATACACCAAAATTGGTATTGCGCGACGTGAATGTATGATGAACATAAATGACAGGTCCTATCATGCAAAACATGACATGCAAACTATGTAAAGCATGATTTTCTCCTTCCTGGCTGCTTCGCATTACATCGATTCCCACAGTGCGTGGGATCTGCCGGCTTTTTGATAAACCCAAAGTTGGGCGCCGCAAAGTTGCACGTTGAGACTATTCTCTCAGGCATCAATCTATGATGCGTCATCTTTGGTCTTCCGGCACTTTCGGCATTGTCCTTCAGTCGAGAGGCAATACTGCAATGAAGTACTACCGAACATATGCCGCCCTTTTATCACTCAGCGATAAATAAAAAGGTAGGTTTGATGGCGCTACGAATTGAAGGTTCACAGGAAATTTGCCGCGGCGTGCTAACGTTTTGAGCCAAGAAAGATATGAAGCGATACGAGGGCCTTGTGTCGCCCAGAGATAGAAAGGAAGTGAAGCTTTATTCTGCGCCTGCTCAGAGAAGTAATGATTTGTCATCGGCGCTTCTTTGGTGCCCTGATTGACCCGTATGAGTTCAGCTGAAAAATTGATTAGAACGTTTCTTAATTTGTCTGCATGAATTGCACGAAGAAGCACGGTTGCAATCGAGCAGTACATAAGGGCGGAATATTGGCGAGTTAAATTCTGTAGCACATGAAAGCAGCGCTGTTGTTAACACCCGAATGATATAATATCAGTTCTCTAAGATTAGCGGACTGGTCACATCCTTTTGTTTACACGTGAGTAACAAATCAAAATTTTCAGACATTGCAAGATATTATGTCAAGCTTTAAAGGATATATTCATCACCAATTTTGCGGCGCTCAGACTTGGGTTTACCAAAACCCGTCGTGTGAGCTGCGGGAATATTCTACCTGTTCCGCTTAATAGCTTAGTTGTGCCAGTGCCAGCTCGGCTTGAAAGTTTTGCTCATGTATGAGGCGAGGTTTATTACTTGTACGATCGCATGCAGAAAAGGCACAGTCGCTGCGCTTCTCGAGAACCGCGCCGGCTTCTCGATTTGCGTGCGCCCACATCAAGAGCGATGCTCGCTTGACCGCAAAGCAAGCGCGATTCGGTGGAGCCGCCGCGCTTTAGCAGACGACGCGGCCTTCATTGCGCTTGCGCGCTAGTTTCCGAAGCGTCCGGGAGAGGCGCTCCGCGGAGCGCTGGGCTAAAATCCCTGGATATTTTTAGGGGCGAAGCTCCTTAAGCCGTGGGTCGTGCGTCCTCGATGTATGTAGTTGTAGGTAGCCACCTCTCGTTTAGTTCTTCGAATGTCCGCTAGATGGCGGCACTTGTATATGGTGAATATATTTAGGGGCGAAGCTACTTATGGCATCACCTCGGCGGTCTTCGGTTGTCCATGCATTCTGAGTAGCCAGTAGGCACTGGATTTCGACCTCCAAGGTAGTGCCTGTGTGAGATGTCTCCTGTGCGTGATTAAACAATAAAAAAATTCACAAATTACATGTAAAATTAAAGTGAGCTGCGAGTCGCCATGACTCTCATCGACCCTTTAGTATAAATGCGCCCGATCTCACGTCGTTGATGATGTACTGCGCAGAATTTGCGGAAGATTACCGGTTTACCGACGCACCTCCGAAGCTTCGCCCACTCATCATCATTCACTCCGTTGATATGGTGTCGTCATCTCCAGTTCTCGTCTCGTTTCCGAGAGGGCGCTGTCCTATAGACATGCGTGCAATATGGCGGTTAGGTGAAGGTACGCTAGATGGCGTTGGCAGTGCAGCTGCTCTCCGATTGCGCGGACCGCCGTGCGAGTGCGCTTGCCGGATCGTGCTGCTTGGCGGACCATGGACGACGACCGGTCGTTGAAGTTTGAATAAAATTTCACACACACTATCGCTTTGATTACTGCTGGGCGAAACCACTGAAGATTTCACGGTGTAACCATGATTGCTTCAGTCACTATAACTCTCATCGACCCTTTAGTAAAAACGCGCCCGATCTCACGTCGGTGATGATGTACCGGGCAGAATTCATGGAAGATTCACGGTTTACCGATGAACCTCCGCAGCTTCGCCCACTCATCATCATTCACTCCGTGGATATGCTGTGGTTTTTTTTTTTTGAAAAATACGTCTTTCTTTAAGTGCTGGACACATGGCGCGAATTCAGATGCGATTTGCCGTACGGCTGTTCGTGCCAACAGCCGCATCCGACAGACGCCCAAAAAGTTCCAACAGCATGCGGCGCCGATTCGCACGCCGCGCGGGCATCCAACTTGCTGAATGTTGCCGCGCGGCTGGCGCGGCTACCGCACCGGTCTGGCGGCCGCAGCCAATGGCAGCGCGGGAGCTCGACAAGGGGCGCCACTGGTGGCGCCCGTGCCAACCCGTGCCGCTGGTTCGTTCCGCGCCGCTACGATGGCTCAGATCGTCCTGGTATTTGTGGATATCGCAGTTGTCGGCGGCATGAAAAAAAAATGCCCCCCACCTCCCCGAAGGGAATCGTGAGGAAATGCGAATGCATTTCGCGGGCGCTTCACTCCATTTATATATACGTGCGAGCGAGCGGACGGGAGAGTGGGGCGCAGGGAGGAGAGGGAGCGAACGGCGAGAGAAGGAGCGGCGAAGCACTGCACCTACCCTCTCCTACACTCTCTCCACACACGCGGGAGCTCCGCCGAGCTCCCGCGATGCGAGCGCCCTCACACACCAGAGCGCGCTCCTCCTCTCCACTCACTCTCCGCTACTCCGCCCGCACCACCTGCTCCGGTTGCTAGGGGCGAGGATAAGCGCGCGCGCCCGCCGCTGTTGCTATGGGAGAGGGAGTGAGGGCGGAGAGATAACACCTGCCGGCGCGCGGACACCTCCTCAACCTATCGTCCTCCTCCTCCTTCGCGGACAACGCCGGACAACGGATGCTTGACATAGCCCGACTAAGAAATGCATCCGCATTTAAAACATCGGATAAACTGTTTCTGACGTGAAATACCTCATGATTTAATAAAGTGATGCTTGCAGTGTGTCATTTCTGTAAGGCGACGTCCGTTTCCGAACCACCAACGAGATATCGAGCCGTGAAGGAAGGCCGTTTCACAGGTAGGCCTAAACAGTGGGGCTCTTCGATTTTCCACTTCTGGCTACCCGCGGGCTGCCAGAGCCAGCCAGAGCGCGCTCGATTTTCTCGGGCTGCTCCGCCCCTCCCGCGGCGCAGTTCCGGTCGGCGTTCGTTTTTTCTCGGGTTGGACGGTTCTGGCGACCCGCGGGGAGCCCGAGGGTCGCCAGAAGCGTCCAGGACAATTTAGTCGTGGAAGCTCTCTGGAAGGTTTTGGGCTAGCAGACGCCGAAAAGAGACGATACGCGCTTGCCGCCATCTTTGTGAGGACTCGACGGATTGCAATGTGGGCAATGTGGGCGCTTGGGGACTGCGCCTTCGCTTGTCATTACGCGTGGAGTTCTAAAACGTGTTCCGCCGCGCGAGATGGGGCGATTAAGAGTGGCGGCGAACATTGAAGCTACTGTTTATCGCTTCTGTTATGTTTCCCGTGAAGCTTCTTTCTGTGAACAACGCGGCGAACTGTTGCCTGCTAACCGCGTCGTGCAGATGTCTCAAAAGTTATGTACACGTTCGTACGCACGCATGGAGGCAACTTTCGAGTTTATCTTGTTCGTAGTAGTATTCGTTTGTGGTGCCGTGCCTGCTTTCTGTGCACTTAGCGAAGACGATTGTGGTCGAAGTAGCATTTCGCTCCGTCGTATGTTTGCGTGAGTGAACCTCTTCGGAACTTAACTATTCGGTCTTCGATGGTGATAGAGTGCCCTGATTGAATAACAGAGATCGCGACAGTTGTTTTTGTGTGATGCTCGTTGATCGCGAACAGCGTGCGAGCTTACTTGTATCTACGGGCCAGTGTATGTGGTATGGTATTTTGTTACGCTACGAAGCGTCGACGTGAAAAAAATTCGGCAGATCCCACGTACCTTGGGAATCGATGCTGTGCGAAACATATATGCGGAGGGAAGGTAACTGTGTTGTAATTTTTTTTATTGAGCGAAACGTTACGAAATGACGCTAAAGGTATGTACAAAGGTTGCTCGCACAGACATGTGTTCAACAGTCGCATATGTTTTATATAACCAGTTGTTTACCGTTGCGTAACGATGCTAGCAGCAACATGGGCATTAGCAACACCAGAAGCGGTAAGCTGATATGTAGCGCTTGTGCTCGCGAGGATGGTAGCCCTGGACACGGTTCTCACCTAATAGCTCAAATGAAAGCTGAGCTACATGAGGTTTTGGAAGTGCCACTCAGGACTGGAAAAGAGGCCCCGGCAACATCTGCCAGAACGAGTCGAAAACGCGTCACGCAGAAGTTTATTTTAGATATGACGCGCACTCGTGGTACCGATACCACCGCATTTCTGAAGTTAAGAAAAAACGCAAGTTGGTCAACGCGTGTGTGCGAATAGCTGAGCAGGTATATTGGGTATATCCTCGAGCTCTTGTTGGGACACGGTCACTTTCGCGAGATTTTGCGTCGCGTTGTGCAGTGACTGTTACATGTACTAAGCAGACGTGAGCTTGTTAAGCCGTTAGCGGCGCGGCAGCTCACCTTGCATCGTTCTCGAAGCGCCGTGCGCCAGCTGGCTGTTGTGTTGTGTTTGCGGACGGGGCGAGTTTCGCGTGATCTTGCGAGCGTACGAGGTCGTACCGCAAATGCGTTTGCTCGAGGATATTATTTCAGCTCTTCGGCAAACCTAGCCACATATTTCCAAGCGGGCAATGCAGGAAAAATGAACGCGCAAGCGGCGCAATGTTTCGTTTGCTGCCACGCACATGGTAGCGTTTGTTTACGTTTACGCTGGCTGTCCCAACGTTCGATTTTGCAATCTTCGGGCAGCTTCGGGTTGTCTCGGGTTCCCCACACACGTGACCACGACGCTGTTTCCTGTCCCGACCGGTGGTGGTGGTCAAACTTTATTGCCCGAAAAGGGGTCCTGAAGGACACTCGGCTAGGCGCCGGGTGTAGAGGGCACCTCCCACGTCGGGACAGAAAGCCCGAAGCTCTCCGCCGCCTCGCGGGCCTCCTGGACAGCCCGAAGTTGGTCTGCTAGTGAAGCACTTCTTAGCACTTTGGCCCACTGTTCCTTGTTCTTGGCGTAAGTGTCACTCGAAGCACAACCACATAACATATGGGTCAAATTTACGCGTTCACGACACTGTTCACACACATGTTGTCCGTCGTAGTCTGGGTCAATATGCTTCATGCGCCAGGGGTTGGGGTATGTGTTAGTCTGGAGCAAGCGTAACGTGACCGACTGGCTGCGCGTTAATTTCTTATCCGGGAGGGGGAACTCTCGCCGGCCTAGATAAAAGTGCTTAGTTATCTCGTTATAAGTGAATAGTTGATCCCTGTACTCCATATGCAGTGTAGCGGGGGAAACTGGAGTGACGCGGTCGATGAGTCCTCGCGCCGCCTCGTGTGCGGTCTCGTTGAGATTCCGCAGGCTGCCCCCTAAGCTGCCCATGTGTGCAGGGAACCATACTATGGAGTGATCGGTGATGGAATGTCGGCCTAATATTCGCAGCGTCGTCTTGTCTACTCCGCCCTTTGCGAAAGCTCGAGTGGCTGCTCTAGAGTCACTATATACTGTTGTAAAGCGCGAGTCTGTGAGAGCTAGTGCTATCGCTGCTTGTTCGGCTACCTCCGGCCTCTTCGTGTAAAGAGTGAGTGAGTTGCGAGTTCGTCCGTGTCCATCGATGACTACTACCGAGTAGGCGTGCTTTCCCGGTATGTGCGCTGCATCCACGAAAACTGTCTGGTCGGGAAACCTTGCGGCGTCTGCCGCGAGTGCTCTGGCACGGGCGAGTCTTCTTCCGTGATTGTGGATCGGGTGCACGTTTCTTGGGAAGGGAAGCACTGTAATTGATGCTAGCATGGCTTTCGGTAACTGCTCAACGTTGTCCCTTTCCGCGATGGTGTTCAGACCGAGCTTAACGAGAATATCTCTGCCCGCTTTTGTGCTTGATAGGCGTGCGATCTGTGCCGTGCGCTGAGCCTCGATTATTTCGGCAAGGGGATTGTGCACTCCTAGCTGTAAGAGGAGAGCAGTAGAGGCATTATCGGGGAGCCCCAACGCTGTCTTGAAAGCCCGTCGTATGTGTACTTCGAGCCTTTGCCGTTCTACTTTTTTCCAGTTGAGCATCGCAGCCACGTAGGTGATATGACAGAGTACAAAAGCGTGGACCATTCTGATGGCGTTGTCCTCGCCCAGTCCTCTGCGCCTGTTCATGATGCGCCGAAACATTCGGAGCGCGTTCCCAATCTTGTACGTGATGCTTTCTAACATCGCGAAGTTGGAGCCGTTACTTTGGATGATGAGTCCGAGGACTCGTATTTTGTCCACCGTAGGTATGCGGTTGCCGTCCGAGTCGTGTAACTCTATGCACGGGGGGGTAGGGTCGGCGCCAGTCTTTTGATGGGCGTCCTCGTCTGGGAGGGTGGTAGATAAGCAGCTCTGATTTTCTGGAAGAGCAGCGAAGTCCCATAGAGGTGAGATGGGCTTCGGTGACTGATATGGCTTCTTGCATGCGGGCTTCTAATTCCGCATCGCTGCCACCGGTGCTCCAAATGGTGACATCGTCTGCGTAGATGGTATGCTCCACATCTGCGATTTCACCCAGTGCGCGAGAGAGCTTTGCCATAGCCAGATTGAACAAGAATGGCGAAAGTACCGAGCCTTGCGGTGTTCCCTTATCGCCCAGGTCAAAGCTCTGCGAAACGTGCTCGCCTATCCGTAGAGTGGCCTTTCGATCCTCCAGAAAAGCGTTGACGTATTGATAGAAGCGTGTGCCAAGATTGTGATCAGATATGGCGGTCAGAATGGCTTGATGTCGGATGTTGTCAAAGGCTTTCTCCACGTCGAGTCCCAGCAGCGCCTTGGTGTCTCGTGTGGAGCGATCCAGCAGACTTTTCTTTATCCTTAGCATGGCGTCTTGCGTTGATAGACCCGGCCTATATCCGATCACAGTGTAGGGGAAGTATTCTTTTTCTTCTACGTGTTCCGACAGTCGGTTCAGAATGACATGTTCGGCTAGCTTTCCTATGCAGGACGTTAGCGAGATCGGCCTCAGGTTTGATAGCCCCAGCGGCTTGCCGGGTTTTGGGATGAGGACCGTGTTTGCACGCTTCCATTCTTCAGGTAGACGGCCTGTTTTCCAGGCTTCGTTAATTTGTTGAGTTAAGAAACTGACCGAATTATCATCTAAATTTCGGAGAGCCCGATTTGTGACACCGTCGGGGCTGGCTGCAGAGTTACTGTGGAGTTCGTGAATGGCGAAGCGTACTTCACTTTCTGTGTAGTCCGCATCGAGCTCAGAGTTTGGGGCACCGTCATAGAGCTTCCTTTGTGGGATACTGGGTTGTCCCGATTTAAGCGGTAGGTAGCGTTTGGCAAGGCCTTCAACAAGTTCTTCGGCAGTACTGCATTGCGTTGCGCAGTGTACTAACTTGCTGAGCCTGATCCGTTGCACAGATTTGGACTTGGTGCCATTTTCGTCGAGGAGGTGTTTGATGAGCCTCCATCCACTCCCTTTGCGTATTTGCCCGTTGAGGGAGTTACACACTTCGTCCCACTGCTGCCTGGAAAGAAGCACGCAATATTCTTCAATGGTCTTGTTGAGTTCGGCGAGCTTCTTTCGCAGTCTTCGGTTGAAACGTTGACCCTTCCACCTGGCTAATATGGAGTGCTTGGCTTCGAGAAGGTTCGCTAGCCGACTGTCCATTCTCTCCACTTTAACCTCCGTGGTAATCGTTCGTTCCGAGGCTACGATGTCGGCTTTGAGCTGTTCGGTCCAGCTTGCTAACGTGTGCGTTGTGTTGTCTCCTGATGAGTTTGATGACTGCGTCCGTATTTTACGAAATTTGTCCCAATCAATTAGTTTGTACTCCCTTTGCTTCTTTCCTGGGAGCTCTGCATTAATTCGGAGAACGTAGTGATCACTGCCAAGGTCTATGCCCGAGTTGTACCAGCCACATTTCTCTATGCCCCGGACGAAAGTGAGGTCCGGTGTGGTGTCTCGGCATGTGGAAGTACCACACCTCGTTGGAGTTTCCGGGTCTGTGATGAGAGTGAGGTCGAGATCGGAGGCTGACGTGTGAAGACGCTCTCCCTTGCTGGAAGGATACGCGTAGCCCCATGCCTGGTGTGGGGCATTAAAATCGCCACCTACAATTATGGGACTATCTTTAGCGATGTTCGCGATCTTGCCCAGTATTCCTCTGAACCCTTGCCTCGTGTCCTTAGGGCTGCTGTACAAAGTAGTGAGAAAGATGCTTTGCTTGTTCCCTACGTGGTCGTTCGGTATTATCTCGATCGTGAGGTGTTCTAGATAGCAGGCTGTATGTCGGATTTCATGGCGAATGTACGGGATCTTCTTTCCAATTAGAATAGCGACGCCTCTGCCGTGCTCGTTTCTGTGGGATTCGGCCTTATAACCCGTAAGGGCCAGTTCGGTTGTGATAGTTTCTTGTAGTAAAATGACGTGTGGTTTCTCGGTTTCGGATTTTACCAACTGCAGGAGGACCGCCTTTTTTGAGGCGATCCCCCTGCAGTTCCATTGCCAGATGCGTAGATTTCGTGTCCTATTTGTCACTGCCATGTTGACCATCATAGCCCCCCTTCGCTTGCAGTGAAAGCATCATGTAGAGGGCCGTGCGCACCGAGGTGCTGTGACGTCATCCTCTCGATGGCCGGCACTACTGTGTTGTTTAGATACATTTCCATTTTCTGTACTCGCGTGTTAAACATGTCCATTTTCTCATTCATTCGCATCATGCTCTCGTTCATTAACCTCATATTCTCGCTCATGACATCCATGGCGTCCTTAACGTCGGAGCGCACGGCCATTCGAGGTTGCGTTACAGCTCGCTTCTTAGGAGCCGGAGAGTCTTCGCGGTGTTCTCCCTGTCTCGCAATCTCAACTGGTAGGGGAGTTTCGATATCGGTTGGTGGTTCGGGAGTGCGCGTTGTCGTACCGCTGTTTACTTTACGTGCTTCGGATAACTCAAGGATTAGCTTAGTATAAGCGGCTTTAAGCTCTCTTAACTCCTGCTCTAACATAGCTATCCTTTCTTTATCTGTGTTACAGGACTCACTTTTTTCCTTCGGCGTGGTCATCGCAGCGCCCCTGACTTTGTCCGCCCATGTGCCTTCGACTCCGTTGTTCTTTCCCGCGAAACGCACCTGTGACCCTGAGCGACTCCTACTAGTGGTCGATGTCCTCGCAGGTGTGCGGCTCCGGGATCGAGAGCGGGAGCGGCTGCGTGTCGACGTCTTTGACGTAGATCGGCCTCGTTCCATCTGTTGCTTGTCTTCTTCCAGCTGTGCCAGATCTTGTTGCTCCAATCGCGCTCGTTGTCGGCGCGCGCGCACTACGTAGGGGATGAGATAGCGTTTCGAACACATTTTGTCCGCCGTCACGTGCATGCCTCCGCACAGCTTGCATTGCGGATCGCACACGTGGGATGAGGTTGGGTTAGAAATTCCGCAGCCTCTGCATTCGGTGGAGCCCGGGTCGGGGCAAACGTCCGCACGATGGCCGAGTTTGCCGCATACGTAGCATATGTCCACTTGTCTGCGATATAAGTAGCAGGGTACCAGAGTGGGTCCGTATCTCACGAAGTTCGGGACGCGAAGTCCATCAAACACAACGATCACTGATCCTGAGTTCTTGATTCTCTTCGCCGCCAGAGCTGAGGGATTGCGGTCGTTCACGATGTTTCTTTCAATCGTCCGATGATCGTCAGCAGTGTCGATGTGTCTGATTACCCCCCTTGCAGGTGTCGCTTGGAGCAGCTTCGTAAGGGCTTACTTCGTACTCTTTTCCGGCGATTCGGATAGCCCTTACGTCCGCGTACTTATCTGCATTTTCTCTAAACGGCGTGCTTGCCACCATAATATTCTGCATGATGTTGGGACAAATAATGTCCTCCGTGGTCTGATCTGGGCGAAGATTTGCTGCTGTCACGAGGGCTTTGCTCACTAAGATAGGTCTGACCTTTTGTATGTTCAAGCCACCTTTTGGGCGAAACACTATCTTGATGTTGTCTTCTGGTAGGTGTGGCATGCGTGAGGCTCTGATCACCCGATTCATAATGTTAGGAGGCGTCCGAGTGAAGCTCACCTGCCCGCCACTTGGATGGGTTTCTTGCTGTGAAAGTTGCGCAGTTGTTTCGGCGCGTTCCTTCTTCTTGGTTTTCCGGCTGGTCACCACTTTCCAACCCATCTCGCCCGCTGCGAAACCCGCGTCTTCAAATGCTGCGTCCTCTTGGTCATTAGATGTGGCTGAAGTACCCGGCGTTGTTGGTAGATCCTCCGCAGAGCTGTCCATTCCTTCGGTAGTAGACGCCATTCTCGTTTCGCGCCTGGCGCGAAGGGCGGGTAGACGCCTCGCCGAGCTAGGCCCAGTAGGGGTGAGGCCTAGCTTGCTGCCAACGTGACGCGAACACAAAAGTCCGGATGTCCACCCACCGGGATAAATTCGGCGTCAAGACGATCCTGGGAACTTCAGACGCTTGCTCGCACACTTTTTATATCGATCAAAGAGGAATAACTAACCAAAATCATTTGAAATGCGGTAGACAGTTAGCAACGCGGTTTGTCGTATCCTAAGGTTGCCAACCTTCCGTCCCGACCGGAACTAGCTCGCTGACCCTCTGGCTAGCTCTGGCTGCCAGATAGCTGCCAGAGGTCTGAAAATCGAAGATCCCCAGTGGCACCGGCCGTCTCGGCGAACCGGCTCGCTTCGTTCCCACCCTTGCTCTTCACGTCGAGGCCGTCGACGTGAAGAGCAAGGGTGGGAACACCAACTGCGCGTGTAAGCGCGTCATATAAGAGTCCAAGTTTTTAACGTGTTGGCTAAAATAAGCGCTCGACAATGAGCTCGCGTTTGAGCGCAAGCGGCGCTACCGAGAGCGTCGGCCTGGCTAGGCCTACGCTCGTAGTAGTAAGTGAATGTGGGCTGTTGCGATGATTGTAGCTCGCGAAGGCGTAGCTTTGTTGGTAATGTTTTAAGAGAACGAAGCATCGCTGTGTGAGGTTGTTGTTTTGTACTTAATAAAGAGGATACGATGTTTTCCGAGCCTGCAAGCTGAAGTGCCGTATGTGGGCGGAGCCTGCGCGCTGATTGCTCGTTCGCCCCATGTGTTGTGACTCGTCGTACGCCGCGTGCGGCGCCGCACGTCGGATCGGATGCCGAATCGCACCATGTGTGAAATTGTGTGAAGAGTGCAGTTATGCTTAACATCATTATTTGTGGCGTTCGCAGATTTCTTGACGCTCTTGTTACGAGCGCAATTAGAGAGAATTTGTGAATCGAGAAAAATGTTTGTTAGCTGAGGCAATCTTCTGAATAAACGACGCATGCATGTCGCCAAAAATTGCTTTGCTTTAGCTGCGGCATCTGCTCGTGAGTGTTTTTCGCGAAATGTGATGTGAAGTGCGTCGGAGAAAATTTATGGTAAGGCGGAAGAGAAAACATAGCCAACATAGTTTTTTCTTTTTTTTTTTGAGGTCATGCCGTCCGGAGTCGCGCTGCGCTCGGCGTCGTGAACTGTATGCGTACCTGTGCGTTTACTACGGTTTTACTGTTGTGCGGGGCTTTTCATAGTGTCACCTATTTGCTTATTTCTTGTGTAAAATTTATACTCCAGATATGGCAGCTGTATTGCCATATCTTGCAGTGCAATGAACCCATCTCTTCGTGCGCGCGTTCTTCAAACATTGAGAAAGTGTGCACGTGCTTACCAAGAATGACTTGAAAATAAAAGTTTTCGTCTCTTCCAAGAATTCCTATGTTTTATGTAAAATGTCTGCATAAACACACTGTGGCACCGTGTGCTTGCCGCTCTGGCGGTACAGCTTACACAAAGCTAATCAATGCATGCAAACGATACGTGAAAAAATAATAATAATAAAGTGTGGCCTCCGAGATGAGCACACGCACAAAAGTTGTCTGGGAGGCCGTGTAATTTTTCTAATCGCTAGAAAATGGCCTTCAAGACCACCTTTTGTGCAGTCCCCATCTCTGAGGCAGCGAAGGTTCCCCACGCCCGTTTGGAGCGCTGCGAACCCAAATCAGCCGCAGGGGCCTATGGTAGTGTCCTCTCTAAACATTTTATATAGTACTCTATGGTAGACGTTTATAGAAGCGGGGAGCCGAGCGCGCCCTTCGCGCCATATCGCTGGTAATGCTGCGAACACGCGGATATTCCCCCCCTAGATCTACGTACCGCCAGCGTTAAATGGTGTATATAAATAACGTGCGCTTTCGTGGCACAGTGGTTAACGCTGCGCGTTGCGGAGCGTGACGGCGCCCATTCGATTCCTCGCGTCGGAAAATATTTTTCCTGAATTATTTTTCTTCGCGATCTTTATATATATATATATATATATATATATATATATATATATATATATATATATATATATATATATATATATACACATACATACATACATATACGGGGCATGATGGCGACGCCGACGGCAAAAGCAGCCGGGAGTGTCCATATAATTGTTATCGCAATAAAATCGTGGCGCAAAAAGGCGCAAGCAAGGACAGGGGACTGGCGCTAAACCTGTAGCCTTTCGTTTTCGTGAATTTATGAACAACCTACGAAAAGGTTTTCACGAGATTAAGAAGTTTGCTTTGAGAAGGTGGCCAGAGCTACCACAGAACTGGGTTAATAAAGGGAGCGTAGGACAGACCTTTGCACGGCAGTGGATGTAGCCAGGATGTCGATGATAGCATCAGGTATCCTTCGTAGCATTTAGTAGCGACCTGAATGACACCGCAATAGCCTTCTACACCACCATCCCCGACGGAAGCGAAGCAGCCACATGTGTAGAGTCTATGCAGAAGTCACGTTCCTAGAGCAAATAGCAGTTGCCTAAAGATATCTGACAAGGCCTATTAAAATGTTGGGCATCATTGAGTGATACTGCCTTAACGCACTTGTGGGAAGCCCTCAATATAACTAGTTCGCTGTATTGAAAGAAGCTGGGCGACTGGGTCGTACTAAAACAGTTTTATATAGCTTCTGTTGATCGAGGATATATTTATTCTATAGGCGAGTTTATTTAATTATATATTTATTTATTACATATACCTACAGCGTGGTAAAAGAGACAACACAACAACAACAACAATAATAATAATAATAATAAGAAGAAGAAGAAGAGGAAAACCATAAGGCATTCTACTGTAAGAATATTTGAAGTAATATTTAAATGGCTTTATAGAAAGTTCTCTATGGCAGAAGAAAAATTTCGTGCAGATTCCATGTCACCGGGAAGCAAATTCCATTCTTCAATTGTTCGAGGAAAGAATAAAAACTAAAATGCCTTAATGCGAAATTCGTAAGGCCTTATCTTTTCGAACTATCGTTTCACTTGGATTGATAATGAGGCTCTCGGCCATGGCGGCCGCATTTTCGGTGGAGGGGAAAATGCTCAAGGCCCGTGTATTTATAGAGCTTAAAGAACGAGGCCCATTTACTTAAAGGTGCACGTTAAAGAACCCCAGACGGTCGAAATTTTCGGAGCCCTACACTATGTATCAGATTGCAGCTTATCAGTGTGAGTGTGCGTCACACTTACTCTGTGCTTTTGTTCCCTTTCCCTCGCTTTCATATCGCTTGCAGTAAAAGGGCTTGAAATAAACTGGCTGCTGTCTTTTGGTTGGCACAGCTCTAGTCACCATGACTGCCTGCTTCTTTTAGAGACAGAATACATGGTTTTAGAAGTGCCAAAGCCTCGTCGAAATGGATACCGTCAAGCCTCGACAACAGCTGCAGTTGTCAGGCAACATATGAAGAAATTGGCAGATGTTCAAGAAAAAACTGGAACTTTTCTTCGCGGCGAAGCCCACTAAACTAAACCACCCAGGACGGAAGCCACCAAGACAGAAATCCTGCTCAGCATCGCCGGTGAAGAAGCCTTGGACGTCTACAACAACTTCTCGTTCGCAGAATGTGAGCGCAATGAAGACTACCAGAGAGTGCTGCGGAAGTTCGAGGAGTACTGTGTCGACGAAGGTTTACGAGAGGCACGTCTTTCGCCTTCGCATGCAGAACAAAGGAGAGCCGTTTGAGCAATATTTGCGAGAGCTCAGAAAACAGGCGAAGCTATGCAGTTTCGGCACGCTAGAAGAGTCCATGATAAGAGATCAGGTTGTTTTTGGCACAAACAAGGCGAATATTAGGGAGAAGATGCTGCGGGAAAAGAGCTTAACCTTACAGAAGGCGGAGCAGATGTGCAAAGCAGCCGAGGTTTCATCACCACAGAATGCTGTATGTCGAGTCAAAGGCTGCAAGTAGACTACGCTCACCGGGCAGAGCGTAACCAAAACAGATTTCGGTGCCGAAGGCGCAACAAGGAGCATGCGCAAAGGTAATGTCCAGCATATTGTTACGAATGGGGTTTTCGCGTCGTTGTAAGCCGGGAGGTAGGCGAGCCGATGCAGCCGACGAGCTGCCTTTTCGTCCAGGAGCAGAGCAGGAGACCAGCGTTTTCATAACAAAACAAAGTTTAACGCAGGTAATATCAAGTTAATAGCAGGTTATAGCAGGTTATCGTAGTCCAGAGCCTGCCAGCACGACCACGTCGGCTGGGGCGACTCTTCTAACAATAGACCGGCCCGGTCTTAAAAGAGGTATGCGGGTGAGGTGCCGTGTGCACCACCCGGTAGGTAGGTGACGTGACGAGCGCAAATCTACGCAGGTGGCTCAGGTGTCGTGCGCAACACAAATCTATGCAGGTGGCTCCGGTGGCGTGCGCAAACCCTGCAGGTGGGTGAAGTGCTGTGCTCATCTCCAGGCCGGTGGGTCCTTGCCATGATCGCTGGTGTTTGTCCGGTCGCAGGTGTTTGAAGGGGGGGGGGGGGGGGGGGGCTCTGGCACAACAGCACCCCCCGCCGCACGACAATGCATCCAGAGTTCGAGCTGTCCAACGCATCTCTTATGATGGTATGCTGGTTAACCGTTGTCAACTGTGGCCTTTCCGCTGTAGTGACGCACCTGTAGCGACCCTCACAGCTCAGCAGCTGTTCACTGGAACGACAGAGTCGAACACAAAGACCAACCACTCTGGCTAAAGCAAGAGCCCTTCAAATGCTGGTCAAATCGCCAGACCAGCAGAAAAAAAGAAAATATTTCCTCGAGATTGAGCTAAGCTAATAAATAACATCACGAGCAACGTATCTCAGGAGGAATACCGTAGTTCGGACGAACCTTTAGCTATGTGTCAGTGCGTGACACTGCTAAAACCAGTCAGAATTGCTTCGTCAGCGATTATCAAATGAGCTAGGCCAAAAGTTGCTGAAGATGACTCAATTTTGCCCCCAAAACTACAACTATAGCCTTTAACGCTTCTCAGACGTGCGCCTTGGCTCTACTAGCAAGCGTTCGTAACAGCCGCTCAAGTTAGCCTTAAGCTATACGCTTTCGCTCAATGCACACAGCAAATGAGGATCACAACCAAAAGACAATACGCTTTAACAAAGTAAGAAATAACATTGAAAATCAAACTCACGCGTATTACACAAAAGAAACAGAAAAGTGAAACCTACACTGACGCGCATACTAACACGTACACTGCAAAAAAAAATTAGAAGGTTTAAACAGAGGCTTTCACTCAGCCTTCTTCTCTGTTCAAATCAACTCGCTAACGGTTAGCTCACTTCGAGCGCTAACGGTTAACTTTCTAAATATTAAAAAAAAAAAAAAAAAACAAGTGAACAAAGGAGTACTATCGCGCTCAGTATGAGCTACACCGTGGGAGCGCGTGGCCAAGCGCACTGTTATGTAGTACAGTGGCGCCGATCGTGACATATTTTCCAGTTATCAGGGGAGTGTTTAGCTGTTCATTTAAGTGCGCATCGCCTTCCCTTGTTTTCACGCTCGCCCTCGTTTTGCCATATCGTGATATCAGCTTCAAAAATGATAACGGCCCCGTGGCTTGATACACAAACTTCAAATTTTTCTTCAGTAAAGCTAAATAAATGGCAAAACGTTCTTTCAAATAAAGGAAGCCGTGGATAAAAGCAAGCAATTGGGAGTGATGCGCTCACAGGAATAGGCAAACTCTCTCCCAATAACTCTAAAATATGCCACGCTCGCTGCCACTGTACAACATTGCAGTGCACTGGGCCACGCGCTCGCGTGGTGTAGCTCATACTGAGCGCGATAGTACCTCAAGGTCTGCTTCTATGATGAGGAGGAAAGCAAAACTTAAAATCGAAGTGTTCCTTCCTCATCGGCAGATGGCCAAAATTAGAAATAAAATCAGTCCCAAAACTGACTAATACAAGGTACAGTCTTGGTATTGGCAATGCGGCACTCTTTCAGACGAGCTCTGGGGATTCGCGCATTCCACAGTTTTCGAGGGGCGCGGTCTCGACACAGGCACAAAGAACTAACCTGTCCGACGCACTCAGTAGCGGCGACCTTTGTCCCGCGGCTCCCAAACTCTGACAAACAGGTATATGCACCGCATCGTTTGCATACTGTAGCCCTCCCGCTCAAGCAGTGACCCTTTCGCCACGGTGGGGGACAGACTTTGTCATTACTTAGGCGAACGCGATGTTTCCCCACGTGCTTCCCTCTACTCTGCAGTGAAAAAGATGAGACCAGGCAGTGATTTCGGCGTCCGAATTTCTTCGAAATTCGTTTCTTCGCGACGCGCTTCACGCCTACTCTAGATCGCAGCAGCGGCCTGAACTTTAAACTTTTCTTCGTGGGCTTTGTCCCGAACTCAGCCCTAACATTGAGCGTGGCGTCTCGAGAGCCATGGGCCCATGGCGTTGAGCCACTTTTAAAAGTCACAGTTTCACCGCAAGGGTAAAGCAATGAATGCGATAGCAACAAATTCTAATGTTATTCGAAGTGAGGCTGGCAGCTAACTCTTTTGAATGCGATCTCACGCAACTCTACGAAATGCTGGTTTTTAAGAGCATACGGCCGCTCCAGGGAAACTGTTCGCACAATCTCCTCGCGTTGAGAGCGGAGCACGTAGGAGCCAGCCGCCCGCTGTCGGCTGCTGAGATTGCGAGATAACGCGTGCGCCAGCGACGACCGCGCTCGTAAAACCAAAGGTCGCAGTGGCTGCATGAGGGACCCCCCCCTCCCGTCGCGTCTCTCGCGCTTGTTGAAGACGCGCGGGGCGTTTCCTCTCTTCTTGAGCATTCCCCGGCTGGTAGAACAGGCGGGGGGGGGGGGGGATCTTATCGCATACCATTCTCAGCGACGGAGATGGGCCGGCTCGTTTGATGTCCGCTTAAGCCGCGTTTGTCACCCCCCGCTCCCGTGCTATTACCTGCGGGTAGAACGTACGATGCGCTGGCAGATCTATCAATTTGGACTTTATACGCGAAATGACGGCGACGGCAACGGCGACGGCAAAAACCCGTCGAGACTGTCCATATAATAAAGGAACTATGCGGCCGCTTCTCAACTCGCGCAACGTGACAATATATCTCCTTTCAAGGTTGACCCTGTTAGTGCCGTTTCCAGGCGCGGCCGTTAGGTGGCGAGCGCTCAGTTGGAATCGCGAATAATTGCTTAAGAGATATCGAGAGCCGCTTTTGAATGTTGGAGTTACATTTGCCATTTTACATTCCCTGGGTAATTTCGGAAACTTATTGACGTGTTAAATAACTCAACCAAAATAGGAGCAATACTGTGCGGACAGTATTCAACACTGTATTCGAGATATAATTCGATATACCACCTGGACCATGAGCAGAACGATGGTTCATGTCGCGCAACAGAGCCATAACTCCAGCCTCATATACTACGTTGTCATTCCTTTGATGTAATTCTACGCACAGTTCAGTTTCCGGCGGGACGACTGCTGCAAAGACGGAGTGAGAATATTAGATGAAACAATTAGCTTTTTTGTGTCACCCGTAAATGTATGACCCTCACACCTCAGAGCTGGAATGCCAAAAATGTATTTCCTGTTACTTTTAACGCATCGCCATAGCTGCTGTGGATTAGATCTCATTTTTTCAGCCAATGACAATAACTATGTTCTTTTTCGTATCCTTAATTCTTGTTTTACTATTTTACTTTAAGGTAAAAGCTTCTCATATAAGTCCTGGTTTAATGTCCTTTTTTGGCATGCCTTGTATACTCCAGCCTTCTTTGTTATTGACAAACGCAGTTCTTTATTAATCCAAGGTTCATCTTTTATACGTCTTGACGACACCATTTTTGAAGGAATGTGTTTCGCGACCAGCGAGGAGCTTGTCTCGGGACAAGACCCATAGACTTTCCATGATGTACTGACTGTTTCATTTCAGCAATACTGACAAGAATAAAGCAAACTGTTCATCTATGGCATCTTAATCACACTGTCCATAAAGAAAAATCTTTCTCCTCCATTTTTTTCTAATCTCTTGTTGATATTATTGTTGCATGTACGGCTTCATGCTCGTTTATCCAAGGTGCAGCCGTTGCAGTTTCAATCAATTCATAATTATTGCTGAAAAGCAGACCTAACCGTACTGTCTCGGACTGAACCGTGACGCGTTAGGAAATCGACAGTCTGGGCAAGTTCATTGTTCCGTGTTAGTTCAATGAAGGCCGAGTGATGTGCTGGGCCGCTAGTCACTACATAATATCGATTACACGAAGTTACTTCAGCATGTTAAAATCGCCGCCAAGTAGTATTGTCTGTGACGACAAAAGCGACAGTGATCATGCGCAAGTAGGAAATGGTTCTATGCTTGTTGAAAAAGCTGACCTGTAAAATGATCCCACCACGAGGCTGTTACCGCCAGAATGCAATATCTTGCACCAAATAAATTCTGCAGAAGCGTCATCAGAATATAAATACACGCTTTTAATTTCGTCATGTACAAGTATGAAAGCTCCGCCTCTCTAGTGATTACGGTATTTTCGATAACCATATAGCCGACTGGAAACACCTCACAATCCCTTATCTCAGGTACGAGCGAAGATTCTATCCCAATGACAATATCAGGCCATTCAATGCGCAGTAAGCTTGAAAATTTGTCTGTTTTATTCTTCAAGCTCCTGCAATTGATAGTAGTGATGGACAAGCAATTCAACCAGTTTATTTTGCAATCCAAGAACGTACACGTTGATTGCTATTAAATCTGTTCCCGTCAGGAATCTCTTGCGCCGTTCAAAATATTCTTGTTGTACTTGAGCTTAAATGTAAGTTCTGGGCTAATAATAATTGATGGGGTTTAACGTCCGTAAACAAGGCTATGATTATGAGAGATGCTCTAGTGAAGGACTCCAGAAATTTCGACCACGTGGGGTTCTCCCCTAAATCTAACTACACGGGCATCGAGAATTTTCGCCTCCATTGCGCGGCCAGTGGGTGAGCAGTCGAGCACCATGACCACTAGAGCACCGTGGCGTGTGTAAGTTTTCGCCTCTATTCCCGCACATAAGCAATCAGTTTGCGCCTACATCTTCTAAGAAACTGTCTTCACTTAGCGATATACATCTCCGGTTTAGTTTCGAAGCTACAAGACGCTGTCCTTAAATATTGCAAACTTCCCAACAGTGGGCATTGGTTCATCCTTATTACGCTTCCCCATTCTGTGGGCTCTCTAAATTTTTCGCGGTTTAACAGCGACATCCATCTTGGCTGAGCAGATGTAAAGTTCCGCTCCGACTGGTCGCGTGTTTCCTTCTCGTATATATCTTCTATAGCAAATTACTCCTACGTGAACAATTTTTGAGTTTGTTCGTCTTGATTGATTATTACGTTTTGGATATCTTTTGAAAGCTGGTGATATTGTGCATCTTGTTCTGTTGTGTCCCCAAAAGTAATCAATGTGGACAGAGTTGGCAACTCTTGGCGTTAGTTTCCCAAGTTTTTCTTAGATTTGTTTTTGTTTGGCTCGAAGTACTAGTTTCGCTTCGCCCCATTTTCCCGATAGGGCAAGGACTCCTGAAGTTCTGGCATACCTGAACTCTAGTATATACAACCCTTAGCTGAACGCATTGTATCCCTTTGATATACATTTTCGGCGTTCGTGTGAATTTGCGTATTGTTTAGGTAGTGTGTCGCGCGCTACCGAAGCACTTTAGAAAGAAGCGCTTTATTGAAATCTGATCCATCCGATGTAGCAGCGGGCCCGATCTAATGCAATTTTGAGATTTAACTGCGCATATACTAATTCCTACTGGTTATATGCATCCAATTTTAATTTATGACGTACCATAATGTCAACTCTATCACATACAACCGTTACCTAATCCGATTGCTTTCGTTTTATAGATATTTTATTTTGCTCAGGTTTTTCGTACAGCTCGCACCGGTGCTTGACAGGGTCGTCTGGAAGATAGCAAATATTGTCTCTCGAGCCACTAAAAAATATTGAAGGAGAAATAGGCCAAGGTCACATGATAGGCAAGCGCTACTATTGGTCGACTCGCATTGGTTGCGTCTGCCGCGGGAGCTATGGGGGGCCTAATCCTTTCTAGGAGGCATCGTGCAATGTTCGGGAGGAGCGATGTAAGAGGAGGTGGGCTTGGAAGGCTAGACGAAACACCTGACTCTCCCTCCTAGTGTTTTCTATTCACCATGGTTAGAGCATAGGGGTGTTGTGTTGAAGGATATCTTCAATTTCTCCATCGGGCACTCAGGTGAGTGGGTGTCCGGTAAGACACACACTCACCACAGCAGTACGGCGCACAGCAGCAGCGACGGTCACGAAAACCAGGAGAGGTTCTCGAAGAATACTGATAGGTGCTGTAAACAAACATCGCTGAGCTGCTTACATGTGTACCATGAGCTTATGCGGCCAAAACACTCATATACTACCAGATCCTCGCACGGCAAGTATTCGGATAAACCTATACTAAAATAAAATAATATGGTGAGTGCTCGAGCTGTTCTTTGCGGTTTCTATCTATCGCAGATCATCCTGTGGGAAAACAACAAATGTAAGAACAGAACAAAAAAGTCCAGAAACGGTACTCAGGCAAACTCACAGCTGCCCGCTGCGCTGGCGCGAAATGGCCAGGAAGTAAAACGACTGAACGGCGTGCGCGTCGTGACTGACTGCCAATGTGGTTGCAGCTCAGCGAGAGAAACGTCACTCATAGCGGCAAATAGCCAAGATGGAAGCCCCGCGGTGTTTATGGTTGCCGCACTGGCGCGGCGGATGTTACCCCGGTGGCGTATATGCAGCCTCCTCATGACTCGCGGCGGCTCCCTCTCACAGACACGATTCCTTCGCCCATCGAAGCTTGTGAAGAAGAGGTCTCAGCCTGGCTGATCGGCTTGTGACTACATTTGTCTGCAGCGCCACATGACAGGGCTCGCTTTGAATTAGTTCCCTCGCTGGTCACATCAGCAGAGCCCAAAGGCCCCATGATGCCACAGGACTGCACGCCTTGGCGGCGCGTCGGCGTTCGGCAAGTCCTGGATACTCAATTATTCCGGTGAAGAACGACTAGCTTAGCTGCTGTGGGGTTGTGAGAGTAGTACGTGTCTGCGTGCATCCACCGCAGCGGCCGCTGTCGTATGCTTGAAGAAGGCCCCGAGAATATCAAACATTTCTCGTGCATCCAATGAGTGACAGAAGCAAAATATTATCTATTTCCTAGGAAAGAACGCGTTTTGCAAATTAAAAAGCGAGCACGTGTCCCACATACTACTGACACCCATCGGTTCACGGTTCTTTTCTTTTGAAATTGAGGTCGATTAACGACTGCACAAGAAGCTGGATTTATTCATATGATTCCTTCATTCATTCATTATCTTCCACCAGAAACAGAAGCGACGAACAACTATTAAAAAAAAACTTCATTCAAATGTTGACTTAATGCAATAAAGAAAACATGCTAAATCCCTACTCTAGGACAGGTTTCGCCACACCTCGCGTTCTCGGAATGACATTGCTCACATTTCGAGTAAGGATGCATGACCAAGAACTTAGAGTTATGATAAGAGACCTGAGCTGTCCACATGAGGTATACGTCACTTGTACGCGACATCAAAAAACGTGTTATACTTCGCTATTTGAAATAGATACACACCATTACGTTGTCATCGATAGTGTACACGCCATTAGATTGCCATCACTAGAACGAGTGAGATGCATGGCAAGAGAGTATTGTCGACTGCCCTGACAAGACTCACTCTTTCCCTGCCTCTCACTCTTTCTTTCTATCTTCTTCCTATCATCTTCAAGGCGCTGAGCAGTGCCCCCCACGACGGGAGGCAGAAGACAGCGTCTTTTTTTCTTTCTTCCTCTTTCATGAACCACGCGCTCTCTCTCAATAGTGCAGATAGAGGAGACATGTTTTATTCCGGATAATGTTTGGAGACCCTCCTTTCAGTCATCCTTAATGTATCGCAAATGAATAACCGGCGTGAATGTGAATTGAGAATGGAGCCTTCAATGATATTGCAGAGATTAAAAAAAAAAGACATCAGGGCGTTTCAAAACGCAACAAGTTCACGAGGTGTGGCATCAGATTTGAGCCATGCGTTGGGCGTCTTTCAAACATTTCCTTTCCCGTGAATTTATCTGTTTGGCACCGCTTTATATCTGTGAATCAGGCGATGGTAGCATTCTTTCTTTTTTCTTAAATTCGTCTCGGTTAGAATGTGGTACGCAATGTAGAAAGGAAATGCCATGACGAATGCCACATAAATAAGCGCTGACCACTGTGGTCTTGATCTGTGGTCTTTCTTGCTCGAGTAGCCGCACTGCACGTAACTATATAGCGGGGTGGTCGCCAGGAATGGAAGTGTGCAATATATATATATATATATATATATATATATAGGGAAAATATATATACGCCTCTAAAAAACTGTTTATTGGTGACGTTTCGATCGGAGACCGATCTTCATCAAGAATGATGAAGATCGGTCTTGATGAAGATCGGTCTCCGATCGAAACGTCACCAATAAACAGTTTTTTAGAGGCGTATATATATTTTTCCTATTTTGTTCTACGGCAACCGAAGCCAGACTATATATATATATATATATATATATATATATATATATATATATATATATATATATATATATATATATATATATATATATATATATATATATATATATATATATATGAGAAGCGGACTCGAATAGCGCGTGCGCTCGCTCCGCGGGTGTTTCTCGTCGTTCTGATGGCCTCGGTGCTCTATCTGCTGTCTGTCGCTGCGATAAAATCGCGGCCTCTCCTTTGCAGACCCGCCAGTCACGTAATGCGTACTCAACACGAACTAGCCGCCCACCACCTCAATTCCTGGCCACCGATTCTTCGAACCTGCGGCATGCTCAATCGCTAAGGGACCGAGGTGTGGAAGCCGCAGACATCCTTTACGTGGGCGAGACTATGACGCCAGAAACACGGTTAGTGCACGCACGTCCTCTTCCTGATGTTATCGGCGTCAGATACGAACATGAAGCTTTTCCCTGGAATTGAGGGCTGCCCGATGCACGCGCCGCTGACAGCTGGCTCGGCCACGGCGAAACAGCGCTTCACGCACACAGCTCTCATCATTGGGTCAAACAGCATGAGGTCATTACAAGATTAGCCTCTTGTGTCCCTGGCACACAACAAAGCATGGCGCTGCATCTTTAAAAAATGTGGATTGTGCCGCTTATTTATTTATTTATTTATTTATTTATTCAACAATACTGCCGATCGCATTCAGTATCATTGCAGGGGGGAACACATATCAAAGTGTCACATACAAAACGCCATGAAGCAGAGAACAAAACAAAAATTGAACAACACATTGAAGACTGGTTAGTACAAGACTACTTGAGACGGCTGCAATAACTATACAATAGCGTCCGCATAAAACCACAGTACCTTGAACAGTAAAAAATGAAAGTATTTCGCACGATAATGAGCATTTTCAAATACTTACACATTAGCATGAAAAAAAAAAGACTGATTCAGTCGCAGCCGGTAGAATTAAGTACAGTAAAGTAAGTGTAGTACTACAACATAATCTCGTATAATTGTAAAATAAATAGAAAAAGAAAAGGAAAAAGAAAATACGGCACGGAAAAGCACAACAGCTTGAACAACAGTAAATAATTGAGAGTACTTCGCAGGATTATCGGAATTTTCAAATACATACCGATAAGCATGAAGAAAAAAAAAACTCCTTCAGTCGTAGCCGATACAATTAAGTACATTAAAGTAAGTACCGCATTACAATACTGTCACGTGGTCGTGACGTTGACGAAGGCAGTAGGCAGTAGTCCAAGATGAAACACTTTATTTGGGCCGAACTTGTGGCCGGTAAACTGAAGGTGAGATTACAGCAATAAACGCTGGTACTGATAGCGGCGAACAGGGCGTCGGCCGTCGATCAACTGAACTTCGTTGGAACGCGCCGGCTTTTATAAATCACGCGTCGAACATTCTAGCCTTACCACTAGTCGTCGCGCAGGCTCTGGAATAATCTTGAGTGTTACCGTCTTGCGTGCAATCTTAACAAAACGATCTACTACAACCGAGAAGCTTCTGGAACAATAAGGCGCGGTCTGCGCCGAGTACTGCTGATAGTCTTTGTGGGCGGAAACCGAATACAGTAAAAGAAAGGCGCGTGGCAATGCCCCCCCTCTGAAAAGGCATCGTCCCGATGCTTAGAACAGAACACATGGGAAAAAATACATGCAATAATAAATAACGACAATAAATCAAGAAAGTTGAATAAACAATACGCACAAGCAAGAAAGTCCAATGAAAAAAAAAGAAAAGTACAGTCCTTAGGTTCACTACCGCGCGTAAAATGGCTTGAGGCGCACGACATGGACGACTTCAGGTCGCGCACGGCGCCGTTGAGAGTTCGAAATGCCGTCGGGCACGACCTCGTAGTCGAGCGTGCCGAGACGTCGAAGCACCCTATACGGTCCGAAGTATCGTCGCAGAAGTTTTTCGCTAAGTCCACGTCGTCGTATGGGCGTCCACACCCAAACGCGGTCGCCGGGCTGGTATTCCACGAAGCGTCGTCGAAGATTGTAGCGGCGGCTGTCAGTCGTCTGCTGATTCTTGATCCGCAGGCGGGCGAGCTGTCGTGCTTCTTCGGCGCGCTGTAGGTAGGCGGTCACGTCGATGTTTTCCTCGTCGGTCACGTTTGGTAACATGGCGTCGAGCGTCGTTACGGGGCTCCGTCCGTAGACCAACTTGTATGGTGTCATCTGCGTCGTTTCTTGCACGGCCGTGTTGTATGCGAAGGTCACGTACGGAAGGATGGCGTCCCACGTCTTGTGTTCGACGTCGACGTACATGGCCAGCATGTCGGCGATGGTCTTATTTAGACGCTCGGTCAGGCCGTTGGTCTGTGGGTGGTAGGCGGTGGTCCGGCGGTGACTTGTTTGGCTGTACCTCAGGATCGCCTGAGTTAGGTCCGCAGTAAAGGCCGTACCTCTGTCGGTAATGAGGACCTCTGGGGCGCCATGACGCAGTACGATGTTCTCGACGAAGAACTTTGCTACCTCGGCGGCACTGCCCTTAGGGAGGGCCCTTGTCTCGGCGTAGCGGGTGAGGTAGTCAGTAGCTACGACGATCCATTTGTTTCCGGAATTCGACGTCGGAAACGGCCCCAGTAAGTCCATTGCCGATTTGCTGGAACGGCCGGCGAGGTGGCTCGATGGGCTGCAGAAGTCCGGCTGGCCTAGTCGGTGGTGTCTTCCGTCGCTGACAATCTCGGCAAGTCCTCACGTAGTGGGTGACGTCGGCAGTGAGGCGAGGCCAGTAGTACTTTTCTTGTATCCTTGCCAGCGTACGGGAAAATCCAAGGTGTCCAGCCGTCGGGTCGTCATGCAAAGCATGCAGAACTTCTGGACGTAATGCCGAAGGTACTACGAGGAGGGAGTCGGCCCGAAGTGGCGAGAAGTTTTTCTTTAGAAGAACGCCGTTGCGCATGAAAAACGACTCCAGTCCTCGTCTGAATACCTTTGGAGCCACAGTGGCTTTGCCCTCGAGGTATTCCATAAGGCCCTTGAGTTCCGGATCGGCGCGCTGTCGCTCGGCGAAGTCGTCGGCACTTATGGTTCCCAGGAAGCCGTCATCATCCTGGTCGTCCAGCGGCGGTGGGTCGACGGGGGCACGAGACAGGCAGTCGGCGTCAGAGTGCTTTCTTCCGGACTTGTAAACGACGGTAATGTCGAATTCTTGAAGTCTCAGGCTCCACCGTGCGAGGCGACCAGAAGGGTCTTTCAAGTTAGCTAGCCAACACAAGGCGTGGTGGTCGCTCACAACTTTGAAGGGCCTGCCGTAAAGGTAGGGGCGAAACTTTGATGTAGCCCAGATGATGGCAAGGCACTCCTTTTCTGTTGTGGAGTAGTTGGCCTCTGCCTTTGATAGCGACCGGCTAGCATAACTGATAACCCTTTCCAGTCCGTCCGTCCTCTGCACAAGGACGGCGCCGAGTCCTACGCTGCTCGCGTCGGTATGCACTTCTGTTTCGGCGTGTTCGTCGAAATGTCCAAGTAACGGAGGCGTTTGCAGGCGTCGTTTTAGTTCTTGAAATGCTTCCTCCTGCGGCGTTTCCCACTTGAACTCGACGTCGGTCCTGGTGAGGTTAGTGAGAGGCTCGGCGATGCGGGCGAAGTTTTTAACGAACCGCCTGTAATAGGCACACAAGCCGAGAAATCGACGCACGGCCTTCTTGTCGGTGGGTGGCGGGAAAGCAGCGATGGCGGTTGTCTTTTGTGGGTCGGGGCGTACTCCGGATTTGCTTATCACGTGGCCCAAGAACAAAAGTTCTTCGTACGCGAAGCGGCACTTCTCTGGCTTGAGGGAGAGTCCGGAGGTCTTGATTGCTTGAAGTACAGCTTCAAGGCGCCGCAGGTGTTCGTCGAAGTTCGAGGAAAACACAACGACGTCGTCCAAGTACACAAGGCAAGTCTGCCACTTCAAGCCGGCCAGTACAGTATCCATAACGCGTTGGAAGGTCGCGGGGGCCGAGCAAAGACCAAAAGGCATGACCTTAAATTCGAACAGGCCGTCTGGTGTTATAAAGGCAGTCTTTTCTCGGTCTCTCTCGTCGACTTCGATTTGCCAGTAGCCCGTCTTCAGGTCCATCGACGAAAAGTACTTCGTGTTGTGGAGTCGATCCAGGGCGTCGTCTATCCGTGGGAGGGGGTACACGTCCTTCTTCGTGATCTTGTTCAGGCGACGATAGTCGACGCAGAAACGTAGCGTGCCGTCCTTCTTCCTCACCAACACCACGGGAGACGCCCAGGGACTCTTGGACGGCTGGATTATGTTGTCGCGTAGCATTTCGTCGACTTGCTTCTTTACGGCTTCGCGTTCTCGCGTCGAAATACGATACGGGCTCTGACGGACTGGTCGGGCACTTTCTTCAGTTATGATACGATGCTTGGCGACTGGGGTCTGTCGAATTCTTGACGACGACGAAAAGCAGCCCCTGTATTGCCGGAGCAGGGTTTTGAGCTGTGCTTGTTTATGCGTCGGCAGGCTCGGATTTACGTCGAAAGCTAGTTGATGAGCTTGGTTCGTCGTAGCGTGTTCGGCAGACTCGGCGAGGGCGAGGGCAGTGCTGGCTTCCACAAATTCTTCGACGTAGGCGACCGTCGTGCCTTTGCTCACGTGCTTGTATTCGTTGCTGAAGTTCGTTAGCATCACTGTTGCTTTCCCTTCACGCAACTCGGCAATGCCTCTTGCGACGCAAATCTGACGGTTTACAAGCAGGTGCTGATCGCCCTCGATGACGCCTTCGAATTCTACGGGTTTTTCGGTGCCGACGGAAATGATGACGCTGGAGAGCGGAGGAACGGTCACCTGCTCTTCTATAACATTCAACGCATGGTTCCTTGGCGTCGCGTGGGGCGGGAGCGCTTTGTCTGAGGTTAGTGTTATCGACTCAGACCTCAGGTCGATGACGGCGCCGTGGTCACTTAGGAAGTCCATTCCAAGTATCACATCCCTGGAGCAGTTTTGTAGAATTACAAAGCTCGCAGGATAAGTCCGGTTATTGATGGTGACTCTCGCCGTGCAGACTCCAATTGGCGTTATCAGGTGACCTCCAGCTGTCCGGATTTCGGGTCCACTCCAAGCGGTCTTTACTTTCTTCAGCTTGGCGGCGAATGGCCCACTGACGACGGAATAGTCGGCCCCAGTGTCGACGAGAGCGGTGACGTTGTGGCCGTCGATGAGAACGTCGAGGTCGCTAGTCCGTCGCCTTGCGTTGCGGTTAGCTCGCGGTGTCGGGTCACGGCTGCGTCGATTTGTTGCGCTGCTTCCATCTTGCTGCGTCGTCAGGTGTAGCTCGGTCCGCGAGGTTTCGTCGGCAGGGCTCTGTCTGCTTCGCGTCGTGTTCAGCAGGTTTCGTCGCGGCGTCGTCGTCGGCGTCGGCGGAGGATCTTCGGTAGTTCGACGTACAGCAACCGCACCTCCATCGGTTGCTGCCCTTAGTTTTCCGGGTACGGGCTCGGAGATCGGCCCCGAGCCGGACTGGTGTACTGCCTGCGATGCGGTGAGGTGTAGCGGCCTGGCGACGGTGAACGGGAAGGTCGTCGGGGTGTCCACTGCGCTCCTGTGAGGTAGTCGGCGATGTCACGAGGTCGTTCGCCAGGCTGCGGACGCGGCGCATTTACGGCGAAACCACGCAGTCCCATCTCCCGGTACTGGCAGCGGCGGTACGTGTGCCCGGCTTCACCGCAGTGGTAGCATAGCGGGCGGTGGTCAGGGGCGCGCCAAACGTCGGTCTTCCTCGGAGGGTAGCGCTGGCTGGCAGGTGGGCGGTATGGCGCCGGTGGCGGTGAGGGCGGAGTCTGGCGGCGGTACTGCGGCGGTGTGGTGTCTTGACGGGGGGCGTGGAGCGGGAGCGTAGCGTCGGGCTGCAGCAGCGTAGCTCATGGCTTGCGGCTGAGGCTGTTGCGACTCAGGGGCACCCAACGACTGCTGGATTTCCTCTCGAACAATATCTGCGATGGAGGAAACCTGCGGCTGGGATGACGGGAACATTCGACGAAGCTCCTCGCGCACTACGGTCCTTATGGTCTCGCGCAGGTCATCTGAGCAGAGGGATTGAATGTCGGCGTAGCCTGTCGTCGAGAGGCGATTGAATTGCCGGGTGCGCATCTCCAGTGTCTTCTCGATTGTGGTTGCCTCTGTCAGGAATTCATGGACGGTCTTGGGTGGGTTCCTCATCAGTCCCGCGAAGAGCTCCTGCTTGACCCCTCGCATGAGGAAACGGACCTTCTTCTGCTCGGTCATGTCAGGGTCGGTGTGTCGGAAAAGTCGTGTCATCTCTTCGGTGAAGATTGTCACGTTTTCATTCGGGAGCTGGACCCGTGTTTCTAGTAAAGCGGCGGCCCTTTCTTTACGTACGACGCTTGCGAACGTCTCCAAGAAAGCGCTGCGAAAGAGGTCCCATGTCCGAAGTGTGGACTCCCGGTTCTCGAACCAGGTCCTTGCCGCGTCTTCTAGGTAGAAGTAGGCGCGGCGCAGTTTTTCGTCGGTGTCCCAGTTGTTGAAGGTGGTGACACGTTCGTAAGTCTCTAGCCAGGTTTCGGGGTCCTCAGTCGGTGATCCATGAAAAGTCGGTGGCTCTCTCGGTGGCTGGATAACGATGGTTGCAGGGGACACAGCGGCCGTCATCGTGCCTGTCGTCTTCGTCGCCGTAGCTTTCGGCTTGTCCGGTAGAAGTCCGTGCTGCGGGGGGAGTCCTTTTAGTCTGCGGCTGGCTCGACTGTCCGTGACGGGGTAAGTGTCTTCGTCCCGAGTTGGGCTGGGCTCACGGCTTGACGGGGGGCGTCCGGTACATGAAAGAAGCAGCACCTCCACCAGATGTCACGTGGTCGTGACGTTGACGAAGGCAGTAGGCAGTAGTCCAAGATGAAACACTTTATTTGGGCCGAACTTGTGGCCGGTAAACTGAAGGTGAGATTACAGCAATAAACGCTGGTACTGATAGCGGCGAACAGGGCGTCGGCCGTCGATCAACTGAACTTCGTTGGAACGCGCCGGCTTTTATAAATCACGCGTCGAACATTCTAGCCTTACCACTAGTCGTCGCGCAGGCTCTGGAATAATCTTGAGTGTTACCGTCTTGCGTGCAATCTTAACAAAACGATCTACTACAACCGAGAAGCTTCTGGAACAATAAGGCGCGGTCTGCGCCGAGTACTGCTGATAGTCTTTGTGGGCGGAAACCGAATACAGTAAAAGAAAGGCGCGTGGCAATACACTCTCGAATTCACGTTAACAAAAAAAAAAGAAAGAAAAAAAAATCAAATAAATTTAACGGCTCCGGCCTATACTGTCGGAATAGCACCGTAAAGTATAATTTCTAAAAGGAAAAAGGACAAGAAACAGAATGGCTACTGGTAATCAGTGCTTTTTCCAATGATGTTACAAAAGTGTTAATGGACTTATAATTAGTGATCATTTTATCCAATTCATTCCATTGTCTAATTACAAGAGGAAAATAAGAGTATTTGAGGCAGTTTGAATTGGCTGAGTATTCAGCCAGTGTTTGGGAGTGTTTGCGTCGTGTGGGTCTTGTAGTGTTTAATGAGATGCTCTTGGTGGTATCAATGTTAATGTAGCCATTCAAACATTGCAATAGGAACATAAGTCTCCCTATTTTTGCTTTGTTTTCAATGCGTAGTAATTCGGTTTTTATTAGCAGTTCTGTTGGTGAATCGGCCCATTTATATTTGTTAAATACAAAGGGAATCGTTTTTCGCTGTACGTCTTCCAGTTGAGATACAACTTCCTTGGTATGTGGAAACCATGCGAGTATGCCATATTCAAGTATTGGTTGAATTAGTATAGTGTAGGCCAGTAGTTTTGCTTCAGATGGTGCGAGCCGCAGCCGGTGTCTAAGAACAAACAGCCTTTTAAGGGCTGATGACATGATGTTTTTAAATGCGAAGCATTTCTTTACGTACTCCAGGAACTTTTACCGTATCTATCTATCTATCTATCTATCTATCTATCTATCTATCTATCTATCTATCTATCTATCTATCTATCTATCTATCTATCTATCTATCTATCTATCTATCTATCTATCTATCTATCTATCTATCCGCCTACGTCGGGGTGCTCTCGTGATCACCCCTTTAACTTGGGGTAAACCAAAATTAGTATGGGAGGGTAAGATGATTTCACGAATGTGACTCGCTGGTCGTGACATGAATAATGTGACAATCCCGTCGCGTACTTCGTCAAACCCTTTCTGCCAGGCTTGTGTGGCACATACCCGTATACCACGGGCGGGTATGTGCCACAGGGGATTGACAGTTTGTATCTACCCAGGAACGGTGAGAACAGACATTGGTAATTTTGACGCGAGAGCATTAAGAAAAATCTGATATCGGCAACGTTGACCCGACGAATTCAAAGAAAAAGTCACAGTTTCGCGACTAGCGCGAAGCAATTGTTGCGATAGCAAGAAGTGAGAATGTCACACGAAGAACGGCAAGTAGCTCGATACTTGCAGCGCGCCGCCGAAGCACGAAGAAGGACGCTTGAAAAGGACGCATAGGTATACAAAGAAAAGCGTGAACTAACAACTGTCATAGTTGTTACGTGTTTTCATTTGAGCAACGCGCTGCCAGTGTCCACAGTGCAGAAGCCGACGCTGTTCTTCCTGTTGTTGTTGTTGTTGTTGCCTCTGACATGGCTCATACACATTGAGGGGGGATTGGCCAAAAATTGATTTTATGATACTGTTAGACTTTTCGACGCTGTTTGATATTTCTTTTCCTTTTAAACTGCGGCACGTGGAATGACCCCTCTGCGTCTCCTGCTACGCGGTAGCGTCTGACGCCAAGTGTGCCCGGTGTGTTTTTTTTTTCTCCTTCTACATCATGAATGGTACAGAAGGGGGGCCACTTTCTCGTGCGCGTCTCAAGGGCAGTTTTCAATTTGAAAGACTCTGTAAAAGCGATGCGTGATATAAAACACGCTCAAGCTGTTCCGAGATCTGCGTACCGCTAGTGCGAAATGGTGCATATGAATAGCCGTTATATCGCCGGCACAAGCATGGTGCGTGGCTGTATTGGCTAGCGCAGCAGGCTGCGGAGTGAGGGGTCGCTGGTTCGAATCCCCGATCAGGTGCTTTGGAATTTTTTTGTGCTTATTTATTTTTCTTTATGCCTTTTTTGTATATATAAATACATATACATATCCGGAACATGACGGCGACGGTAACGGCAAAAGTCAGCCGAGAGTATCCATATAATTGCTATCGCAATAACAAATGTCAGGGACTCAGCAGGAATCGAACCCCAGCATTCTGCGTGGTAATCAAGTATTCTACCCCAAAGCCACGCAGGTCTCGGAACTGCTTGGGAAAAAGACCCTAAGCAGGCGTAATGTTGGTGAAACGTCAGTTGTTGTCGCAGTGCTGGCTATCTAACTTTTCAAAACGTCAGTTGTTGTCGCAGTGCTGGCTATCTAACTTTTCATATGTACTCCTATGATGCAGCCGTCACGTCGGGTTAACGTCTATTTTACTTAAGCGCCATCCAGTGAAGTTGATTTATGTAGCCGTGTCCAGGGCTACCATGCTCGCGAGCACAAGCGCTACATATCCGCTTACTACTTCTGGTGTTGCTAATACCCTTGTTCCTGATGGCATCATTACGCAACTGTAAACAACTGCTTATATAAAACATATGCGACTATTCAACATATGTCTGTGCGTACAACATTTGTACATATCTTTAGCGTCATTTCGTAGCGTTTCCCTCAATAAAAAAAATTACAACACAATCACCTTCCCTCCGCATGCTTCGCATAACATCTATTCCCAAGGTACGTGGATCTGCCGAATTTTTTATGTGGGTTTCGCACCTGAGAGCGTGTAACAGTGTCAGTCCAAGGTATTTGTGTTGTTTCACTTTGGGAATTGTGATGTTATATATGGTGTACTTGAAGTATGTTTTCACCTTTTTACGAGTTATTAAGAGTAATGCAGACTTTTTGATGTTAATCATCATTTGCCATTCGTGGCACCAATTATGAACGGAGTTTAGTACTTCATTTAGTGTCTCTTGATCAGATGTTGAATTAATTTCGAGGTATAAGATGCACTCATCTGCAAAGCGTCGGAATGTTCCATTGCATATGGATGGTAAGTCATTTATATACAACATCGGCGCGAGAACGCTTCACTGGGGTACCCCTGATATGACAGGTTTCGATGAGGATGCTGCATTATAAATTTGTACACACTGATGCCGATCAGCTAAATAGTCCTGGATCCAATGAACAATTGGACTGTTACCCTAAACGAAAAAAGGTTGTAAGGCTAACTTTCTATGGGATACAGTCGAATGCCTTGCTTCTGGTTGTCCATTGCTGACGACATGTCGTGCATTAGCTTCACTAGTTGTGTTATTGTTGAGCGCCTTCTACGAAAGCCATGCTGACATGGCGATAGGATGCAATGTTTTTCGAGGTTACGCGGTAACGTGTTTGAACACTATGTGCTCTAGAAGCTTGCATACTGTTCAGATCAGGGAAATGGGCCTATAGTTCGAAACATCGGACCTAATTCGGGATTCATGCACAGGGTTGATTTTGGCTGTCTACCACTCTCCGGGAACAGAGAACGAAGCTAATGATTTGTCAAAAATAATGCTCAAATATTTCGACAACCATTCGGCATATCGCTTCAAGAAGGTAGTTTGAATGTTGTCTACTCCCGTTTCCTTTTTTGTGTCCAATTTCAACAAAAGGTTTAGCACCCCCTCTGTATTTACTGAAAGCTTCTATTGGTCCACGAAGGCCTGGTTCGATAGGTGGGTCCTTTCTGTTGTCAGAGGTAAAGACAGACTGAAAGTAACTGTTGAGAGAGTGTGCCAAGCTAAGGTTTTCTTCGTAGAATGCAATGTCATCGTCGCGCTTTTTTCGATTTATATGATCCCAGAATTTTCGAGGAGCAGTGTTTATGATTTAGGGAAGAGTGTTTGAAAAGTAGTCATTTTTAGCTGATCTAATTTTAATTTCATGTCTGTTATTGCGGTGTTCATACTGGCTTTTGTAAGAGCCGAAGGTTGTAACTTTAACGATTTTGTAAGCCTCTTGACATTGTTCTTAGCAGGTATAATTTCTCGAGTAATTCATGCGTTGGAGTTGTTAGTCTTTTGACTAACAACTCCAACTCATGAATTAGTTCGTTTTTGACGGTACGTAGTTACGTATACAGAAAAGTATCATGTATTAAACTTATCGCAGAGAACATCAACTGTTGTGAAGGCATCGGCTGAAATTTCTTCAAACGAAGTGTACTGAAACATTAAGTAGTCAAGACTATTTGTATCGTACGCTTTAGAAAAATCAAGGAAAGTCCGGCGTGATTTTCGAGCTGGCAAGGAACCACGTAGCGGCACGGAACAATATATTAGATTGTGGTCGGATATGTCATCCAGCATTTGTATGTAAAGTTTTTCTTGCACAAAGTGTCCACTAAGAAAAACTAAATCTAGAATGTTTGACGTGGAACCATTAGTGCGCGAAGGTTGATCATCAACTTGACGCAGATTGAAGTGCAGCATCAAGTTGCAGATTAATTCAGAACAGGACGACAGAAAAAGCAAGAATTTCCAGTCTATATCTGATAAGTTGAATTCACCAAGTAGGACGAGTTTGCTGTGTCATATGGCGTTGTAGATAATCATGTATTGTGTGGATGACGTCACTGTTCGTTGAAGGGCTACGTTAGACACAGCCGACAGTGACAGTGTGCGAACCAACAGATAGCCTACAAAATACCACTTCGACATCATCAATTTGAGGCCATGGTTTGAATTAAATTCTTTTGCAGATTATTAGGGCGACGCCACATCCCCGTGTTGGCCTGTCTTTTCGTACGATCCTGTAGTTAGTTGTAATTAGCTGATTATCGTCAATGATTTCTGTTAGCCATGTCTCTGTGACTGCTACAAAGTCTAGCTCAAGACGACCTAGGGAACGCTGAGGCGCGGCCGGAACCGCTTTTTCCTTTGATTCATCCCAAAGAAACTGCTCGCTGTTAATCCACAGTTTTGTCGTATGCGAGAGACACTTTATCACCGGCTTCTTTTCTGGGTTTAGCAAACTTCTAAAGCTGTTTCCTCACATCACGAACTCGTATCGAAAAGCTTGACGCACTGTCTGAGTACTTTTGCTTTTTCAGAGAAATCTGTAAGCTTTAAAATAACTGGCCTATTGCCGATAGCTCTAGCTCTGCCGAGTCTATGAACTCTATCAATACTGACAGGATCAGTTTTATGCACATTCTTGATAATATTGTCGTTTATAAAGCTTTGTAGTGCCTTACTATTTTCCTTTTCACCTTCCGGAATGCCGTAAATTATGAGATTTGACCTACGTACAGCTGTCATTTTTATGAAAGGGAACACGCGAGCGCGTGGCCCGCGCGCTCCGATGGCTGCTTGCAGCGCGTTCATGCGGGAGCGAGAGCCACCACAGCCTCTTTTCGCGTCATCTCGTGGCAAGCAAAACAAGCAGTCATTGGTGATCTGGACCCGGCGGCAAGATTGCAACCCCCTCCCCCTTCAAGGCGATTACGCAAGATGCCGGACATCTTGCGTTATCGCCTTCATTTTGCGTAATCACCTTGAAGGTGATTCAAGCAGGCAGTACGCCGGCCCGGCTCGGGGCCTATCCCCGAGCCCTTATCCGGAAAACTAAGGGCAGCAACCGATGCAGGTGCGGTTGCTGTACGTGGAACTACCGAAGATCCTCCGCCGCCTACGACGTCGCCTCACACGCCGCAAGCCCAACGGAGCCCAGACGACGCAAAGTCGCAATCGGAGGAAGACCTGACGACGCTACGTAGAAGGAGCGGTACAAACCGACGCAGCCGTGATCCGACACCGCGATCCAACCGCAACGCAAGACGATGAACTAGCGACGTCGACGTAACATTCCACGGCCACAACGTCACCGCTCTAGTAGACACTGGAGCCGACTATTCCGTCCCGTCGTCAGTGGACCTTTCGCGACGATGCTGAAGAAAGTGAAGACTGCTTCTAATGGACCCGAAATCCGGACAGGTGGACGCCACCTCATAACGCCGATTGGAGTTTGCACAGCAAGGGACACCGTCAATAGCCGGACTTATCCCGCCAGCTTTCTAATCCAACAGCACTGCTCCAGGGATGCGATACTTGTGATGGACTTCCTAAGTCAACACGGCGCCCTCATCGACCTGAGGTCTGAGTCAATAACACTAACCTCAGAAAAAGCATTGCCGCCCCATACGACGCCGTGGAACCATGCATTGAATGTAATGGAAGAGCAGGTCACCGTTCCGCCTCTCTGCAGCGTCATCATTGGCGTCGGCACCGAAATACCAGCTAACCTAGAAGGCGTCATCGAGGGTGATTAGCACCTGCTTGTGAACCGCCATATTTGCGTCGCAAGAAGCATCGCCGACTTGCGTGATGGCAAAGCAAAGGTGCTGCTGACAAACCTCAGCCACGAATATAGGCACCTCAACATAGGTACGACGGTCGCCTACATCGAGAAATTCGTGGACACCAGTAATGCTTTTGCCCTCTCCGATGCTACCGAACATTCTTCGACGAATCCACGCCCCGAAAGAGAGTTCGACGTCAGTCCGAGCCTTCTGAACCACAAACAAGACCAGCTCGAAGCCCTGCTCCTGCAATTCGAGGATGGCTTTTCGTCGTCGTCAAGAATCCGACAAACCCCAGACGCAAAACATCGCATCATAACGGAGGAAAGTGCCCGAACAATCCGTCAGAGCCCGTATCGAGTTTCGCCGAGAGAACGCCAGGCCATCAAGAAACAAGTCGACGAAACGCTACGCGACGACATACTCGTGCTGCCCAAGAGTCTGTGGGCGTCTCCTGCGGTATTGGTGAAGAAGAAGGACAGAACCCTACGTTTCTGCGTCTACTATCGTCGTCTGAATAAGATCACGAAGAAGGATGTGTATCCCCTCCCACTGATAGATGACGCGCTGGATTGACTCCACAACGCTAAGTACTCGACGAAAGAGAACGAGAAAAGACTGTCTTTATAGCACCAGATGTACTCTTCGAGTTCAAGGTCATGCCTTGTGGTCTTTACTCGGCACCTGCGACTTTCCAACGCGTTATGGATACAGTACTGGCCGGCTTGAAGTGGCAGACTTGCCTTGTGTACCTGGACGACGTCGTCGTGTTTTCTTCAAACTTCGACGAACACTTCCGGCGCCTTGAAACTGTACTTCAAGCAATCAAGACCTCCGGACTCACCCTGAAGCCAGAAAAGTGCCGCTTCGCGTACGAGAAACTTTTGTTCTTGGGTCACGTCATTAGTAACTGTGGAGTTTGCCCCGACCCAAGGAAAACAGCTTCCATCGCTGCTTTCCAGCCGCCCACAGACAAGAAGGCCGTACGCCGACTTCTCGGCTTGTGCCCCTATTACAGACGCTTCGTCAAGGAATTTTCCCGGATCGCTAAGCCACTAACTCACCTCACGAAGACCGACGTGGAATTCAAATGGGGAGCGGCGGAAGTCGAAGCATTTCAAGAATTGAAACGACGCCTGCAGACCCCTCCAATACTTGCGCACTTCTACGAATACGCCGATACGGAAATCCACACCGACGCAAGCAGTGTAGGCCTCGGCGCCGTCCTTGTGCAGACGACTGACGGAGTGGAAAGGGTTATAAGTTAGGCTAGCCGGTCGCTATACAAGGCAGAAGCCAACTATTCTACAACAGAAAAGGAGTGCCTTGCCATTGTCTGGGCTACGTCAATGTTTCGCCCATATCTCTATGGAAGGCCCTTCAAAGTTGTGAGCGACCACCACGCATTGTGTTGGCTAGCTAACTTGAAAGACCCTTTGGGTCGCCTCGCAAGGTGGAGCCTGAGACGTCAAGAATTCGACATTACCGTCTTTTACAAGTACGGAAGGACACACTCCGACGCCGACCGCCTCTCTCGTGCCGCCATCGAACCACCACCACAGGACGACCAGGATGATGACTGCTTCTTGGGAACCATAAGTGCCGGCGACTTTGCCGAGCGACAGCTAGCCGACCCCGAACTCAGGGGTCTTGTGGAATACCTCGAGAGCAAGACCGCCACTGTTCCGAAGGTATTCAAGAGAGGACTAGCGTCGTTGTTCCTCCAAAACGGCATTCTCCTAAAGAAGAACTACTCGCCCCTTCAAGCCAAACACCGTCTCGTGGTTCATTCAGCAGTGAGACCAGAAGTCTTCGAGGCCCTGCACGACGACCCGACGGCTGGTCACCTCGGTGTTTTCCGCACGCTAGCAAGAATACAGCAAAAGTACTACTGGCCACGCCTTGCCGCCTACGTCACTCATTACGTCAGGACATGCCGAGACTCTCAGCGGCGCAAGACACCGCCGACAAGACCAGCAGACTTTCTTCAGCCGATCGAACCACCTCACCGACCGTTCCAGCAAATCGGGATGGACCTACTGGAGCTGTTCCCAACGTCGACTTTTGGAAACAAATGGATCGTCGTAGCTACCGACTACCTCACCAGCTACGCCAAAACAAGGGCCCTGCCCAAAGGCAGTGCCGCCGAGGTAGCGAAGTTCTTCGTTGAGGGCATCGTCCTGCGTCATGGCGCCTCAGAAGTTCTCATTACCGGCACAGGTATGGCCTTTACTGCGGAGCTAACTCGGGCGATCTTGACATACAGCCAGACAAACCACCGTCGTACCATCGCCTACCACCCGCAGCCCAATGGCCTCACTGAGCGCCTAAAGAAGACCATCGCCGACATGCTGGCCATGTACGTCGACGTCGAGCACAAGACGTGGGATGGCATCCTTCCTGTAGGTGACCTTCGCGTACAACACGGCCGCACAAAAAACAACGCAGATGACACCATACAGGTTGGTCTACGGACTGAGCCCGGCAACGACACTTGACGCCACGTTACCAAACGTCACCGACGAGGCAAACATCGACGTCACCGCCTACCTGCAGCAGGGGGGCGGAAACTCCCTATACCTCCCATGTGACGCGCTCTCGCATGCTGGTACGCAGCGGCACCGCCGCTTTTACTACTGGCGGCTGCCGGGCATCCAACCAGAAATAAATCACAAACAGAACATTTCTTTCGTGACGTCACTGGTGAGGTCACCAAACAGAGGGAAAGGGCGCAAACCCGAGAGGAGGAGGGTTTCCGCCGAAGCTCTCCTTTCCCACTTCGCATGCAAGCGGAATGTGTTCGTGCCCTCTTTTAGGTCCGCTGGCCGCTTGGGCGACGCGGCCATTCATAAAATTTCATTAACATTTTTGAAAATTTAGTTCGTGTGTTCTGAAGCGGCGAAACTTGAGTGGGCCGATCGCTCAGTAAGACAAAACTCGATCGACACAAATAAAATATTTTTTATTGCATTTTCCGGTATTAAAAAACAGACGCGTAGTGTGAAAGTGTCAATCCATAATATCAGCTTTAATACACACCTGACATATGGACATAATTAGCAATCATTAAACCCAGAATATCCAAACCAATGCGAAAATTATCAACAATCACGAGCAATCAATCGCGAGTGTTCGACTTAATCACGTTCGTTATGACGGCGCACATATTTTTCTTACAGAATTTGACTACCAAACGAGGCAGAAGTTCAGAGGAACACAGAGGCTTGCAGCGATGAGAAGTTCTTCCAGAAAGAACGTCACTGAAAACAATGTTTCGGCAAGTTGAATTGTCTTCGTGAGGGCAGCAGCGTTGCCTTGACGAAGAAAAGTTCACTTTTCAAAACGTTGCCTCCAGCTACATTTCCTCTAACGATTTCTAGAAGCATTCAGTCCATCACATGTATTTCAGTGGCAGTATTAGAAGTAAAGAACCACAAACTTGCAAACTGGCTACATGAATTTCATGAACAGGAAGGAGCCTAAAATTGCTTCACATCATTTGAGCTACATGCCAAAAGTAAAAGATGAAAAGCTATGTAGCCGAGCCAACACCCATTCAAGCCTTTCATTAAACGTATTTTGCCGACACCGGGTAGGCTGTCGTCTTGACCATTAGTCTAGCGACACTGCGCTTATGTCAGTACAGTCAGGCTTGAAGAGAACTGGGTTCACTCGTGTACTCATGCAAAATAATACCTGCTAAAATAATGGGCCCAAATACTTTTGCTCACCCGTTGCCACTGGGAAACCTGAAAAACCTTCGCGGAACTGGAAATCCCCGGGTTAACACACCGCAGAGCCGCGAAAAACATGTGACGCCCGATTTAGCCATCTTCGTCTTGTGCATGGTTGACTTTCTCGGCGTGGCTCACTGCGGCCTTCGTTCTCTGCGCGCCACAACTTTCTGTTTTCATTTTTTCCGTACTTGGCACGCCAACCGAGCAAGATAACTGAGCGCGATCGAACTTGTGATATCGCTGAGCGAGTGCACGGAGGACCGGAGGCAAGCACTACGAATTCAAGTCAACCACTTCCCGAGCTTCGCCTGATTCAAAATTCACAAAATAAGAAACAAAATAAGACAAATGAGCAAAAGAAGAGTTGTTTACAGTGAAATCAAATTTCTTTATTTATAAAACCTCGCGAAAGCAAATAAATGCGAACGTCCACATCAACCTCACTTCGTTCGACCAGATCTTAGGATGCCCGGCAACCGCTATGAGCGTGCATGTTCCTTAAAACCAAAACTAGCGCTGAGTTTCCGGGGCCTGCCTGCAGAGCGCTGAAGAAGCCCGACAGCTCGCCCGCCTACGTATCAAGAATCAGAAGACGACTGACAGCCGCCGCTACAATCTTCGACGACGCTTCGCGGAATATCAGCCCGGCGAGTGCGTTTGGGTGTGGACGCCGATACGCCGACGTGGACTCTGTGAAAAGCTTCTTCGGCGATACTTCGGGCCATACAAAGTGCTTCGACATCTAGGCGCTCTGGACTACGAGGTTGTCGCGGACGGCATTACGAACTCTCAACGGCGCCGTGCGCGACCTGAAGTCGTCTATGTCGTGCGCCTCAAGCCGTATTACGCGCATTAGCGAACCGAAGGACTACATTTATTGCTTTATAATTGTACTTTCTTGCTTTATTGTTGTTATTTATTGTTGCATGCATTTTTCTCCCATGTTCTGTTTTAACCATCGGGACGATGCTTTTTCAGAGGTGGGCATTGCCACGCGCGTCTTTTTTGCGTTCACTTTTGCTGTATTCGGTTTTAGCCCAGAAAGACTGTCAGCAATGCTCCGCGCAAACCGCGACTTATCGTTCGAGAAGCTTCGCGATTATTGAAGATAGTTTTGTTAAGATTACGCACAAGACGTGAACACTCGAGCTTATTCCAGAGCTTGCGCGACAACGAGTGATGAGGCCGGAATATTCGATGACACGCGTATAAATGCCGACGCGCTTCACCGCTTGTCAGTTTTTCGACGGCCGATGCTCTGTTCGCCGATATCAGTGCACAGCGTGCATTGCTTGCTGCAGTTTGAGTTTATTTCGCGGCCACAAGTTCGGCCAAATAAAAAGTTTCTTCGTTGACATGCTGACTGTTGTGTTCGTCACGTCACGACCACGTGACAATACATACATACATACATCCCTCCGCACATACATATATATACATACATAAATTCAGGTGTTGTTAATAGGATGAACTGCTATAAAACGACAATTACTAATACACTCAGTTTTGAATACATGAAAGTTAAAAATAGTAACTTACGAGAGAAATCCCTCATCTTTGTTATGCGCCAACTCGGCATTTCTCGAGCCATTTTGGAACAGCTTGATGCATAGTTTCTGTTGCTTCCCACTCCCATGCAAATTTTATACATCTTCATGCGTGACAACCCACGACGAAATATTAGAGAGCCCGTCACAATACTATACCAAAGAAAAGGGCAGTGTATCCCAATTGGGGGCATGTCTGCCAGATGACACAAAGTTTATTTACATAGTTCGGCTCATTCTCAACCCAATAACAAGCAATGTTAGGTGACATGGACTGAAAAACTCTGGACAATACATAAATAAAAAAAATTCGCTGCTACTAAGCTCCTCGGTTCATAAAAACTATGCTGCTGTTGATCTGTCAAGGCCCATTGCTTTTTCCTGAAAACACTCCTCACAACGTTTTCAAAGTTTGCACATCTGCACAGTTCTCATAAAGCAGTCTCTTATTCCGCTTGGAAAAAATTCAGCGCATTGCTGGATAACGGCTATATGTTAGGTATGTGACGTGATTCTTCAGTGCCCTGCATGTATGTCTTGCTGCTGGCCTCTGCTGCAGTGCTCTATGCACAAATTTACAGAATCACAGTCTATAATGCGCCACTACAAAGTAATTGTGTTTCAGGTCCACAGAACATGAACCGCAATAAAAGAACTTAATATTTACCTTGCACAGTTTAGATAATGTTAAATACATTTACATGGAGCTTTCACCACTTATCTGATTATAGTAGTAATGGTAATGAGCACATCGTTACTTCCACCTACAAATTTCTTGGAAGTCGCCAGCTTCAAGACTAGAGCACACCAGCAGCCATCTTATGGCGAAACCATGGTACAGATGCATCAAAAGAGAGCAGTAAATGCATGGTATGGTTACACACAAAATGGAATGAGTAATTTCAGCAGTAATATGAGCAAAGCTGCGTAGATGATAAACTGTTTGCAGGGAATACAATTACATTATGAAGAAACATGTGGCAGCAAACACAGTATAAAAAAGAAAGCTTAAAACTTACACAGTTCGAACAGAGAGGTCAACTGTTAAACAGGACTGAGAGGCAACGGGATAACATTACACAGGTGCTAAAGCCTGGTGTTGGATATATTATGAATAGTGACGATCCTCGTCCACCTGAATAATCCATGGAGAAGGACTTTCCAGAGCATATACACACATGAAATCATTCATGCTATATTAATGTGTCCTGAAGAAATATATCGACCAAATGCAAAATTATCCGCTTCAATGGCTTTAATTTTTCCACTACCAAACATGAAAACTCAGTTTTGGTTGTGGACCATGGCTGCTGTTTCCCATGGCAGTGAAATGCAGTGACATGTAGGCACTTTGATTTACGTGCATGTTAAAAATTTCAAGTAGCTTACATCAACTTGCACACTACCACTACAGTGTGCTTCACATTAGTGTCATGGTTTGTTACATTAAGTTCAGAATTTCATTCATTTTAAATGCTCAGGTGCAAAGGAACTGTTCAATGATGCAGTGCTCAAAAACTAAACTGCAGCTGTGCAGATTGTCACAATACAATGTAAACTGCTCCATCCAGCCATCACAATGTAATCTTTCTGCTGACGTGCGCTTTGAACAACAGGACACAGTCACTGATATAGTCTTTCTCTACTGGTTGGTCTTCTGCGCTTTGCTGGAGATGCAATGTATATGACCGTGGGGCACCTCATCCTGTGATACTGCTGGAACATAGAAAAATATAGATGATTGTTACAACCGTGATTATGTGCAAGAGTGTAAATTTGATAAATATGTACGAACAACTATAGCTGTCTTATTTTTAGAAGCCGATGGGAAGTATGAAGAAACAATAGAAAAGAAGAAAAAATCTCATCATGGAGACATAAATAATGAAGGCTGAAAAAATATTTTATAATACAAATGCATAACTACCACGTTCATCTTGAAGGTAACAAACTTCTGCCTAATAGTGAGGCATAAGCCACTAAAGTATCTTCCATTTCAACTTTAAACTGAGTGCAAGAAGCCAACCATATCTGAGTTCACTGTGCTACACCTGTTACGCTATGCTACAAGAGAACAGCTAATCTTCTTAACTTCAAAGTTATCTAACACAGCCACCTCCACATACAGAGTCCAGGAGCAATTTGCACACTTGAAAACACAACGCATTTGCAGATTATAAGTGGGCTCACTGCTCGCAACCATTTTTAATAACAAAGCACACTTTAAAGAAATGCACTTCATTAGGAGAAATGATTGTAAGCAACAAATATACACATAATCCGCCAATTCACGTTAATGGGCTCTTACGGCTGCCACAAACCATGCCGGACGAATAGGATGCCATGCCGCACGGATAGGCTGTGTCGTGCCCAGAACACCAAACGTGCGCTCTATGACTTGTCTTGCACGGGTGCGGGCTGTACTACGGTGCTTCTGAGCTGGGCCAGCCACAGACAGGAGGGAGAGCAGCCATGACTTTCTGGCATACCGAGAGGGTCACCTTTCGAGGTCAACAAGCGTATACTTGGGTTACATATGATTTGTAGAAATAAACGAATCACTATGTAATTGTGCTGAGAACACGCAAGGCAGAAATACAACGTGCTACAGCACTGAAAAAAAGACAAGCTATGTAAGGCAAAAGGCGCATTTACTGCCCTTGTGTGGCCTGAGGCTTGAACTACTGGCTAGTTCCTTCGAGAGAACAAGAGTAGGGGCGTCGTTCAGTGAGGAGTGGAGGCCAAAGCACTGAGATCAGGGCCACTCCATCTGCTACTAGAATGCGGCACGGTTCTAGAGAGCAGGTGAGAGCTTGTCGAGTGGGGAGAAATATACCCTGTGACCAAAACATTCGAAGCCCCGGCACTCTCTACGGCACAGCGACGAAATACGCCTCAAATCTGTCAGTCCCATGTTCGCCATTGTTACATAGTATCTTTGTGCAACGGCGCATCCAGCAAACGTAGCTGTGTACACATCGGAGTGTCAAACATCAGTGGTGTCAAACTACACATGGTTGCTGCACTTGCCGCCGTGCTCGCCCCCCCCCCCCCCCGAATTTTTTTTCGCCATGGCATGCACAGCAAAAAATGACCATTCCAGGGCGGTGCACCCCCGAAATCAAGAAGGCGCCCCCGCCGTAAAAAATTTCTGGCTACGCCCCTGTCTTCGCGGCCTAAGACAAGCGGCAGATCGTTGCGTTGCTCCGGCTGCTACTTCCGACTGATGTCGTGTTTACGTTCGCCGTTCTTAATAGATGCGGTATGCGACAGCATCGGCACTCATCGGAGAACAGACTACACACTTTCGTGTCGTGCCGGAACGAGACAGTTTTCGCGCCGTGTGCTTGCAGGCGCAGACAAACCGGCGTCGTGTACAAGCTTCAAAGCTGCATCGATCGCGGCTACTCGGGTATGCCTGCGCTGCTGGTGACACCATTGTTAGGTTTGTAGCATTGCGGTAACAATTTGTAGACAGCTACTCGTGAGTGCAATTGATTCTCAGCGAACGGACCGATTGCGCTGGAGCCAGTGGCGTAGGCAAAAATTCATTTAGGGAGGGGGGGGCACACATTTGATCCGACGTGGGGCCCGGGCAGGTAAGTGTGGTCGAGTGTCATTTTGTGCTCTGTATTCCATGGCCGAAAAAAATTTCGGGGGGGAGGGGGGAAGCGGGCACGGGCTTGGTCTTCCACCCCTGGCTACAGCATTGGCTGGAGCGTCTTTGTAGTTTGTTTTCGATTGGGGATGTTTAACAAGAGAGCCCTTGGTGGGATGCTTTGCGCGCGTATTTTTCTGTGCGTATTTTTCAAGCATTTTATGTGCCATTACTGTCAATAAATACAGAGGAACGGCCCGGATGGCCTGACCATGCCCGCTTGCTTTTTTTTCAATTTATACGCAAGAACAACACATAGGAGGTTCTCACAGAAACTGATCCTCGCTCGGAAAAATCCCGCATCCACCCCTGTGAGATGTGAAATGTTAACAGAGGCTTGTATGAAACACTTTTCGTATGAAACTTTTGAGAAAGGCTGTTCCGGAAGATGCGTGTTACATTGACCGTGGGTTCGCTACCATTGGTTACGCGATAAGGTAGTTTCGCAAGCGTTCAGTCGGCGTCGCAAAACTGTGTTGCTAGAACAGGGTGGAATTGCAAGGCATCAGTAGTCCCCAAAAGCGGCGATGGGAACGCGAATATTCTCAGCGTATCGTGTTATTTATGAGCACATGTCGGAAGGATACTCAATAAAATACCAACTAATCAGCGCCTACTTCTTGAAGCAACTAACACTTTTCATGTTGACTATTCACGTGCGTGAGAGGTGAAAAGTTTTTATATTTTAGTCGTGCGATAATTATATACATAACGCACGTCGGTGACTACAGCAGCGAAATATTTTTTGTTTCAAAAAATATAAAAAGAGGACAAAGTCACTTAATATTAGATGTCTTATAGATCAGGACGACGTAGACTGTCCCTTATGAAATACGCTTTCAAATGGATCAGCAGCACTTTTTTACCGTCATCGCTGAGCCTCGCCGTGTCACGCGCTACAGCCTCCTACTAACCACCCTACATTACACTCATGATAATCAAATAGCTACCAACTCTTTATTTGTTACACTTAAAACAGAGAGACGAATATTATAACCTAGCGCATGACTTCATTCTCAACGACGACGACCTTACATGTGACTCGGTGACAAACTTTCTTCTCATTGTGACGCAGTTCTTAACAAGTAATCATTGTCAACGTATGACTAGGAAATGCTGGTAACGTGTACAGGCCCTTACACACTGATGTGACGTTTTTGTGGCCCGATTGCACACTATCAAAGCAGATACAAGCAAGAAGCTGCAGCAGCAACAGCAATATGATTCGGACAGAAGCTTTCAACATGGCGCCGAATGGGTAGCTTAGCCAAACCTCCGACAGATGGCAGCAATTTTGCATAAGGTTTATACTGCTGCTGCCTGCTCTCAAAGCACACTGTAAAAAATCGTTGTAAATTTACAAATATTATACAGAAAATTTCTGTACCGAGAAAGAAACTTTGTGTAAGTGTGACATGACGGAACTCTGTTAAAAAGAGAAACCGAAATTTTCTGTTATTTGCGACCTTCAGAAAATCAAACGACTCAAGGTTAAACTTCGGCTGTTTTAAATTATTCTAAGGTTACAATAAGTTGCAATAAAATAACATTTTATGTTTTTCTGGTGTCACGCACAATGCTATTTTGCGTGATTGATGTTCGAATCAATTTCTGCGGTTCTACATTCGTGCCCCGCGGGCTCCTGCATTTACAAGGTGGCTACCGCTCACGTCGAAGCGCGGCTACGCTCGGCTGCAGTGTGAAGTCTTCTACAGTTCACGATAGCACGGCTGCGCTACCCTCCTGCTCGTACTTTTGTGTGCCCACAGTTGAAAGGTATGTGGTTTTTTTTTAACTTAAGTTCCTTACCGTAAGATCTCGTTTGTGTATTTGCCCGCTTTCGAAATTTACTCTCGCATGGTTTCTAATTCAGCTCAGCGTGGCCTCGGCAATGCGCGCCATCACATGGTTGTGCGAGAGCCACAATTTTTTCCACGCTTTCGTCAAAGTACTGATGAGGCCTTGTAAACGGGTGCTTGAGGGAACACCTGCTGTTGTACCACAATTATACCTTCGTTGGCTGCGGCCGCATACGTCAAAGTATACGAATGGGCACTTGAACGGTTGCAGTGCGCGTCTTAAAACGTTCGCCGCGCACTTCACGCGCGTTCCCTGCGGGCAAGCATTACCGAGGTTTTGCTGTACAGGAATATGCGATGCATTTGTTCGCCTTATCCGCTTTGTTTCTATATCTCATCATACCTGAGCAGTTTGTGTTTCTGCACCTATTTCTTTCTAGTTGCTTGACCTGATTCGCTCTAAAAATTAATCAAGTGTCAAATCAGCTCACTGAGCAAGGTTATCCACTGAGCGTAGCATTTTTGTAATGGAAAGTGCAAATGTTTTCTTGCTTTGTGTGTGTGTGTGTGTGTGTGTGTGTGTGTGTGTGTGTGTGTGTGTGTGTGTGTGTGTGTGTGTGTGTGTGTGTGTGTGTGTGTGTGTGTGTGTGTGTGTTTGTGTGTGTGTGTAGCTGTAATAGGTAGCCTTCACCTGCATTGTGAACATAGCCGAGAGCAATGATGTTGGGGCTCGGTGTGCGGCGATTAGTGTTTTGTAGTGGTCATTGCATGATACGTTCTGCTTATGGGAATATCGTTGCTGGTGGGGATATGAGAACGCATGGCTTCTTGGTGTGGTATTATTACGTCACCTCGTGCACGAAGCGCTGGGTTCCGGGCGTAAAATAGATAATCATACGTCTGGGACATGTTCACTCGGCAAACTTCTACTTCGAGCGACTAGCCGATGGGACTCGGGGCCTAACGAGTTCACGCGGTACCTTGCGTCATCGCTCGTCCTCCTGCGCTGCGGTGAAGCACGTCTTCTTCTCGGTAGGAGAACCTCTGCGCGTTTCGCGTTAGCCTGTTTAATGCTGCAGCTCGTATGAAATCGACATTCTTATTCTTGGTTTACACACAGCGGCGTGAGGCCGCGAGCATCTCTGGAAAGTGGGCTGATGCGCGCTCGTAGTTCAGGCGGTGACCCGTGGCGCATGTCACATGGGATCCCTCAGTGGAGCTATTCTAGCTGCACTGTTCTAACTTCGCGTGGCGGCATGTTGCAGACACCGATGGTGACGACTGTTAAACAATCCCGGGTTCTGGAGAAGCTGACTTTGTTGGGAGTGGCGTATTGAAAGGCGAATACATCTTTCTTTGGCTCTCGCCCCTGTTTTGTTGCTATGTTGCTACGTTTCAATACCACAACTAGAATGTCGGCTGTTCAATAAAAATATTGCCCTAACATTTAATTACCTTCATATGCTTTTTCGAGCTCCTGGGTACAGCAGCTTTAATACCTACTCATCGTAGAATAACCTTCATAACTTTATTATTGCAGGAAAGTACAAGCTAAGATGATGTCGGAGATGTGCCGTGCTCCCCTTCCATCATTTCCAATGGTATTTCGACGAATAATTGCAATATATTGCTGAATATTTCTTAACAGCAAATATTTTGTTCCAGGAGGAAGCTTTCCGACTACCGGGGCCTTTACTTTCTGCATTGATACACATGCTGTGATAGAAGCTACCACACCATAGCAGGCGTTCAAGATGATGTTCTTACGCACTTCGCCGTTAATATTGAATACCGCAAGGACGTCAGCCTTACCCCGGAGTTCACCTAAAGGTAAAATTTAATGTGATTTTCTGACGTTTTGATGGAGATTCATCCAACTAACGTTGGTAAAGCAACATTAAGAAAGTACAAAAGTAGACACTGGGAAATTTCCAAAATCTGATACTACACTCCTGGCTAAGCCAAAGAGGGTTTCTGATGGAGTGAACCACCAACTGGAAATCTTCTGCTTAAGTAGAAAACAGTTTGCGGGAAACTAAACTGCCATAAAAGTTTTAGTTATTAAGTGCTACGCGAACTTTTTCTTTCGAAGTCCTACTGCTGGAGCAATGAGTGTGATCTGGCTAGTTGGTATGTCATAATAATGGGCAGAAAGAAAAAGAAAGAAACCAAGGGACTGAGGACGATGGGCGTGTCAAACTAGAATTCCTAATAATTAAAACGGGAACAGATTGCATCAGCAACACATTTATCAGTTTACTTGGCAGCGACACACGACCTTTTCATATATCTGTCTGTTTATAATGGAGAACATAGGTACACACGTGCTTGACGTTGAGTATGCTCTTTCCCTGCTTGTCTGGGGCAGTCCATTAAAACCCGCTATAAAAATAGCGCCCGTGGTGTCCTGCCATACACTTTGTCCGTGTCTAGTCGCGCTACAATGGCTTCAGTATAATTTTCTGGAAATCTAAATTGTGAAGTCAACAGTGCCTATCATGCAGTCGTGCTTGTGCAGATACATACATACCTCTACAGTAAATGCTCGTTAATTCTCCCCCCCATTAATTTGAAAAATCGCATAATTCCGACGTGTTCTCTGATCACGGCAAGCACATGTGTTGTTTAATGACATCTTTGTTTTGTTTAATGACATCGTAGCTTTGTTTTTACTTCGAAGCTATGCGCGCAATGTCACAAAGCTCAAGCATGGTGAAAGCTATTGAAGATAAAGACCTTCAGCGGCGCTCCGCAAGTTGGCATAAAACTCGCTTGCTGCAATGCGATGGACGAACAATGACTTGTCGGCCACTTTTGCGGCGAAAAATTTGTCACGTCCACGTGGTGGTGTTGCTCATGGCGGTACATAATAGGGGATGGGTTGAGAACAGGTTTCAGCTTAACCTTTTTAGGCCCAGTGATTCCAATATAAATCCTCAATTTTATAGGTTATAGTAATAATAGTTGGGGTTTTACGTCCCAAAACGACGATATGATTATGAGGGACGCCTTAGTGGAGGGCTCCGGAAATTTTGACCATCTGGAGTTCTTTAACCAATTTTGTAGGTAAGTCAGCAACCACCTGATAAAAAAAAAAGGTTTTTCTTCCGCTGGGACTCATATTTAGCATATGCTCTAATTATACTGCCAACCTTGTGCACATAGAAAAGTAAGGTCACGTGTGAATGGAGAAATTACAGAAGCGGTTGCGCTGTTCTCCCAATTCGCTGAGGCAGCGTCTTTCATCGTGCAAAAGCAGGACATTTGTGACGTTTTAAAGTGCCCAGCACATCAGGGGGGCCGGGCTGGCGTAGGCTGTAATCGTATGCTGTCGTCGTCGCTTGGCGTAACGCAGGCAAAATCACGAAGAGCACAGCAGTCTGTGCGCGCGCTCGCGCCAAGGCGAAGTCTTCTTCTTCTTGTTCTTCGAGCGCCCTTGATGATGATCAGTGCGGAACACTTTAGGAGCCCGGGCTGACGTATGTTGTCGTTGCTTGGCGTAACGCAGGCAAAACCACGTAAAAAATATTTAAAATAAGAGGAAGCAAGCGTGAAATAGAAACAGAGAGAAAGAGAAAATAGGAAGAATAGAAAGCGGGGGCACAGAAAATCTGTCATACTTGGTACGTCAGACCGGAAGGTCACGTGACAATTTTTTCACAAAAAAGGAGTGCCAAAGTGATACTAGTCACGAAAAACGGCATGCCGTCTCAAATACCCAACTGGACCGCTTATTCTTTGCGTTTGGCGTGTAGTGCTCCTCTGTTTCTTTGTTAAACTCAAAAGAAGTGCGAAGAACTCGTTCCCTTGTCTGCGAGAAGTAGCGCCGCACTGGCTGCCGCCTAGTTGTAAGCTGTACAGTGAAAGAAAAAGCGGAAATTGCTGCTTTCCTTCAGTACAGCACGAACGGAACAGATAAGCACTGCGCACAAAATGCAAAAAATAAGAGGTACATTTAATTATTTGGGACGGCTTGCCGTTCTTCCTGAGCACATTCTGCTGCGCCGCGCCTTGTTTCGAAAATCGTCACGTGAGCTTCTGGTCTGACGTACCAAGGATGGCAGATTTCTTTCGCTCCTGGGGCGCTCAGTTTAGGTGTCGCCTAGATCAGGGCCTTGAATTTCGGTGATCATTATCAAATTACGTGCGTTTTTCGCAATTTCTAAAAATGGGCATTTCATAAATTGCCACACCCTACAACTCTTCCATACTGAAGCTAATAATTACAAAGTTAATTAACGCGTTTTTCAATTACTCATTTGAATGTAACTTTAGGTGCGGCAAAGTTTTTCCGCCTTGACGTAGAGTTCGTTTGCGAAGACTACAAGGGCCTGAGTGTCATAGTATTTTTATAAAAAATATTGTCTAAAAAAACACCTTGTATACTGCGGCTGAATCTATATAGCCCACTATCGTCGGTATTCAGGAGAAAAATTTGCATCTGGCTCTTGAAACATTTCATTTGGGCTTGAATTATATCGCAAAACAAGTCTGACTCAGAGGGAATGAACTATATATGAATATTTCGAAACAAAATTATTACCATCCTGGTGCGTCCCTCGATGTCGTTCTTTGTTGCTTGGTCGTAATGGCGATAACTGTACTTGTAGAGCGAGTGGTCGTCCCAGGCGAAAGGCGCACCATTCTGGACTATCTGCAGTGTTTGTTCGTTCTTGGCATCTACTGAAGGCGTTTAAAAAATGTTTGAGCTCTTCCTCTTCTTATCTCATTTTATGCCACGCCATTTTGGATCACTTATTTTTTAAGGAATGGGCGTCTTCTAACTTCAAGTGTATACCATCTTGGAGCGAAAGAGGGACATGATACTGTCGCGCAAAACTTGAAAAGAAACACTAAAAGGCAGACAGAAGTGGGAAAGTTGTCCTCTTGCGCTTTATATTCGAGTCTTTCCCTGCAACGTCATGTCCGTCACTAAGTACCAACTCGCCCAAGAAAAAAACTAATTGTAGTGCGAAAGCACGATAGGAAAGAGACTAGCGCACAAATGAAACAGATTGGATGCGGCCATGTTGGTTGTTTTGGTCATGATTGTTGACGCAGCGCTAGTTTAATTGGTCTGGCTTGATTTGATTGAAGCTGATGCAGGATTTGGCAAATTTTTGATCCGGAATGGCCTTTTTAAGTTCATGCTACAATGAGGTTTTGCCCATTTTGATTAATATTGTTTTAAAAGTGAAAGATACTTAGGCGCGCTTTACGCTCCTGTGATATTAAGCCTAGTTTGTTTCTCGATTTGGCCCTTTAAAAAAAAAAAATAAAACACACCACAGTTATCTTAGCTATGTAATTCAAATTTAAATTTTGGAATTGGGCATTATGCTATCCCATCGAAATCATTTTTCAAGTAAGAAATTAAGAGTAATCAATATACTACGAAATAACAATTACTTTGTACATAATTTGGCTAGGAATTTGTTTTCATTGAAAAGTACGAGCACTGATTTTTCTACTTTGTTTGGACTACCATGATCACGCGCATCTAAAATTGTGAAAGCCAGTCTGCTTACACTGAAAGGGCCTGGGCCTGAAATTATGGCCTGAAACGGTTGTCTTGAACGGGGTGTTGAATCGCTGACACATTGTGAACGATGGCCTGAATGACAATGAGTGCGTCGTTGTTTATTTTTTCTAATGTGTTTGCCACTTGTTAATTTTTTAAATGCGAATGCATTTCTTAGTCGGGCTATGTCAGGCATCCGGCGTTGGCGTCGTGCGGCGTTGGCGTCGTGCGGCGTTGTCCGCGGCGAGAGTGTAGTAGCGGAGAGTGAGGGGAGAGGAGGAGACGCTCTGGTGCGTGAGGGCGCTCGCATCGCGGGAGCTCGGCGGAGCTATATATGAAAAAAAAAATAATAATAATAATAAATAAAAAATAAAAAAATCAAAAAATTAAGAAATAAATAAAAAAAATTGAAAAAAATAAAACAAATTAAAAAAAGAATAAAAAAAATAAAAAAAATAAAAAAAATAAAAAAAATAAAAAATAAAGGAATAAAAAAATTAAAAAAAGCAGAAAAAAAAAGCAAAAAAAAAAAGGCGCTGTGCCGTGCTCTCGATCGGGCTGCAGAAATTAGGCGCCTTTTCCTTCTTCGAACCACAACCACCATATGTAAATGGAGTGAAGCGCGCGCGAAAAGCATTCGCATTTCCTCACGATTCCCTTCGGGGAGGTGGGGGGCATTTTTTTCTTGATACTCTTGATAATTCGGCATTCCGTTAACTGGGATATTCTTTTCCGGCCCCGTGAAGTCTGGACTAACGAGCTTTCGCTATATATATATACATATATATATATATATATGCGTGTTTGTATTGTTTTATGAGACCTTGTTCTGTGATGTGCATATTAATTCGTTCAGAGTCGTTACAATGCAAGAACTGACATTTTGTGAAGCGTAATGTAATTTGCTAGAAATGAACCGCCTTCTGGATCATAGGGTTATTTTTTTTCACTGATTCCACCCAACAGAGCTTAAAGAGGCAATAAGAGTGTTTCTTGAGCGCTTTACCAACATAATAGTTGTTGTTCTCAGTGTGCCTAATTGAGTTCAGCATAGTGATGCAGCAGCCGATATAAAAACCATCATTATTCTCTTTTAGGGCAGTCGCAGCACTGAACCCAGACAGAGGGACCAAGGTTGAGAAATCAAGGAAGCAACACTGCCTCACACCAATAATGGCCAACTGAATGAAAGCTCTACGAGACCAACGAATTTTAAATGTGTTCGAAAGCCAGTTTGAATCTACAGTGGCAAGTTGTATGCTGTTTTCATAATTTTTAAGCTGTTTACTTACGTGCGGCATTTTTTGTGCATAAATAAAGATGCGTTTTTTATATGAAAGGAGAATCCAGTGAAACGTGCCTGTTTTTAATGAGTTATTTACTAGGGTGCTAGAAACATCTTCCTGCGGGTGTAACTCCACGAACTTCAAGGCAATAATTAAATATCACGAAGCCACTAACAGAAGACATATATTCTTTGTTACTTGATATGCAGACCAGCACTCACAACGTGTCTTTAAGCGAAAATTATAGCCGCGAAATAACAGGAAAATGACAAGAGAAAGCAGAGTTCTTTGTGTGATTGAAAACTGAAGCATGTTTTTAAGCATGAAAGTTCTGTACAGTAAAACAAAAATTAATTGTGAAATAACCGAAAGAAGACAAGCAGATAACAGAGCTTTTATCTGTAAGGCAGAACTGAAAATTGTGTTTTAAGCAGACAGTTTCTGTAAAAGTTATGTAAACGTAAAACTAAAAAATATGTTAAAATACAGAAAACATGAAAACGGAAAACATAGCTTTACAGACATTTTCTGGCAAGAGAGCTGCCAGATATTTTCTGTTTTTTTTCAGAAACTATTTTTAACTGAACATTGTGTTTTAAGCAGACAATTTCTGTAAAAGTTATGTAAACGTAAAGCGAAAAAATATGTTAAAACACAGAAAACCTGAAAACAGAAAACATAGCTTTACAGACATTTTCTGGCAAGAGAGCTGCCAGATATTTTCTGTTTTTTTTCAAAAAATATTTTTTACAGTGCAGCAAAAGCGCTCTGGATATATCGCTGGATGACAGTGCTCTCACTCCTCTTCGACCACTGAAACACGGAAGCTCTGAAGAGAACACTTTCAGAGTGCTCCTGAGTGCTGCTGCTTTCCCATTGGAATTCGCCATATACCTCTTTTTCCCTACAAGTTTTGAACACCCAAGCGACCTTCACCCACTTGCTATTTCCATGCTGAGCACTTGATCCACTGAGCAAATCACAAGCTCAGGAGCTCCGTAAGTAATGGGGGGTACTTGTGCTATTTCAGAATCACAAGCTTTTAAGTCTCACATGTATGGAGTTAAATTCATAAGCTGCAGACTTCAAAATTTCGACATTGTCAATTATCTCGCAGTTTTCTTCTTTGTAAAGGTCCCATTGGCATGGCTCTGTGAGAATACAAGCATGCACTGCTAGCAACCATATTTAGATTCTCAATGTGTGCATATTAACTGGTGTTTACTGCACCATCTTCACTTAAAAATAACTAACCTAGCAACCAACCATTAGGCAGTTTTGTGCCCTCGAAGTTCCCCGGCAGAGCACAGTCCATCCAGATGAGGCTACCATGCGTGCATCCAGGCTACTTCGAGGTCTGCTGGACGATGACACTGCCATCATTGCAAAAGAAATGGACGTTTGGGGAGCACAAGTCCTTCCTATTTCTGTACGGATGATCCAATTCGTGAGGAGGCTTGTTTTGCCAGTGCGTGCAATCGATGCATCCCAAGACCTTAGGAAAGTCTGCAATATGTGAAGTGGCCAAAATGGATATGTTCAAAAAACTAACATTTAAATCGCTCTCAATACATATTTGGCAGTAACACCGGGGTAACACTTCGTGAAGCCTATGAAATATGCTGCATTCACTTTGGAACAAACTGAATCTTCATATAAGCTTTGCATACCTCAATATACATGTCCTGGTAAAATATAGTGCTACTAAAGCGGTAAGCACCCATGGAACAAATTTTGCGAAATAAAAGGAATTCCTGAAAAACTGCTACATAACTCCTCGAAAATAAGTTCGGATCAAATATTCGCCTCACAACTAGCAAGTGTGGTAAACAGACAGCCTCCTCTTAGTAGTCAGATAAAAGTCTGCTTAAATCAAACCATAAAAACTGCTGACGTACTTACCTACACACACACACACACACACACACACACACACACACACATATATATATATATATATATATATATATATATATATATATATATATATATATATATATATATATATATATATATATATATAGGGGGGAAAAGAATCACGCGGACCCCGATAGAATAAGTCTGGTCCACCAGGCGAAACGTTAGTAAGAATATACAGTGCCAAACCAACGAAAGTCGTATTTTCTTTCTTGTTCCTTATATATATATATATATATATATATATATATATATATATATATATATATATATATATATCTTTTCGTCCACTTTCCTTTCTTCACATTTACATTACGATTAGTTCTAATAGCTTCCCCTATACTTTCCTTGGCATCTTTGTCTGTTAGTTCTCATTAATAATGTGTTTAACAAAGCAAACGAGCCCTTAAGCTTACAATTCTTTCCTTCATTCATAACGAGGGTCTCGTTCTGGCAGACTTGATGCCTTCAGGTGATATGCGAGGGATTATTAGTCAGCTGCCCGCTCGCAAGAAGATCACGTACTACGTGACGCCTTCAGGCAAAAGAAGAGCGTTCCACACTCGCCGAGCGTTCCACACAGGCGGCGCTGACTGACGCTCCCACGTTTAAGTACACATATATACCCTATAAAGTGGACGGGGGGGATGACCGCCACCGTAGCTCAGTGGTAGAGCATCGGACGCGTTATTCGAAGGTCGCAGGTTCGGTCCCTGTCGGTGGCAAGTTATCTTTTCGTCCACTTTCCCTTCTTCACATTTACATTACAGTTAGTTCTAATAGCTTCCCCTGTACTTTCCTTGGCATCTTTGTCTGTTTGTTCTCATTAATAATGTGTTTAACAAAGCAAACGAGCCCTTAACCTTACAATTCTTGCCTATATATATATATATATATATATATATGTTCGGCGGCCAACAGGCAAAAGACGTGCTGGAGTAAAATCGCAAGTTGGGCAAGGTGGCGGATGTTCATCGTGATTAATTTACAGCGCAACGGCTTAGAAACGGACAGAAAGAAGGAGAACTTAGTAGTAGCTAACCCATTGCGCTGTAAATTATTCATGAAGGCAAAAGACGTCCGTGGACTGGAAGCTGCCGTTGACGTAGAAATGCAAGGCTAGCAAGCCGTGTCCGTCCACTGGTAAAGCGTGAGTCCTCGCCATGGGCCGCTGTAGTCAAGGCTCTAGTGCCGTGCAAAACGATGGGTCTGATGGACTCGAAAACATGTAGTTATCAGGTGCTGGTCTATGACGTCACCCAAGGCAAGGCGCCGGTGAGAAGTGTGTTCTTTCCGTACGGAAGCGTGACGTTCACGGGCAGTGATGCCAATTAAGCGGATTTTCCGCTAAATCTGGCGGAGTTTATTTGATTATGACGGGGAAAAAATTTGTCTAGCGGCTAGCGGATTTTTTGACGGGCCATTTTCATACATAGCGGATTTCTGGCGGATTCTTCACGCAGTGCACTGATTCATGATCGTCGGAAGCATTGCCGAGAACCTTAGAATACCTAATCACCGAAACGTACTACTGGTTGGCAAGATCCCCTGCCCGGTAAATTGCATACAAGAAGTTACACGGTCTGAAGAAGTGCGGCTTTGAACCACTGAAAATTTTGCAAGAGTGCAGGACGCGGTGGCTATCCTTCGTCGAAATAGCTGTTCCAAGGATCGTAGACCAGTGGGCCGAATCGAAGATGCATTTGGAGATGGCGAGGCGCACTGAAAAGTGCTAGGCGGCCGAAGTGCTGTACGGTATGTACGAGAATCAGATCAATCTTGGGTACTTTCTTTTTTCGAGACCGATTCTGACAGATGTTCAGAGGATAACAAGGCATTGGAGGCGATAGATGTGGATCAAACAAAGCTGCCGAAAGACCCCATGACTTTGATTTCAAGCTTACTTCATAAAATCATGATTCCGATAGAGAAGGTGGACGTTCAGATGTCTAGACGAGAGGACCACTTGAACCCCAAGCCATATCTGGGCTACTCCTTTGAGACGTACGTTGACAGCATGAATGCTGAGAAGACCGACGGGTTCTCTCTCGCAGATGAAGCTGTGATGCGAGAAAGATGCATAAGGTTTGCATATTTGAATAGCGCAAAAAAGACACAGGGACACAGGCGAGAAGACGATACAGGCGCTAACTTTCAACTGACGTTTATTCGGAAAGACAACACACACACACACATATATATATATATATATATATATATATATATATATATATATATATATATATATATATATATATATATATAACATCTCATATATACATATAACATTGAGGATCCCTTTGTTATTTCCAATTCTGATGCTGTTATTTCATTTCTGTCGTCAGGGAAACTCCCACAATTAATTGGATTTAGTGTGGACGTAGAAGATCTCTACTATTCGTTGCCACAGGATAAGCTGATACAATACGTTAAAGAAACTATCACTCAAGACAATGATGAGGTTGACTTCAGAAATGTTTCCGGGATGCCTGTCGAATCGTTTTTGGAATTACTTGTTTTTTACCTTCGTAACACGTTTGTTGGTTTTAACAGTAAAATATTCATACAGAAGTCGGGTGTATCCATTGGGTCAAAAGTTGCTCCGGTTTTAAGTTCAATTTTCTTAGCGAAATTAGACCAGAAAGTTGACAGAAAGTTACCTGGTAGCGTAAAAGGGATTTTCCCTTACGTTGACGATTATTTGGTTGTTGGCAGCTGTTCGCAGTTAGAGACTTTTAAAGATGCAGTTTTATCTTGTTTTAACCAACATGGTGATGGTCTGAATTTTACATATGAACTGCCTACGGGTAACAAACTGCAGTTTTTAGACGTGACGTTATCTTTTGACTTGGACCACACGTGTTACATGTACGCACCAAGATCAGAAAAACCTCTTTTAAATTTCAAGTCTTCACATTCAAAAATAGTTAAGAACAGCATTGCGTTTTCCTGTTTTAAGTCCGCACTATCGAAGACATGCTACCACCTCATGAAGCAGAGTCTCGAAGGCCAGGTTGCTCGATTGACGCAAGCAGGTTTCCCGTCCTCGTCATTGCTCTCAACGTGCGAGAGAGCAGTTAAATATTTTAAGTCGCCATCTGATTCGAAGAAACCATGCGAACCAGAAAAGCTGAAAACGGCTGTCATCCCATATGTCCATAGCCTCTCGCATCACCTAAAAAAGATTGGCAGAAAGTACAATGTAAACGTAGTATGTTCCGCTAAAAGAAAACTTAGCCGTGTGTGCCCCGCGGTGGACCGTTTGTACAGAAAAGAAGGAAACGATAACTTGTCTAAAAAATGTGACATGCGCCATACCATGAAGTTCTTAGAATGCAACAAGAGTGGCGTAGTATACCAGTTACCAATGTCGTGTGGTCGCGCGTATGTCGGACAATCGGGACGGTGTGTTAACGTTCGACTACGGGAACACCATTCTTCTTTGAAATGCAGGCCAAGTAGCCACCTGTCCCTTCACTGTGCAGAATGCAAATGTACCCCGAGTTTTGATGATGCAACTATACTATTCCAAAACGGCGATCAGACAACTAGAGAGGTAGCCGAAGCCTTTTTTTCATTGCGAAAATGGGAGAAAAAATGCATTAGCCACCCGTCCTTATCCCTGTCAGATAAGGAACTTGGTTTGCTGAGCTCAGGGCTCTAAATAAGTAAATTGAAGTTCTGACTATGCTTTTGATAATAGACGGAGTCATTGCGCATGACCAGATGTTATATATATATATATATATATATATATATATATATATATATATATATATATATATATATATATATATATATATGTGTGTGTGTGTGTGTGTGTGTTGTCTTTCCGAATAAACGTCAGTTGAAAGTTAGCGCCTGTATCGTCTTCTCGCCTGTGTCCCTGTGTCTTTTTTGCGCTATTCAAATATGCATTCCTACCAACTAGCTCGACTTTCCGTGCTGCTGCATAAGGTTTATTACCACGCTAGTTAATAAAATCAGGCAGCGACTTCTCTTCATCACAGTTCTCCAGAAGACATCATTTTGTCGGTCGAAAATACTTTTTGTGTCATTAAGGAGCCATTGATGCATCTGCTGGAAAACGCCAGTGCCCCCGGAATCAACCGCAACGTTGAAAACCAGTGGAGAAAAATCGTCCTGCTGCGCTGTGAAACATTCGAATTATGCCGCACCAACAAGGCCAACGCTTCACCTTAGTGAACATTTGTAACCTTAATTAAGCCTCATCTATGATGAGGTTGACGACAGCCATAGCACTGAAGCCTCTAACATTCTAGTTACTCTCTTTGGAAGACTCTTTTATATGTTAGTTCAGCTCTGATAGTTTTGCGGAGCCTTTAAGAATGATAAAGGTTTTTCTCATACGAAATTTCACTGTTTCTTTTTATAAAATAAGTCTTAGCGGGAAATTTGGCGGATATGTTTTAGAATCTAGCGGAATCTGTCGGATTTCTTATTGCTTTCTAGCGGATTTGTCACGCCCATCGATGGCAACACTGTTCACGGGCTCTCAAAGTTTTCGCCGAAGAACAGTCAAAGCATGCTGTCAAAGCAGCCTCGTTTAAAACAGAATGCATGTAGCGACTTCGATTCGACACATTACGACAGTCGGACTACGATTATCACAAAACGCAGAAGTTAGAAGTTAAAAATTAATACGCGAAGCCCAGCGCCAAGTCCTTAAAGCCTCGGCTGCTGACCGAACGGTCGCGGCTTCGATCCCGGCCGCGGCGGTGGCATTTCGATGGAGGCGAAATGGTAGAGGCCCGTGTAATGTGCGATGTCAGTGCACGTTGAAAGAACACCAGATGGTCAAAATTGCCGGAACCCTCCACTACGGCGTCTCTCATAATGATATCGTGGTTTTGGGACGTAAAACCGCAGATATTATTATTAAGCCCGAAAAGCACTCGTAAAGCACAAACGCAACTTCACAGGGCAAAACACAGTCATCAACGCTGTCTTTTAATCTTCTGTCACACCAGCACAGCCTCTTCGTAAGTCTTGGAAATGTCAACACAGCACCAATGTTCACAACGCACATTGTTTCACTTCCAAACACTGCCTTTTCCTGGACTGCTCACAAGAAAATAGAAGCACACGGGCGAACCCAACGTTTCTAGAACCAATTCAATTTCGCAGCTCCCCATAGACGCTTGCTCTCCGAAGTGGACGCGACGGCCGACGCAAGAACTAGTGGCGCTGCAGTTCCATCTTGCATCACGCCTCACGCGTCGTGAGAGACGCGCAACGCGTCGCAAGCGGCTGCTCCTCGCGCGTCTCAGATCGCTGCGGCATATGCGTCGCCTCCGCGATCATCTTCCGCAACGCATCATTGAGAGCAACGGTGCGTTGCCGTAGCCGATCCCAGGAGCCATGACAAGTGAAGCAAAATGGAACAGCGGCGCCGTAAGTTCAGGCGTCGGCCGCGTGCGCCGGCTCGCGAGCGGAGCAGCGAATCTGCATTGCTTATAAAAACGTTGGGCTAACCAGCGTCGAAGCAATAACTGAATACTGAGAGCAGTTCAGGCGTAACCGCACGCACTGGGTATCACTCAAGTAACGTGCCAAAACGCTGTCAATTGGAAATGCTGCACTGCACCTAACTGAGAAACTGGAAAGCGAAGCAAACGAACTGTTACCGAAACGCGAACACACATTGCAGGCTTCTCGAGTGGTAGTTGCCGTCGATATACAGGCGCCGATCCCCACTTCGTAAACACGCCGAGGCACAGGCTTCGCTGCGCCTCACCGTACACCGACAGACAGTGCCGTTTGGTTTTCACATGGCTTACACGCACCGAAAAAGAAGCGGTAATCACAACGCATCCAGTGGAACGCTGAAGGAAGTCATGCGTGAAACGTTTGTGAAAATGGGAACCAACACACATACACTGTTTACGACGCCATGTTGTTTTCGCGAACTACGCAGCAGGGGCAAGCGCTAAGAGAACTGTAATAAGCTCTTGCGCGTTTTTGACGGCGAGATAAAAATTGCTCTTTTGTGCCAGGGGGAAAATATGACGAATACTACAAGGCCGCGCGGTGAAAGAAGTGTTTTCATAGAGTTTCATACAATAATACCTAGAGGAGAATCTGTCGCTGCGATCGCTGTACCACCATGGGAATGATGCATGGAGGAAGGAATACTCAGGAGAGGCCCTATCGTATCCCAATGCATTGCGAAAAGTGTGGCGGAAGTGACGTCAGATTTATGGGGCAAACAAACCGATATGGGGCAAACAAAACAGCAGACGCCCCGCGGCGTGCTCTCCACGTTGGTTTGTTTCCGCGCAGATTTTTCGTTCCGACGTAAACTTAGCGCGTTTTGTGCGGTTTGCGTGCAGTAAAACGTTGCAAGCACACGTTTACCAGGCTGTTCGGGTGTGGCAAGCCCGAGCGCTGCGTGCTGAAATGCTTCGAGGAGCGTTTTTCTGCAACAGTACAGAAACTACCGGCACGTGCCGTAATCCAAAACATTCAGCCCCTGCATCGTTCTGTTCGAACTCACCAGGCAGTGACTTACGCGTTCTGCTGGGCGTTAGGCCTTTCTTACTATTCGGCGCAACGCCAACTTAGTATATTTGACGAAACTTTACGTCGAAAAAAGGACACCGCCGTGGCCGTATTCTATACGCGATCGTACACGCAAAGTTTGTAATTCCACTGCGCACACAACTACTACCATGCAGCGCGCAAACACCGCGAAATATATACACCACGTAGTCCGATAACGCCAGCAAGTTTATTGCCCTTCCGTATGAACGGCACAGCCTCTGAACACGCGGTACGATGTACGGCGTGTGTTATGTACGGTGCGCCAGACACCAAAAACAGAAGTTCACGTGTGTTCTGAGTTGACACAATACTTAGTAAGAACCAACAGAGCGCACATATGAGAGCTTCGCATGCAAGTACCATGCATTAGTGATCAGCAATGAAGCGATCGTACGTACACGTGAAAAGTGACACTCGGTGCTTTCCGCAGTGCACGCGATTTGCACGTAGCTTTCCTAAAAACAAACACAGAAGGAGCAGCACCAGTGAATCCACTGCGCCGCTTGCACGGCGAAAAAAAAAAAAAGGCTGCAAATGCTCCGCGACTCGCCAACTCGGTCGGTGCGCGCATGCGCTTGCAAACGACGCGACGGAAATCGCAGAATGCTTAGCTGCTCCTTCGCTAGGAGGCGATGAGGGCGTTTGCGAGGTGGAGGCTTCACGAATGTGACGTCAGGGCCTCTCCTTAGTATTCCTTCCTCCATGGAATGATGGGAAGTACAGGCTTCGGCTTGGATAGCGTTAGCTAGCGAAATGTCTACCGATTTTTGTCTACAGTTCCAGTTTCGTTCTTTGCGCAGCTTGGCTAGTGGGGTGCGGTGCAAAGCACCCAGGCAGTGCCTTTCTTGTTCAAAGAGGCTGAAGATCGCTAGGTCTCTTTGTTTGCTGCGACGTTGCAGCTTTACATGTTGTATTTGACAGTTTTAGCGACGTGTCGTGCACTCACCGCTGCACATAGATATAGTGTCCCATGCCAGTGCACGATATTGCGTAGACTTCACGTCTTCTTACGAGTGTGTCTTGCAAAAACTCGCTCATATCGACTGCAAAACGACGGCGAAGCTAAGTAGACGCACTGTCACGCTCCTCTGACTCGTCTTTACAACAAAATGAGAGATGCGTTGAAGTGTTTCTCACTCAATACTGTACTGTTATTTGCATAAAGAGATAATGCCTACTTTCGAGGGAAAAACAAGCATGTTTGTTTTCAAGTATTATAAAAAATAATTTGTTATATTTTGATGCCAAACCTGGAACAGAATGGCAGAGCAATGCATACCCTGGCAGTTAAATTTGCCCAGGTATCACTTCCATCTCATGGTGACGCAAACTTTTTGCAATAAATTTTACGTATAAAAAATGAATAAAGTTTCAAACAGAAATAACTTCATATCACTTTGTTTAACACTCGGCAAACAAGCGTCGCGAATGTCAAGACCGTAATCTATCCTAAGCAGATCCGAAGCATGTACTTCCCATCATTCACATGGTGGTACAACGCGCCGCTGAACGAGCCCGCATAGACACTAGCGCCAAATTCCCCTCTAGGGATTATAGTATGAAACTCTATGAGTGTTTTGGCAACGTCATAAGATGGTCTCATGTATGGAATACTGCTTCCCAACCAATCACAAGCTGCGCCTTTCGCTCAAGCCGTTATCTGCCAGAATTTGTCGTCTGGTACGATGGGGGCCTGCAGCAGGGATTTCGCCGTGACTACACGTTGATTTCCGGGTCAGTCTGTCACTTAGAACAAAATACATATCAACGGGTGAAAACAACTTTAATTGATTTTCTCACGCCAGGTTGAATGGCAGTTAAATGTCAAAGAGGCATGAATTCTGTAATGGTTGGCTTATAGTCGAGAATCGCGAGCTTTCGCACACTTTTTCGGTGTCGTTTCAAATTACTGGAGCCATTTCTTCCTGACTGCTTGCCGTACAAACGCGTTCCGTTTCGGTTTCCGAACAGTGAAGGTCGAAACGCTGGATTTGTTTGTGATTTCATACAGAATCGTGGAAATGTCTAATACGCTGTGGTATGCAATATACGAGTCCGCCCTGGATCGACCCAAAGTGCATAACGACAGCTGCATTTCAGAAAACATGCTTATGGGGACGTTAAAGCCAATGCCACTAGAGAAGTTGTGTAACCACATAATAGGCCTTAACAACAGCCAACTAAGAACTTCCGCTCATTTTTATTTATAATAGCGTGTAGCTTATGTCCTCCTCTGAACCACCTTGGTGGTAATTTCCACCAATGCTGCATACATGATCATACCTTGGACGTCTCATTGAAGCAAGTGGGACGCAGCACAACAGCCTAACAAAAAATGTTCGCCAAATACCGCACCGCTTTCGACTTCACCGACCATTCACGTAGCACTTTGGTTTTAATCCAACCACGAGGCTTGCATAATTTTTCGCTATGGGCAACCAATAAGCTTCTTTAATTACTGCAACTCCAAGCTTATTGGACGAGTGCGAGTGTCAATACTGTCCATTGCGTACAAGGCAAACAACACACGGAACTCAAAGCACCAAAATGCAATAAACTACACCAGTAATTATTGGGTAGCCTTACATGGCCGCGAACTAGCTCAAAGTCAGCCACGGCGCCCAAATACCCCACCGACGTTGCTTGTTCTAAACAGCCATATTGAGTGGTCCGGAGTCAGGACCACTCTTAGGATTCCCTCGTAGCCACGCTATTTTTGCGGAATTTTTAGCTTCGTGAATCCACTTACGAGCCTTTTTTGGGTGACGTCAGCAAATGTAGCAAGTGCATCCCCATCATTGACCTGTTCCTGGACACTCGCAGATCACCGTATCGCAGCGGCCATGGATAACCACGGCCTCTTACGACGTTTTTTTTTTTCGCTTCGTGAATCGACTTGCATTGAGGGCACCACCGAACACATTGAGGGCATCATCGAGAGTGATCAGCGTTCGCTTCTATACTCCACATCTCGCAACTACCTTGCAGCACTGCCGAAGCTACGAGGAGTACCCAGGCGGTATCTTTGCGCAGCACATAATATAGTTCCGTGCTTAACTGTTAAATTATCAACGAGGTACAAGAGCTTTAGTTGTGCTTCTCGCATGACGCGTCACAGCGATACGTGGCACCTTAGGTCCTTCGCGCATGCACTTCGCAATTTCTGAAATAATGCAGATATTACCGGCTGGTAACCGCAATAACCACCCTAACCGCGATGACCTACAGCAACATGACAGCCCCCCATACACCCCACACCATGCGCTTCCATCCGAATTCGCGCTTCTTACTGGCTTTCTGCCCGGACAGCAAGAAATAAGTGGTATAATCTTTAATCGCTTAGTCTCATATAACGCTGAGGGCAAAACGTCACGTATGTTTTTTCGCTATTATTGAGATCGCGCGTTTGTTTTGATGCTGCTAGGACTACTGAGCCGGTGCCAAGCCGTAAAAGTAGTTTGATGTTAACGGAGCAGATGTCGCTACAACATTAGCGTCGGTGATGCGTTGACGATGCGAAATACCCTAAATGTCTATATTGTCTTCGGTGCCCGCAGAGGTTTTTTGCGTTTTGTATTAACTGCAGGGAGCAAGTATCGACAAGGTAGGCGAGCCGACGCCAAAGAGACAGCGAGCAGACGACGCGACGCGGATGAACACGTCTTGAGGGTGCTTTCGCCTTTACTATTGGCTAACAAGCCCTGCAGCTTCCACAGTGCTGCAAGTTACTTCTGAAATGGAGTATAGATCGCAATATTTGCGTCGGAAGAGGTGTCGCCCGGTAGCATAAAGGCAAAAGAAACGTGATGCTCACGAACTTCAGCAAAGAATACAGTAAGCTTAGTAGGGGCACGATGATAGCGTACATCGAAGAAATTGTGGACCTTAGCGGTACGTTTCTCTTTTCAGGTGCTGACGCAGATATATCCACCACCCCAATACTTTGAACATCCTTCCACGTCAGCCCAAATCTTCCCGCTTACCAACAGCCGACGTCTTGTGCAGCAATCCCAGGACAGATTGTCCTCGTTATGCAGGGTTGGAGAAATACCACTTGATGCGCATCGTATTTCCAACGGAAGAAAATGCCCGACCACTCCGTCAGAGTCCTCACCGAATTTGGACGCGAGATCAAGAAGCTATAAAGCGACAAGGGGACGAAATGCTGCGGGTTGACATCATACAGCCTTCCAAAAGCTTACGGGCAGCACCAGTAGTCTTGGTGAAGGATAAGGATGGAACTCTAGGTTTCTGTGTCGGCTAACGGCGCCTGAACAAGATCGCAAAGACATCACCTAACCAGTACTGACGTCCAGTTTAAGTGGGCAACGCCGCAGGAAGAATGATTCCTAAAACTGCGGCGACGTTTGCAGTCGCTACCGATTCTGGCCCATTTCAGTGAAGACGCCGACACGTAAAAGCTACATTAAACTTTTGTCCGCACCAAAACAGTTGGCCCTCGCATCACTCCTCTACCTGATGGCATCACTCCTCTACCTGACAAGGTTCAGGCTATCATCGACTACCCGCCACCAAAGTCCACAAGTGGTCTGCGGCATTTTAAATTCGAAGCATTTCTTAGAGAACCTAAGGCACTCTGAGCGTTTCTATCTACGTATATATCAATCTATCCGCCTACGTCTGGGTGCTCTTTAACTTGGCGTAGAGCAAGAGTGGCATGGGAGGGTAAGAGGGTTTAAAGAATATGACTGTCTGGTCATGACATGACCAACGTGAGAATCATGTGGCGTATATCGTTAAACCCTTTTCTACAGGCACGTGTGATGTGTGGCACATACCCGTACACGATGGGCCGCGGCATGTGGGTATGTGCCACAGGATATTGACAGTTTATATCTACCCAGGAACGGCGAGAAGAGACATTGGTAAATTAAATGCGAGAGCGTCAAAAAAAAAAACCGATATCACCAGCGTTGACCCGACGAACGCGAAGAATAAAAAAAACCTGCAGATCCCACGCATTGGGGGGATCGATGAAATGCGAAGCAGCCAGCAAGGAGCAAATCATGCTGTACATATCATGCATGTCATAATTTACATGTTAGGACGTGTCATTGATGTTCGTCATAGTCACGTCGCGTAATGCCAATTTTAGTGCATATCAATCTAGCGAACTGTACGCAAGCGCACCATGAGCGTGGCATATAAATGGCGTGGTATATTTGTAATTTGTACAGCATTGCAAAGCTGTACAATGGGCAACAAGAAGGCCGCTACCCATGCAATGGGGCTAGTGGGGGGTGGGGGGGGGGGGTGGCTGGTAGAGGGTCGCGCCCGCGGTAGTGCGCCTACTGCTTTGTTTCATTAAAGTGTATTGCCTATCTCTCCTGCTCCAGGTTACGCTGTGTCTATGCTGTGTGTGCCGTGCAGGCCTGGAGATTCTTGCTTTGCCCACATCCTGAACGGAACTGTCAGCCCATGCACTCGCCCTACAGTAGATGTTTTTTTTTTTTCTATGCGGCAGATTGCGTGGGACACGGCGCCACAGACGCATGCCACACCGAATCGTTCGCGAAGGGGCTGGAGCTCCCATCGAGACGTTGGCTCACTTATTTATTCGCCCGTTTTATTTATCGCCTCTCGCTGACTGCATAGTTAGTGTGTAGCTAGAGAGTGTAGTCCAATAAAAGGCCTTCAGTGTTGCGGTGAGACTTTCATTTTCGTCCGCTTCGCAACCGTGACAGCGTTCGCTTTGTGCAACTACCCCGCCTTCGTTACGCAGCGAAGAGCGCGTCCCCCCTATGAGAAAACTGCGAAGGCATACATCACTGCTATGCGGCTCACAAATACGCGTCTTCCTGTCTGCCGAGGCGCCACGCAGTCTGGTCTGACTACATTGCGGAAAAAGAAAACGTTAGTTTGTAAACAGGGGCTCCGGTGTGGTGCACTTCCAGCAACGCTTCTTCCTCCTCTGAGTGTGCGAAAGACACGTGCGCAGCGACAGGTTTCCCATTAATTTTGACCGGAGAAATCCGCTTCCACCGGAAGATGCTTTTTATTTATTTATTTATTTATTTATTTATTTATTTATTTATTTATTTATTTATTGTACCCTCAGGGCCCGAAGGCATTACAGAGGGGAGTGGGGATACATAAAGAATACAATAAGCAGCAAAGTATAACGGAAAAAAAAAGTAAAAGTAGAAAGTGGCTGGCGAAAACTCGCAGTAAGGCAAGGAAGGAGAAATAGCAGCGGGAATACACCAGGACAATTTTGATAATATGAGAAAAAATTACGCAAAGAGTAACAAGCATAAATATATTCACAAGATAGCAATTGTTTGACGAAACATATTAGTGTCTGTTATGTCAGCGATGTCATGGGGAAGGTCATTCCAAGTGAGACAAGTTGTGGGTATGAATGAGTCATGAAAACATTTAGTGTGACAAGATGGAATCCCAACTTTATTGCGGTGATCAATGTGAGCTGATATGTATGAGGGCCTTGTGAGTAATTTGTTTTTCAGATAGTTGATGTAGTAAATTTTGTGAAAAAGACATAATAAAGCTACAGACCTGCGATGACAGAGAGGAGGGAGAGGCAAACTTGATTTCATGGCGGTTACGCTACTTGTTCGGTGATAGTTAGAGAGTGTGAAACGACAGGCACGGTTTTGCACAGCTTCCAAGTCGGAAATGAGTGAATCAATGCCAAGGCTCCAGACAGATGCAGAATACTCTAATTTCGAGCGAACCAGTGCTTTATAAAGCAGTAATTTTATTGCACTGGGTGAATGAGAAAAGTTCTTGCGAAGATACCCAAGCATGCGGTTGGCGATAATTATGATATTGATCGATGTGAGTTTTCCAGGACAGGTTAGAAGAAATGTGAACACCTAGGTACTTATAAGAGAACACAGTTTCAAGAGTAACATTGTTAATGTGGTAAGTAGGAGGTTCATCTGAATTACGAGAAATCTGCATGTGCTTGCACTTCTTAATGTTTAGTTTCATACTCCAAGTGTTACACCAATCCAGAACCTTGTTCAATGTTATCGGCGGTTACGAATTGAGAACGGTTTGAAAGGAAGCAGATTAACCATGCAAGTACATTAGGGTCAATGGTAAGATTACGTAGTTTAAGAAATAGCAGCCCATGTGAGACTTTGTCGAACGCCTTTGAAAACTCTAAATATATGCAGTCTACTTGAGATCCGTGATCGAGGATGCAGTGAAGGTCATGTGTGAAATATATCGTGTGAAATAATGGGGATATTGGGTTTCGCATGAAAATGACTTACGGAATCCGTGCTGAGCTGTGCTGGAATTAGATTCTAAAAAAGAGAGCAGATGTGTGATGTGCTGCGTGCTTTTACACTGTGAGGGAAACGGGATGAAAGTTGTCAGCGCAATGTTTATTTCCAGACTTGTGACCCTCCCAACTTTCGAATTGGGAGGGTCATTCTGGGAATACCACCTCTTTCAAGGGATTGTTCAAACAATTTAGTAATGATTATGGAACAGTAAGACTTGGTATTAATAAAAAATTTTGAGTTAATGTGGTCAACTCCACAGGAAGAGGAAAGTTTAAGATTTTCTATAATGCTCTGAATGCCTGGTGCGTTAAAAACAGCTGGGTCCATGAGAGGAGCGTCAAAAACAGGGCAGTCGCTATTATCACAAGAAACATCGTCAGAGACAGTGTCGCGAACAAAAGCACATTCGTTTGATGGGAATGAAACTCCATCAGGGGATGTAAGTAGCAATGTGGTGGTGTCCTTCTTATTTGTTACGTTCCAGAATTATTTAGGATTGTTAATCAACACAGCAGGCAAAGTGTGGTTGAGGAATGTATCCTTTGGCGGTTTTTAACGCAGCTTTGCACTCAGCAGCAGCGAGAAAGTAGGATTCCCAGCGCACCTTAGGAATTCAACACCTTTGCCGAACGAAAGAAACGTTTCTTCTTATTTGAAAGCCTTTTCAAAAATTTATTAAACCAAGGCGATTCTCTGTCACACCTCAAAGACTGGAGCGGCACAATAGCGTTAGTAAGACGTTCAATGGTGTCCTTAAACAATTCCCAATTAGCGTTGACAGAACGCAGTGAAAACTCCGGCAAGTATTCATCCAGAAAAGGACCTTGTTCACGGTTAATCGCATTGAAGTGTGCGCGTTTATAGTCCCATATGTTTTTCGTCTCATTAATGTGCTTACATACAGGAATTTCAACATCAAAATGTAACAAGGAATGATCACTGAGGCCAGGTAAATGCACCACTGAAGAAATAAGATGCGGTACGTTAGTTAGAACGAGATCTAAAATATCTAAAATACTGGATGTAGTTGAAGTAGTCCGTAGGTTCAGACAAGCTTTGACAGGTTGAAATCCAAACAGGTCATTAAAAACTTGTTACATTCAGTCGAGAAAGGGCTAAGATAAGGCGTTGTACTATTCCACAGAATAGTGGGGTAGTTGAAGTCCCCAGCTAAAATAATGGGAATATTGGGAAAGCGAACATTGACCATGTTAAGCGCGTCATGCAATTCGTCAGCGAAAGTTGAACACGAACACAATATTTCTTTGTGCTTTTTTTTTCTTCCTTTATTTGCGCCGCTGCCTCCATCCGTACATGGATTGCTCCCTAGATCGTCTTGCGTTGAATATTTTTCTTGTTTTTTCAGTGAAGTGCGCCCCAGCTCGAATTTCGCATTCTGCCTTATGCGCCATCAAAATATTTCCTTATTGTTTTCTGCCTATCGCTACACAGGATGAGCAAACATTTGTATCGGAAAGAGCTCGGCATATTGAGTCGTCTGTGACGCGTTGAAAGTTGGTGCCGCGGCAAAATTTTTAAAAGACTTAGTGAATTTCACCTTTATATTTTTACGTGGTCGTGACGTGGACGAGGGCAACAGTCGGGTTCTTCAAGGTGAAACCAGGCCCCGGAAACTCAGCGCTAGTTTCGGTTTCTAGGAACGTGCACGCTCGTAGCGGTTGCCGGGCATCCTAAGATCTGGTTGAACGAAGTGATGTTCATGCGGATGTTCGCATTTATTTGCTTTCGCGAGTTTTTACAAATAAAGAATTTTGATTTCACTGTAAGCAACTCTTCTTTTGATCATTTGTCTTGTTTTGTTTCTTATTTTGTGAATTTTGAATCAGGTGAAGCGCGGGAAGTGGTTGACTTGAATTTGTAGCGCTTGCCTCCGGACCTCCTTGCCACTCGCTCAGCGATATCACAAGTTGGATCGCGCTCAGTTATCTTGCTCGGTTGGCGTGCCAAGTACGGGAAAGATAAAACAGAAAGTTGTGGCGCGCAGAGAACGGAGGCCGCAGTGAGCCACGCCGAGCAAGTCAACCATGCATAAGACGAAGATGGCTAAATCGGGCGTCACATGTTTTTCGCGGCTCTGCGGTGTGTTAACCTGGGGATTTCCAGTTCCGCGAAGGTTTTTCAGGTTTCCCAGGGGCAACGGGTGAGCACAAGTATTTGGGCTCATTATTTCAGCAGGTATTAATTTTGCATGAGTACATGAGTAAACCCAGTTCTCTGGAAGCCTTACGGTACTGACATAAGCGCAGTGTCACTAGACTAATGGTCAAGACGACAGCCTAGTGGTGTCAGCAAAATACGTTTAATGAAAGGGTTGAATGGGTGTTGGCTCGGCTACATACCTTTTCATCTTTTACTTTTGGCATGTAGCTCAAATGATGTGAAGCAATTTTAGGCTCCTTCCTGTTCATGAAATTCATGTAGCCAGTTTGAAACTTTGTGGTTCTTCACTTCTAATACTGTCACTGAAATTCATGTGATGAACTGAATGCTTCTAGAAATCGTTAAAAAAATGTCGCTGGAGCCAACGTTTTGACAAGTGAACTTTTAGTCGTCAAGGCAACGCTGCTGCCCTGACGAAGACAATTCAACTTGCCGAAACACTGTTTTCAGCGACGTTCTCTTCAAGAACTTCTCATCGCTTCAAGCCTCTCTGTTCCTCTGAACTTCTGCCGCGTTTGGTGGTCAAATTCTGTAAGAAAAATGTGCGAGCCGTCATAACAAACGTGATTCAGTCAAACACGGCGTGTCCTCCTGGTAACTGTTGATAATTTTCGCATTGGTTTGGATATTCTGTGTCCACTGTTTGCTCATTATGTCCATATTTCAGTTGTGAATTAAAGCTGCTTTTATAGATCGACACTTTCGCTACGCGTATGTCTGTTTTCTTTTTTTATACGAAAAATGCAATAAAAATTAATTTTGTTTGTGTCGATCGAGTTTTGTCTTACTGAGCAAATCGGTCCGCTTAAGATTCACCGCTTCAGCACACACGAACTAAGTTTTCAAAAATATTAACGAAATTTTACGAATGGCCGCGTCGCCCAAGCGGCCAGCGGACCTGAAAGGGGGCACGAACACATTCCGCTTGCATGCGAAGTGGGAAAGGAGAGCGATCCGCGGCAACCCTCCTCCAGTCGGTATTGCGCCCTTTCTATCTATTTGGTGACCCACCAATGACGTCCTGAAAGAAATGTTGTGTTTGTGATTTATTTCTAGCTGGATGCCCGGCAGCCGCGAGAAGTAAAAGCGGCGCTGCCGCTGCGAATCAGCATGCGAGAGCGCGTCACATGGGAGGTATAGGGAGTTTCCGTCCCCTGGTGAAACTCTTTACTTGGCCGAACTTGTGGCCGGGAAACGGACAGTCAAATTACAGCAAGCGACGCACCCTCTACACTGATATCGGCGAACACAGCGTCGGTCGTCGATAAACTGTTCCGTGGTAACGCACGTCGGCATTTATATACACGCGGCGTCGAACATTCGAGCTTTATCGCTGGTGGCCGAGTTTGTTCCAGAATAAACTCAGATGTTCGCGTTTGCGCGCTCAAGCCGAACCGATGATCCGAAAACCATCTAGAAAGCTCTCAGACATTCTGGCGCAGATTGCGTGAGGCAGTATCTACACATGCGATACGCCCGGAACATAAAACATAGAATGGAGCGTGTGTGGCATTGTCCCCCCTCTGAAAAGACATCGTCCCGATGCTTTAACAGAAGGTGCAAGTACTATCTGCGTCAAATGAAACCCAAACAGCGGCAAGCATTCAGAGTGGTATAGTGCGCGCCGTCCAGTTATCACAACTGACAGGCGCGCGCATCCGGTTCGGCAGCACTTAGCATAGATACGCGCCTGTCAGTTGTGATAACTGGACGGCGCGCACTATACCACTCTGAATGCTTGCCGCTGCTCGGGTTTCATTTGACGCGGATAGCACAATAATACGCAAGAAAGTACAATGAGCAATAAGTATGCAATCAATAAAGCACAATAATAAAGCAATGTACAGCAAAAAAGTACAGCCCTCAGGTTCGTCACCGCGCATAAAACGGCTTTAGGCGCAGGACATGGACGACTTCAGGTCGCGCACGGCGTCCTTGAGAGTTCGTAGTGCCGTTGAGGACAACCTCTTAGTCAAGTGCGCCGAGACGCCGAAGTACCCTATACAGTCCGAAGTACCATCGCAGAAGTCTTTCGCTAAGTCAACGTCGGCGTATCGGTGTCCAGACCCACACACGGTCACCAGGTTGGTACTCCATGTGGCGTCGCCGAAGATTATAGTGGCAGCTGTCGATCCTCTGCTGGTTCTCGATACGCAGGCGGGCGAGCTGTCGAGCTTCTTCGGCATGTTGCAAATAAGTGGCGACGTCGAGGTTGTCTACGCCGGTGGTACCTGGCAGCATTGCGTCGAGTGTCGTTGCAGGGCTCCTTCCGTAGACCAACTTGTACCGCGACAGCTGCGTCTTTTCTTTCTCTGCCGTGTTGTATGCGAAGATCACGTGCGGAAGGATGGCCTCCCATGTATAGTGCTCGACGTCGACGTACAGGGTCGTCCACTCTTGATACGAACACGGCGCACCATGGCCACGCTCCGCGTAACGCCAGCGAACACGGTGCGGCCGCGCATGGAAGCTAATCGGCGCGGGCGCACAGCCATTGCCTGATCTCTTGTGAAGCGCTCGAGTGCCGTGCTTGCTTGCTGTGAAGCACGCCAAACTATCAGCATCCCAGTAGGTATTGAGCGCACCGCAAAGGCATTGCATGAAAGCGCGCTTCGCTTACTGCAATTTTGTGTAGTTTTCCGGGTACGATGTGGGTGGTTCCTCCATTCACTGCTCCAATCCTTGTTAATTGCATGCCTCTTTGGAAATTCCTCAGGATTTCTTTGGTTTATGAAATTCAACACCGCAAGGCGACTCTGCCTGTATGAGAGACGTTGTAGAGTACGGCTGTGGATAATTTCGACCACCCGTGGTTCTCTAGCGTTAGCTGGCATTACGCAGCACACGGACGTGCTTGTAATCCACGTCGATGGAAATTCAGCCATACCGACTGTTTAGGTCGCGCAACATTGATCTCGACGTACGTTAACTCTCTTTATGGATACTATAATATTACGAATCGTCCAGACTCTTCAGACAGTCACCTAACAAACGGGTTTCATGAACCCAGAACGATTGTCCTGCCCTAGTTTGCTACATTATAAAGCGTGAATCCTCATTTTCGCTGCTTTCCTGGCTTGTTATTTGGACACAGTGGTCCTGCCTCTTGTTGCCACCTGCTAGGTATCCTTTTTTTTTTGCTCCAAGCCATACTTCACTGCAATAGAATTAAGCGAACAATAACACTTTGCAATGGTCGCCAGTTTATCCCACCCTGGTGAAACAGCTTCTTGGTTTTGAGTGCGGAACACTTTAGGGGCCCGGGCTGTCGTGGGATGTAGTACGCTGTGATCGTATGCTGCCTTCGTCGCTTCGCGTAACGCAGGCAAAACCACGTATAGCATAGCCGTCTGCAGCATACTGAGCGCGCGCTCGCGCCAAGGAGAACTCTTCTTCCTCTCGTTCGTCGAGCGCCTTGATGATGATATTAAGTGTGGAGCACTTCAGAGGCCCGGACTTTCGTATGCTGTCATCGCTTGGCGTAACGCTGCAAAAGCACGTATAAACTTAAAAAAAAAGAGGAAGCAAGCGAGAACTAGAAAGAGAGAGAAAAAAGACAAAAATATGTAGAAATATAGAAAGAAATAGACATTAAGAGCGAAGACGAGACAAAAAATAATTGGGAAAGAAAGAAAGAAACAAACAAACACAGAAAGAACGGAATAGAAACAAAGGCCGCCCAGCTCCGCGCTTTCTTCAGGGTTGGCATCCCTAGTGCGAAGCTGCCTTAATTTTTCGACGTTCAGAGCTTCTGAATGGTTCTCTTTATCATCCCTAGACAAATGGCCTAGTCAAACATCATGAGCCGAAAAGTGAACAGAATTTCCAGAAAAAATTCAAACGTCTCCTAGAGAATGCGGTCGTTCGTCACATCCGCCTTTCAACACCGTAAAATGCGAGGCCAATGGATTCTTCGCTAAGCTGAACCCACGAGATCTACCTTGCATACTATCCTAAAAATTGTGAAACCCATCCTGAAGTAGCCTGTCCCCTCAGCCGTCTTTGTATTACGGCTTCTCAAGACGACTCCAAAGCTATTGTGGTTCATGCTATCATGGGCTTGACCATCTCGTTACTGCTGGCGACGCTGTTACGAGGCTGCAATTGCTTTCCAAGCTATGTGCCTCATTTAGCGGTCGAATAGTTTTTAAATGCTTAAGCCACAAGACGTTCTTCTTCTCATCGTACTTCGTTCGGCTGCGGTAACCCCACAATTTTCAGATTTAATTTACGTATAGTGCTCTTTCGACTTCATTATCAGGGCGATTTATTTAGTAACGGTTAAATGATAGTTTCGTAACGTTGTAAGGTAGTTGCACTGAGCGAAATGCACAAACGAGTGACGGAACAAGAGGACAGGATGGTTGGTGGGACGTGAGGTTGAATAACCCCGGGTGGTCGAAATTAGTGTTTCTGTATAAGCTACCACGGGCAAAGGACACTAGTCGAAATTATCCGGAGCCATTTTCTACAACGCCTCTCATATATGCTAAGTCGCTTTTACACCAAAGCAGTGCTGAGCTGTTTGCAAAAATGCATGCAAACAAAAAGGATTGTGTCGGCGAAAAGGGGAACATCCCAGTTCATTTAAGCCATATGGCTCAAACTCACCTCAGCTAGAGGGCCGTGTCACAACGTTCAGTCCGGCAAGGGCCGGGACAGCGAAGAAGGGGTTAAAAATGAAATAAAATGCCTTCACAGTTATCTTTCAAGTAGACCTCCACGTGTGCCAGATTGATAGGTTCGCATATTGCATGGGCATGCGCACATAAGCTCAGCTCTTAGTTATTCTAAGGGGTTGAAGTGGGGAGGTGAGGTGCGAGGTGCTGAATAAAATGTTACTCAACGCTACCTTTTGAAAGGAAGCATTTCCCATATCTCATATGTGGATCATTTCTAAGGGGTGCTTGGCGTCAAGATTCGAGAAACGTCGGTACTAAACTCCAGAATGAGAACGAGAAACATCTGTACAAAACTCCAGAATGGTTCAACACTGGACGCTGATGCCAAAATAAGCAGATTTTGTTCCACGGTTGTGTTTCAATATATGGCGACCGCATGGAGCGCCTCAAGAAAAAAAATGCTTTAGACAAGTCGCATCTGTTTAGCCTAGCAGAACAAAGAGTAATTAATTTTAATAGGCCAGTAAATATTGCAAAGGACATTTAGCAATATCACACATTTTATTCCTGGTGAAGCCATCGGCCGCCAGCGGCCCGCGGGCCGCGTGTTTGAGACTCCTTATTTCAGTGCGCTTTCCTGCAATGCCGTTGCGGCGCGCTGAATTGCTACTGCGGCAACTGTGGAGGACTTCCTCTTTCCCGCACGGTCCAGGATAGCAGCCCTGCGAGCCTTTCTCAAGTTTGCGGTTCCTGCGGACCTCGACGCCCTATAGACGAACGCCTTGGCTTCGTTCTCCCTGCCTGGACTGACAAGACACTCTTGTCACCTACTCACCCCTTCTCGCTATCGTCTCTCTTTCTTTCTATCATGTTTACTTCCCCCTTCCCCACCCCTAAAGGCGCTGAGCCGTGCCCCCACGACGGGAGGCAGAAAATAGCGTCCTTTTATTTTCTTCTTCTTTCTCGAATCTATCTCTCTCTCGCTACTGGCATGCTGACAGTTGGGCGTGTTTCACAGCAAAGCAAGCACGGCGCTAGACCCCTTCACTAGAGATCAGGCAATGGCTGTGCGCCTGCGCCGATTAGCTTCGATGCGCGGCCGCACCGTGCGCTCTGGCGCACCGCGGAGCGCGGCCACGGTGCGCCGTGTTCGTACCAAGAGTGGACGACCCTCTACATGGCCAGAATGTCGGCAATGGTCTTGTTTAGACGCTTGGTGAGGCCATTGGTATGTGGGTGGTAGGCGGTGGTGCGGCGTAGGCTTGTTTGGCTGTATCTGAAAATCACCTGAATTAGCTCCGCAGTAAATGCCGTACCTCGGTCGGTGATGAGGAACTGTGGGGCGCTGTGATGCAGGACGATGTCTTCAACGAAGAACTTGGCTACCTCGGTGGCGCTGCCTTTGGGCAGGGCCCTTGCTTCGGCGTAGCGGGTGAGGTAGTCGGCAGCTACGACGACCCACTTGTTTCCGACAGGCGAAGTCGAGAACGGCCCCAGTAAGTCTATACCGATTTGCTGGAATGGTCGGCGAGGTGGTTAGATGGGTTGCAGAAGTCCCGCTGGCCTTGTCGGTGGTGTCTTGCGTCGCTGAAAATATCGGCATGGCCTGACGTAGCGAGTGACGTCCACGGCAAGGCGCAGCCACTAGTAATTTTCCTGTATTCTTTCTGAGTGTGCGGGAAACACCAAATGTTCGGCCGTCGGGTCGTCGTGTAGGGCCTGGAGGACTTCAGGTCTCACGGCTGAATAAACCACGAGAAGGTGTTTTGCTCGAAGGGGGGAGAAGTTCTTTAGGAGAAGTTCTTTAGTAGTACAGTTCTCAGCCACATTTAACTGCTCCGCAGCTTCTTGACATGGGCAGGAGCATAGGAGATAGAGCGGACGACCAAGACCGCGAGTGAGGTATCGGTGAGGCAGTGGACTGCGTCCTCAAGCATGCTCCGAGGAAGAGATCAGGAACAGTGCCCTTAAAGAGTGCTGTCACTTGCCTGAAGAAAGGTGCACTTCAAGTGATACAGGCCGACAAAGAATGTGGCTTCGTCGTTCTGTCCGAAACGTTAATGAAAGAAAAATCCTGGAACGCTGTTTTGAAGAATTTTAAAGAAATTTCTTTCAAACCAAAGAAACACAAGAAAGCCACCATGAAGCTCCACATGGACATGCACCTGAACTCGATGAGGCAGCTTGTCAACACCGCAGATACAGAGTTCCTGGAAGTTTTCTTCACATGCAAAGTCCACAAGCCTGATTACCCTCTTAGGGTAATGTGTTTGAGAAGACATCTTGGCGGTGCTATCGAGGTAAATTTCTACAGACTCACCTAAAGAAGCTGCCGATAATAGAGCATTTCGTGGTAAGAAGCTCTGAAGAAGTTATTTTGTCTATTAACGAAGCTCAAGGGACTGATCGGACTGCATTTTCAATAGACATCGAGGACCTGTATTATTCTTTGCCGCATGTTGGTCTTATGTCAGCCGTGCGTGAAAGCATGGAGCATTTTGGGGAAGTTAATTTTCCGAATTCTGTGGGCCTTAGCAGCAACAACTTTTTGACGCTTTTAGAGTTTTATCTTCCGTCAACAGCCATCGAGTTTGACAGCCATTTTTACATTCAGCGAACCTGAATCTGTATAGGTTCAGCCATAGCTCCTATTTTGTGTGACATATTTTTAGCTTCTCTTGACGATGTTATCGCAGCTGAATTGATAGACACGCCTGTAACACAAGTGTTCAGGTACGTAGACGATTACTTAATTCTTATTAAGAACTGCAACCATTTACGTGACCAAGTCAATAGAATGCTAACATTTTCATGAACTCATCGGGAGAACTCAAGTTCCCGCATGAATTGCCGATCAGTAACCGAATTCCGTTTCGTGACACCAACCTATGTATTTTATTAAGTAAGCATGTATGATGGACTTATCAGCCTAGGTCAAAGAAAACCTTGCTGCCATTTTACAGCGCGCATACCAAATTGATTAAGAGGGGCATAGCCACCACGTGTATTAGGGCATCATTAAATATGTCGTGTGAGCACGAATGTGAACTTAACCTGATGAGTCAGCTAGCATGGTTACGAGACGTAGGCTTTCCCCATTCCGTCATCACATCTGTGTACGAAATAATCTTGCAGAGAGCAAAAAAAGAACCTCGCAATATAGGAAAGAGGGAAGAGAAGAGGCCAGTGCACGTAGTTCCGTACTTGCACATGTTGTCTCATTATCTTAAACAAGTTTCAAACAGGCACAATGTTAATTTGCTCTTCAACGGTCCTCGCAAGCTGTCTTCAGTAAGTGGGCTCATGAAATCAAAATACAGGCCCCCCCGAGTGCACCACCAATCACAAAACCCGGTACAGTGATTGCACGAGTAATGTGGTATATCGAATTACCATGATCTGTGGAAAAATGTATATTGGTCGCACGGGACAATGTTTTAATGATCGTGCTCGTCAGCACGGCAAGAACGTAAAAAAATGGATATGGTAGCCATTTAGTTGACCATTGCAGGAAGTGCGCATGTGTTCCCACGTTAGAAAAAACAAAGTTTAAAGGTAAAGGAAAATCCAAGAAAGCGATACATCTCATATGGCGTAGTCACGCCCACAATCAAGCTCTCAATACAGACCTCGAACACGGCTAGGAATGCTCAAAACCGGCTTAAAATAAACGAACAAAGTATAAAATAATATAATTAACAGCAATAACCATGAGGTAATCGCTATAATTAACTTAAAATTGCTAAAAATGCTTCAGAGACATGCGGTTGACTCCTGCGCCGCGCAAGAGAGGGCGCCACCACTTCTGAAATTTTAGAGGCGTTTTGGATCAGTCACGAAGGTGACTGTAAGAAAGATTCTAAGCGTGATTGCGAGTGTTTGATTTGCGCATGTCCTGAGAATGTATAAATAGGCTGGTTTTCACGTAATAAACATTCAGTTGGCAGTCAGCGCTTGTCCCGTGGTCTCTGTTTCCTCGTCGTCCTTGTTCCCTTCTCGTTGTTACTTTATTAACTTGGTTGTTTCTGTACCTGGCCGGACAATACTTCGGTGTGTCATGTAATAAATGGGCGCCTGCGGGGACTCACCCAGTTCGTTGGCTTCCTCAGCGTGTCCCTCTTGCAGGCAATTCTGGATTACCTGGTCATAGCGGAGGATCATTTCGTCATTTCGAAGTAGTTTTGCAGAGAGTGAGTGAAGCCTGTGCGATGCCGTCCCCTTGTCTGTCAGCTGCGATGCATTCTCTTTCCACGGATGTCTGACTTCGTATCGACCGTTCTTGTGGACGATGGCGTTCCCGAATGCCCTAAGAACGTCGTCGTTTTCGGTGGTCAGCGGTGCGTCATCGACGATCCCAAGGTGTTCCAACTCCCAGAGTGACTTAAGTTGAAGAGAAACGTCCTCTGGTTCTGTGTTCACGCTCGTTAGGTACGTTCCGGCAGACGATGTTGTGTCTGTGCACTGCAGTGCCCATCCAAACACTGTCTCAACGGCCGCAAGCCTCTCTAAAGTGGTATAGCGCAGGTTTTTTTGAGACGGGACAACATGATGGGGACACACACAAGCGCTACTTTCAACAAATGCACGTGCCGTCTGTAGAACTAACGTTGCCTTTCCTCGGGTTCGTTCCATCTGTAGCGATGACTGGACTGTGACACCGGCTTGTTCAGCACTTTCACTTGAGGGAGGCGGCGCTACTCTTTGGTTGAGTTCGCAGACGCCCATTGCGTGCCGTCCTGAGCACTTGGGCCTTCCTGAGCCTTCTTCCTTTTTCCTCTGCCCACTCGAAGATTGTAAAACGCGGCATTGCAAGAGCGTACATGAAGCCGGCGCTAAGCAGGTCCTGTGACCACCAAGTTGAAGAAAGTTTTCTTTCGCAAGTAGCCCGCCTGAAACTTCCAGGTTTTCCAGCAACGCTTTTGGCTAACATTGCCGAAAGCCTCGTAATAGTCTTTAAGAACGAACGCTCAGCTGCCATACGATCAGAGACAAACACGCAGCTAACTGTAGCTGTCATTCCGTATGTGCACAAGGTGGCGCAGGATCTCAGGAAGGTTGTTGGCAGGGCAGGCTTTCAGCTATTGTTTTCTGCCCAAAATAAGCTTTGTAATCTGTGCCAGAAAGTGAATCGAGGGGTAGAGAAAAAAATAGGATGTACTATGAAGCATAAGCAGAAGTTTGTTGAATGTCGCCAAGGTGTTGTGTACGAAATTCATCTTTCTTGCGGGCGTTATTATATCGGACAAACGGGCCGGTGCGCGAATGACCACATGCGTGAGCATTCGAACAATGTTCAAGAACAAGGTACTGATAGTCAGTTATCTATTCATTGTAACAATTGCGGTTGCCACCCATCTTTTAAAGGCACCCCTTACCTGTCAAAATACCATGACGAACGCGCGCGTCTCATTTCAGAAGCCTATTACATCCACAACAGCGGCGAGGCATGTGTTAGCCTCCCCTCGATTTCCCTCCTTCCGAAAGAGATCAAACTCATGTCCGATTGATCGCCTCATAGCCTCTGCGCAGGCTGAGTATTCAACTTTCTGTCATTTCATTGTGATAGTGGTGTAGTATATGTGTGCTGACTGAAGGAATAAACACATTTGGTTGTTAGTCAGCGCCGTGGTTCCGTGTCCTTACTTGTCCCGTCTTTTTAGCGCTGTTTTTCACTCGTAATCATGAACCAACCAGCCCAAATGCGTACCTTACTGCACTTGGCACATTTGAGCCACCTCGATCTTGGGCACTCAGCGGCACGGCGATTTCTTTTCGCGCACTTGTAACAGCGCCGCTCCTCTGAAATCACCACCCTTTTCTTGTCTATGTGAATGGGGGTGAGACAGCTTGCGCGGTGTGCCCTTCTTCATCACAAAAGGTGCAATGCACCTCGCCTCCAGCCACTGTTAGAGCAGACGCCGACGGTGTTCGATGGCGTTGTGATTGGAGCTTTCTGTTTCATAGCGGCATCAGGCACCGGTCGCACTGCGCGCTGGTCTCTCTCCGGGCTCCAGGGGCGTAGCCAGAAATTTTTTTCGGGGGGGGGGGGGGGCACCTCCTTGATTTCGGGGAGGGCACCTCCTTGAAATGGCCATTTTTCGCTATGTATGCCCTGGGGAAAAAAATTCGGGGGGGGGGGGGGGGGGGGCACGTGCCCGGTGTGCCACCCCCTGGCTACGCCACTGCCCGGCTCTCTACCTCCCCCTTCTAGAAATTTAGGAACTCCTGAACGTCGTCTTCAGGAACGGCTTTCGATGTCGTCTTCCTTCTGTAGTACTCGAGGCAAAGCTCATTTGGGATGCTTTCCCGAAGAATAGTCAATAAAAGCACTCCATATGTGCTCGAAACCACACCCAATGCCTCGAGACTGCAGACACCCTACTGGAGTTCATCGTATAGAGTCCGCAGTCTCTCGGTGTCATGAAGATTGTGCACCGGGCGGACCGCAAGCAATCGCGACACGTGCTCATCAATGATGACCTCGTTGCTGTGAAATCGTTCGGTCAATGTTTTCACAGCGATTTCGTAGTTTCGTTCGCTGAGTGGCAGTCCGTCGATACCAGCCGTGGCCTTTCGGGTTAGACAGCTGGTTCAGAGACGGGAACTTGTCGATGGTATGGAGCGCTGGATTCTTGTGAATCGTATGCTCGAACTGGTTCCAGAATCTGGTCAATGAGCGCAGATCTCCATTGAACTTTGAACCAGTCCCGGAAGTCTGGTTGTCAATGACAACTGGAGAGTCGCAGGCGCTACTGTGCCCTGAACAGAACCAGAATGTACTACTTGTTCCGAATCGTTGGTTCCTGATGAGGTGCTCGAGGTGCTTGACTTTGTTTCACTCAAGGCTTCGTTTTTTTAGAGCTCGCTTGATTTTGGTCTTCATGGTGGTGATTTTTCTGTCGTAGTCAATGCATTCGGTGAGCGCGGCATCGAGTTCCTGTAGCTCAATCTTCTTCTCGATGGCATCGTTGACTGTCTTTAGCTCATTTGCTTACTCTACGAGATTTTCAAAATGTTCTTTGAGCTAACCGATTGTTGTGGCTGGCGCTAGCAGCAAGATACTGCTCTCTGCATTGATGGCGTCGATGGCTTGTCGAAGGGTGGCTTGCTTTTTCTGCAGTCGCTCCATTGAGCTTTCGATGTGAGCTGGCGAAGTAATCCCGGGTTTCGGCACCAGAAAATTTTGATGATTACTTGCGCCCCAAACTTCGTTACTGACTCTATTCGCTATCGCCAACGAGTGTAGTTCTCGCCGCGCGTTAACTAAGCAGGGCGGCTTGGGCCGTGCGCACAGGAGCCTAGAAAAGAAAGCGACTTGACACGTTGGTATTCGTTTTGAGACTGGTTTATTTTCGAACGACTAGAAAATAGGAAAGGAAAGTAAACTGAGAGGAACAAAGGAAGGAGGAAGGACTGGAGACGGTCCCACGAAGGCTGTCGTGCAAAAGGCTGTGGGTGCAACCCCTTCGTTCTCGTCGGCATTGTGTTGCTCTGTCGAAATCCCCCCTCACGACCCGTGTAATCGGGCGGCGATGGTGGGACTTGCTAGATTTCTTTGACGGCGCCTGTTTGGCGGGAAGGCACTCAGAGGCCTTCCGAATTCTCAACAGCGCCGGAGATGTTCGTCCAAGTTCGAGGCAAACCCAAGGACGTCGTCCAGTTACACAAGGCACATCTGCCCCTTCAAGCCAGGCAGTACTCTATCCATAGCGCGTTGAAATGTCGCAGGTGGCGAGCAAAGACCACAGGGCAAGACCTTGAAATTGAACAGGCCGTATGGTATTATGAAGGCAGTCTTTTCTCGGTCTCTTTCGTCGACTTCGATTTGCCAGTAGCCGGTCTTGCGGTCCATCCACGAAAAGTACTTCGCGTTGTGGAGTCGATCCAGGGCGTCGTCTATCCGTGAAAGAGGATACACATCCTTTTTTGTGATCTTACTCAGGCGACGATAGTCGACGCAGAAACGTAGGGTTCGATCCTGCTTCTTCACCAACACCACGGGAGACGCCCACAGACTCTTGGACGGCTGGATTATGTCTTCGCGTAGCATTTCGTCTACCTGATTGTAAACGGCTTCGCGTTCTCGTGTCGAAACTCGATACGGGCTTTCACGAATTGGTCGGGCGCTTTCTTCTGTTATAATTCGATCTTTAGCGACTGGAATCCGTCGGATCCTTGACGATGACGAGTAGCAGACCCTGTATTGCAGCAGCAGGGCTTCGAGCTGGACTTGCTTGTTCTTCGGAAAGCTCGGATTCACGTCGAAAACTGGTTGGGGACCTCAATTAGTCGAATGAGGCTCCGTACCGTCGATGACGGTGAAAGCATTGCTGGCGTCAGTGGGACTTTTCAAGGTGAAACTCTTTATTTGGCCGAACTTGTGGCCGGGAAACGGAAAGTCAAATTACAACAAGCGATGCACGCTGTATACTGATATCGGCGTACACAGCGTCGGTCGTCGATAAACTGATCCGCGGTAGCGTGCGTCGGCATTTATACACGCCGCGTCGAACATTCGAGCGTTATCGCTTGTGGCCGAGTTTGTTCCAGAATAAACTCGGATGTTCGCGTTTGCGCGCTCAAGCTGAACCGATAATCCGAAATCTATCTAGAATGCTCTCAGACATTCTGGCGCAAATTGCGCATGGCAGTATCTACACTTGCGATACGCCCGGAACATAAAACAGAGAAAGGAGCGTGTGCGGCAATATACTTCCTCATCAAAAGCTTTGTTTTTCTGCTCATCATCATCATCATAATCATTTATTAAACCCTCAAAGGCCTTGTACAAGGCATTACATAAGGGGGGGCGGCGCAAATAAATATCATAAGGACATGTCATGTCACAAATGCAGTGCTCAAAGAATAACAGTGAAGCAAATATACATTGCACAGCGTTGAACATAAAGATAAAGCAGATTATGAAAGTGTAAGAACTAATACACTCGGTTGGTTTCAACATGCCAACACAAATGCATACCGGAAGGTTAAAGAAAAATAAATAAGTAAAAAAAAGAAAACAAAAGCTGTATTGGCAAGAAGAAGCTTCTTTGAAGAATTGGTATGTGTGAGGGTCAGCTAAAAAGAGATGACAGCAACACTCTGAATTTGACTGGGTCGCGCTCTTGAACAACATATTCAGGAAGACTGTCCCACTGTTCAATGGCTGATGGAAAGAAGGATTTGTCAAATGCGTGAGTTGAGCCATGGAGACGTACGATTTTGGAGTTGAATAGTCTACGGGAGGTGCGAGTTGGAGGGATGACCTGAGTGCAGGTGAGAAAGGTTGTGATATAGTTTGCGAAACAGGCTGATCTGTGCGGATTTTCTGCAAACAGCTAGAGGGGTTAGCTCAAGAGACGATTTGATATGAGTGATGCTTGCATGCTTAATGTATTGAGATGATATGAACCGGGCTGCACGATTTTGCACTGCCTCGAGGGAGCTTATGAGATAATCCTGATGGGGGCTCCAAATGGCAGAAGCCAATTCTAGTTTAGATCTGACGAACGTTTCGAACGCAAGTTTTCTGACAGCGCGAGGGGAGGGCCACAGATATATTTTTAAGAATCCAAGTGTCCTGGAGGAGTCTGCTGCGAGTTTGATAATATGGTCTGACCAGGTCAAGGTGCTGTTTATGAGGACACCCAGGTAGTGGTAGGAATCCGCTTGAGATATCTCAGCGCACTTTAATGAATACTGAAAAACCAGGTTGAATTTTTTGCCAGAGATGGCCATGTGTTTGCATTTTGAAACATTTGGTTCCATGAGCCAGCGCGAGCACCATGCCTCGAGGATGTTAAGGTCTTGCTGCAGTAATGTTTGATCCGTACTGTTGGCGATTCTGCGATACACAACACAGTCGTCGGCGAAAAGACCGGATGGACGATGTGATTCCGGATGGCAAGTCGTTGATGAATATGAGGAACAAAAGAGGGCCAAGGACCGATCCTTGAGTAACCCCGAAAAACACATCTCTTATAGTGGACGACTCTCCACCAATGGAAGTGAACTGTGAGCGAGCTGTCAAAAAACCTATTAACCATGATAGTGTAAGTGATCATAAGTTAAGCGCGGCACTGAAGTGACGAGGACGAGACAGGGACATATCTTCGCCATATGATTGAATTATGTTCCAGAAAGGGTGACGACAAGTACATGCCCACAAAGCGCATGCCCACAACACAATTTCTAGTTAGAAGACTACAAAGTGCGCGATATCAAGGGCCCTTCCTCAGGTAGAGAATCTGGGGAGTTGAAAAGTTATTTAACCGCAAGACATCGTTCTGCTAAGTGGTATAGTCTAGTCCAGCATGCCATAGAAGCTGAACGTAGGAGATGTTGCGTCACACAGTAGCTCCATAACACACAGCCTACAGTAAAAGCTGCAATTTCGGCCCCGGCAGCCTGCATTTGGGGTTGTCACACATATTTACAACACACTAAAAGAGATTACGGCCGCACGCAGGGGACCTCCGTTGAAAAGCTGCACAAAATAGAGACAATTGAGCACGTCGATGTGTTCTGCGAGCTTATCATAATCTCGGCACCACTGGTGGCCGATGCCGGCTACGCTGAGGCAGCACATATGCGCCGCGTTGCGAGAATTGCTTGCAAAACGAAACTCTCGGGAAGAACAGCGCCATCCAACGCGAAACTCTCGCCAGCACTCCGCGCTACAGCTCAATTTTTGGGCACTTTGGACTTATCAAGATTATGTGGTCATCGTATGCCAGCTTTTAACTCGACAGTGTTAAGGAGCTCGTTTTGCTGAAATTCCGTTGTCGGCGTCAGTTTTTGGTTGCGAGAGAAAAATCAGCATTGTCCGTGAGCGAAAACTGGAGGTGCATGCAAATAAAGAAATAATAAAAAATCTTTGGTTCGAGTGGGTTCGGGGACTCGAACCTGTGACCTCATTCCAGGGCGCCATTCGTTTAGCCGCTCGGTTACCACAAATATATCCTCTAGCACACTAACAGCGAGCTATTTATATGCATCATTTAGCGCTGGTGGTACACAAATCTCGGAGGTTCTTCAGCGGCTTTACAGAAATTTCGCGAGATGGCACAAAGGACCAACAGGCGCGCTTTCCATCATTTGTCACGCCGCCTGCATAGATACAGGAGCCGGCGTGCGTCAGCACTTTTTCCTTGCGGCACGCTTTCGGAGTCGACCAAGAAGTAGAGGCATGCTATCGATTGGGAAGGTGATACGAACGCGGTCCGATTATGCAATTCTATTCCATTCAATTCAAATTTTCATTTACCAGACAAAACTATGCTATCGCGTTCTACAATTGACAGCAAAGCTCAAGTGTCCTTAAGTATTTGTTTAGATTTGAACTTTTCTTATAGGTAGCCGCTATTAAACGCATGCTTTTGAACTGTTAGATAATATCAAATCGTGTGCTGTCGTAATTGTTGTATACATTGTTAATTTCTCCATACTTGAATTGTGTCATAAGCACTGATCGATCTTGCGTATATGTGTGCTATTCGATATTGTCTTTGTCATTGTTCATATTGTTCTGCAGTATATAAACATCATCTTTTTTTCCCGACTCCGACGCATATACTCTGTCTACTTGCGTACTGAACGTCCAACAACCCACAAGCTTGTCAATTCCCGTCGATGATTTAGCGCGAACGACGTCAGGGGACCACTGGTGACACGTAGGTTCAAAATAGTGAGTTCCCCATTTGCCAGGACGGAAGGGGCGGGCGAGGGGTTATCGGCAGATGTCGAACTAACTGCTCATGACAGGAGGCAGGGAAAACCATTTCATCGTTTTTGCAGTTAAAATTTCGAACCCTGTTGACGCACGTTTTGTCCCGGTAATACACTATATTCCTCAGGAAAAAAAAAGTGAGCTACTAATTTGGGCTCCTGGGCATGCCGATCAATGGGGAGTGCATCCCCCCCAGTGGATAAGCAAGGGCGGGGAAAGAGCACCCTTGATTCACTCCACAACTGACCACTCTGACTTCGAAGTTGCTATGATGGATTCAGTCTAGCCAGTGAGCTGACATTTTAGAGGTCATTCTTTGGAGCACACCCTGTTTTTTTTCCCTGTCCGCAAGGCGAATCCACACCGACGAGGCTGCTAAGGAGACTATAATGTACTATCAATCCTGCTTTGCCAAAATCATCAACGATGATTGTGCCTCGAACAGCCCTCTTACGGCGAAAGCATGATGACTGTCTTGTGCTATATGTGTGGTGTTTTTTTTTTTCTTAAAGAACCATGTCCGGAATGGGGCAAAATTTCACGGGAGCGTAAAACGTGCCAAAGTACATTTCCCTCTTTAATGAATTGTAATGAAAATGGGACAATTCCTCATCGTAACGTGAACTCAAAAAGGCAGTTCTGAATAAAAAAAAAATATCCAAATTCTTTATCTGCTGGAATCAAACGAGTCAGATCCATTAAATCAGTGCTGCTTTAACGAACATGACCAAAACAACTAGCATGACCGTGTCGAATCTGTTTCATTTAAGTCCTAGTAGCTTTCCTATCGTGCTTTCATTCGACGATTAGCTTTTCTTGGGCGAGTTGGCATTTACTAAGGACATAATGTCGTAAGGAAACTCGAATATAAATAGTAAGCGCCCGAGTTGCCTACTTCTTTTTTGCCTTTTAGTGATTCTTTTCGAGCTTTGCGCTGCATATCATGTCCTGCTTTCACTCCGAGGTGGTATATTTGAAATAGAGGACAACTGAAATTAAGATATTCGGTACTAATTTATTTCTTCAAGAAGTGATCCGAAACGGCGTGAAATAAAACGAGCTAAGAAGAACATGAAGAAGAGCTGATGCATTTTCTGAAGGCCCACAAAATGCCAAGAATGAGAAAACGCTGCCGGTAGTGCAGAATAGTGCGCATTTTCCCTGGTAGGACCACTCGCTTACAAGTCTAGTCATCGCCATTACGCCAAAGCAACAAGAGGCGGCACCGACGAAAGTTCAACAAAAATGGGGTTAATGTTGTCGCAAAATATTTCTGTATCGTTCATTTGCGGCGATTTAGACTTCTTTTACGAGCTAAGTCAAGCCCACATGAAATGTTAAAATCTCTAAGACCCAAATACAAATTTTACTAATGTAATATAATATAATAATAATAAGGCTACATAAACTTTAGCCGCATTAGAGGTTTGAGGTATTTCGGTGACATGAGTGCACCAGCGAAAAAAATGTTGCAGCTGGCCCGACCATATTGTCCGTAGCAAAAAGCGTTTTTTTTTTCAGTTTCAGTTACAGCGGACGTGGCTTTTTTAGAAGAAATGCACCACATAATATGATCTGGCTAGAACAGTTCCATTTCTACTGCGCTGTTATTTCGAGCTCAGTTAGCGCGGCGTATTGCTATACTACTACTAATAATAATTTTTGGAGTTTGACGCTCCCAAAACCACAGTACGGTTATCAGGCACTGCGTAGTGGAGGGCAACGAAAATATCTGCCGCTTGTGTTCCTTATCAAGCATTGAAATCAAGGAGGCTCCTGTACTTACAGTGGCCTCAAGCATTTCGCCTCCATAAAAATGCCATCGCCCGGGCCGGGATGGAAACCATGTCGTTCGCGTCAGCAGTCAAACACCGTAACTACTGCTTGTTTTTTTGCAAATTTTGCTTGCTTTGTATTTTTAGTCTTTTATAAATGCGAGTATCAGGAGATCAACAAAAATCTATATTTAATGTGTATCCCATAGAACCACAGCTGCCTATGTGAGGTACGTTGTCTCGTGACCCAGTAGCGTAATTTTTTGGGATAGGTGGTGTTGAAAGGTCCTGCGTAAAGCATGTGAATGAATCTCATAAAGCATGTGAATGAATGTCTATACAACTCTGGAGACGAATAAGTATAATAGGGGCTTATTCGCAAAACATCGCGTCGTCTAAATCGCATCAGGTGGCATCCTATTGTCCAAAGGAAATTTTACATTTCACTTCAGGTTCTAGTCACTCGTTTGCGGTCAGAGAAACAGGTCATGATTTCGTTCATCGGCAGTTCATCCCAGCAATACATGCACCACGCGTTATAAACTCGACAGCGTTAAAGAGGTCGTTTCGCAGAAATGCCGGCGTCGGCGTCGGCGGTGGCGTCGTTGGTTGTGAGCGAAAAATTATCATTTTGTCCGTGATCGAAAAATCGAGAAAGATGCAAATAAAACAAATAATAAAAATTTCCGGGTCCGAATGAGGATCGAACCCAGGCCGTCTGCGTGGAAAGTAGGTGTTCTACCACACAGCCACGCTTCTGCTTAGCATTACATTGAAAAAAAACTTCCTGTGCTTGGAAATGCAGTGGAAATAACTGATGCGCCACAATACATGTTATATCGCAGTAATATTGCGTGGTACAAGCGTACATTGCCATCGGGCGTCAGAAGATGCGAATATCATGACGACATTGTGGTTCAAAGCCGTCCACCCATTACAAAAGGCACACACGTTACTGCGCGTATTCGCTTAAGACCACGTGGTGGGTTCATAGCAAGTTCGAAAAAATTGCCCGCATTTCCCGCGCATAATTGCTCGTGGTTTAAAGCATGCTACCCATTACATAGTATGCCCTAAGTGATGGAAGTACGCACTAGGGACAGGATATCGCTATCGCGTTCAACTCTTAAAGACGAAGCTTAAGGGTCCCCCCAATTTTTAAGGTTCGCAATCAATGTGAACGCTTACTTTGTTTTCATGCAAATAAATGCTATTAGTTGGACATTGTGATAACAAAGTGCAACACTATATTTTTAGTGGGACGTCAGGTGGAAAGGTGGATACAACTGTCTGGTGGGTAGGCAAACTTACGTAGTGTTGCGTTACAATATGCACTACCAGAAGGTAAACTTGATCACTTTGCCTATGACGCAGCTCATGTATGTATGTAAGTCTTTTGGACGTAATGCTAATATTCTTCTGTTTTCTTCAATAGTAAGCTGGCAGCATATTGTTTAAAGCGCAACAGACAGGACCAGGAAGAAGACACAACGAGCGCTTTTGATCACTTTTCGGAGAAATTTTGATCATTCTTCGGAATGGTGGCGCCAGGTGCGTTTCTACAAGGACTGCCTTCGGACTGTGTGTTACGTCAAGTACGATAACATGCATCACTACCGAGCTTTGAGCGGATGGTACAGGACTTCGCAGCAAATTACGGACTTTTTGTGCATGTCTGTGCTTCCCCATTTGCCTAGGAAGACCAAGAATGTTGCAGCGGAAGCGACGGCGTTGACCTTAGGCGGAGCTCAGGTTCCGGACACTTACAAAAAGTCACTCCAATTGGGTCCAAAGTACTGCTTTGATGCCACACCTACGCCCGTCGAAGAAGTATGTATTGAAAGGACTGTTTCTCGTTTTGTTCCTGAGGACCAAAAGCTCGGGTGCATCGAAGAGTGTGCTGGTGTTCTCGGTCGTTCTTCTTGTGATCCTCGCAACCAAGGACAACTGCGCCCCCTTGTTAATTTCGCCGTTTCTCACCAGCTTAGAATCTTGACTTCGGATAAAGAAGGATTTTTTGTTGTGCTTCCCGAGGGTCTCTTCAGAGAAAAGGCATCTGAAGCCTTAGAGAAGAATTTTCAGCTGACCTCACTAAAAGAAAGAAAGGTTAAAGAAAAGGCCCTAGCGCTTCTAGATGAATTTAACCTCACCAGAACGGCTAACGAGGTTAAGAGGGCGAAAGGTCTTCATTTGGAAATATTCTTCTCTATCAAAACTCACAAAGAGGACATGCCCTTCAGAGCAATAGTGTCTGAACGGGGAACATAGCAATATGCAGTTTCTGGCTATCTTCAGAGGCACATATCGGCGCTTGACGTTGCCGATCCGTTTCGTGCTCGTAATTCCGAAGCTGTTGTCCAGTGTCTTAAGGTTAGCAATCCAGGTGCATGCTCTGCTTTTAGCATAGATGTTAAAGATGTTTTTTATTCCTTGCCACGTGAACGTCTTTTGCAAAATGTCAAGGAGTGTATCTGCGAGGATAACGACGAAGTTAGTTTCCGCGATAAGGCTGGCATCAGTGTTGAAGGTTTTATGGAATTATTGTCTTTCCACCTTGTGTCGACCCTTCTAGGATGGGATGGGAATTTGTTCCTACTGTCGTCGGGGGGTCTATATAGGGTCTAGGGTTGCGCCCATCTTGTGTGACGTATATCTTAGCAAATTTGACAGGATGCTGGAACTTAATTTGAATGGCTTGAGCAAGCGAATCTTCCGGTATGTAGATGATTTTCTTATTTTTATTCCAAGTTTCGACACCAGAAGGCTCGTTGTAGACATTCCTAAGGTTTTCAAGGAAGTTAGTTTTGGTCTCACCTTCACGTTTGAACTGCCCAAAGACCAGCGCCTACAGTTTTTGGATCTTCAACTAACATTTTCACATGACTACACGTGTTGGATGTTCTGCCCCAGGTCAACAAAACCACTTTTAAGTTACAAGTCATCTCATTCTAAAACAGTCAAAGACGGCATTGCGCTTTCTTGCTTCCGTTCAGCACTCACAAAATCATGTATTAGCACTAGCTTCTCCCTTCAATTAGATAGACTGTTGCTTTCCGCCTTCCCGCCGCAGACCTTGGTTGTCCAGTGTGAAAGGCTTTTGAAGCAGTTTAAAGCGAAGTTTGTATCACAACATACAGATGAAAACAAAAAAAATAAATGTCGCTGTCATTCCCTACGCGCACAAGCTTTCCCACTGTCTAAACAGAGTTGGTGCCCGCTACGGCGTACAGGTGGTTTTTAGCGCCCCTAACAAACTTGGAAAGATTTGCGCTGCCGTTCACAACTAACTAGAAAAAAGCCCTACCTCACGGAAAGGGGACTGTACCACAAAACACCATAATCAGTTTGTGCCATGCGCTTCAGTTGTTGTCTACAACATCCCAGTGACGTGCGGGCTAGATTACATAGGACAGACGGGCCGCTGCCTAAATACCCGCCTTAGAGAGCATAAAAATAATTTGAGTGCCAATTATGGGTCATATTTAGCTGCCCACGGTAAGGTTTGCAAGTGCACGCCTCTTTTTCACAAAACTACAGTTTTGTTTAGGCACAGGGATGATGCAGCGCGTGAAGCTATGGAAGCACTTTTCATTAAGAACGCGGGGGGAGAGTTGCATCAGCTCTCCGTCAGTGGCGTTATCGCGAACTGAAATCAGTTTTTTGGAGGCGGGGTAGATTGATGCTCTTTGGCTTATTGTATTTTGTTTTTTGTTGTCATACCTTGTTGCTGTTTATGCGGTGTTAAGGTGCTTAAACTGTTTACCGATTGTGGGGTTCTGGTTTTGTTTTTATTGCCTTTTCTTGCCTTTGCGCATGTGGCAAGATTCCCACGTGGCGGCGATTGCGCAGTTCGTTTGGGTCACCTCTTTTTTATGTTTTCTAAGCGCTCGTTGTGTCTTCTTCCTGGTCCTGTCTGTTGCGCTTTAAGCAATATGGAACCATACCAACTAGCCCAGCTGTCGACTTTGCTATAAGCTGGCAGATTTCGCGGGCGAGCTTATTCCGACAGTGCGAAGTATAGCTCGGAAAAAGCATTCGCCCACAGGATGACAAATTGGTCTATCACCGTTTGCAACAAATTTTGATCAATTAGCTTCTCATGAAGCTAAGAAAAGTGTGACGTTTGGAGGGAATTCTGCTCGGTCGATAATGTACATGGATCTCCAAACACGAGTGGAAAAACAGTAACATGCAAATGCGCAGTAAAATATAGCGAGGTTTAAATTTAGTGCATTATTTTACATTATAGTTTATATTTTAAGTAATAAATTTGTCTGTTCCAGATGGCTTCTTCACGTGACTCAGCTTAAATGATCTAGTGATGTTAACGTAAATATACGAACTTCCCCACATAAAGATTTCATATTCAGAAGTCGTAGTAAGATTTATTTCCAGTAATTATACAAAAAGACATGACGATTGCGGCGCATGATAGATCCTGGTGGAACTATTTTCAAGGTGAATAGCTGGAGAGGAAACTTATGAGAGCCTTCTTCTCAGGAAACGTGTAAGGCAGCAACGCCATGTCAGTAGAATTAAGCGCGAAACGTAGAGTTTCGGTAGTAATAGAATGCCACTTAAACAACGTGCACGTTTCATCGGAGAGGTAATGCGAACGATGAGAAGTATAAAGGCAAACAAAAAATATGCATTTCATTAGATCACAGTTTTTAACAGACTTGGTGCTGTAACAGTGCCGTCATGCAACTAAGAGGTTTAAAATGTTGGCGAAGCAGAAACGCATCTCATATATATATATTGTGTGTTGACATGCGAGCCCCCCCCCCCCCCCCCCCCGAACAAAATTCCTGGCTACGCCACTGCTAGGGACGTACTTATCGATTAGATTGTGAACTCGCTGTTTGAACAAAATCCAGTTATCGTTAACGGATCTAGAAAGCGCCGACTGGCAGAAGTGTTCGCAAAATAATTCAAGTTCGCAGTTAATGGCTGTAAAGTCGGCCTTGTTATTGTCTCTGATACATTTTTTGATAGGTTGATTTTTTGATATGAGTATAGATAGGAGGAATGTGATAACTTTGTGGTCGCTTAGCTCAATCGGGAGTGTGACGGCCTGGACAAGAACAGGATTAGAGACAAGAACTAGGTCAAGTATGCTACTCCCTATAGTGGGTAGGTGAACAGTTTGAACCAGGTTGAACAAAAGGGTAAGCTGGAGGAAATCGTTAGAGAGTCTTGACGATGCCGTCAATTTCGTCCAGTCAATATCGGGAAAGTTGAAATCGCCGCAAAGTAGGTATTCAGCGTTTGGAAACAGTGAGGTGACATCAGTAAGTGCCGAGTGAAGGTCGTCGGTGAAAGAGAGGTCACAGTTTGGGGGGATGGTAACGCGCAATGAGGATGACCGTAGAGCCAGATCTAAGCGATAGCTTTATGCATATAATTTCCTGGGTGCTCTTGATGCCAACCTGGCACGAGATGAAACAGGACCGGATAAATATCAGCACACCACCACCCCTACGTGAGCTCCGATTGCACCTATAAATAATGAAAAGTTTACGCTTTTCGACGTCAGGTGTAAGCCATGATTCAGTGCAGATTGCTATGTCACTGTGATTATCGTAAAGAAAAGCATCAACGATGTCTTTTTTTTTTTTTGGCAAGAAACTAGGAATGTTTGAAAGAACAACAGATAAGCGATGATGGTTAGCCTTGGCAGGAGTAGGGGGGAGTATCATAATAAGTCACAGTTTCGCCAAAAGGCGAAGCAATGAATGCGATAGCAACAAATTGGAATGTCAAGCGACGAAGGGCAAGCAGGTCGAAAAGTGCAGCGCGCTGCTCACGCACACATGACGCGAGAAAACAACACGCACATGACGACAGCAAACTAAAAACATTCACAGCTCGACACTTAACGCGCTGCTCAAACAAAAACGACGCACGAAACGTATTCACAGGTACAGACGAGCGCGAACTAACAAGTGTCACAGTTGTTACTACACTGTGTTTGAAAAGCGTGCTCTTTTCGCAAACGGGGGGGACTGCAGCAAGCGATGTGACCTTCGCGCACCCGGTAACTACAACGCTATCGTTCCGGCGACAGCCCCATTCTCCGCCACCGCGAGATAAGCGCGCGCGCGCACGGGCATATACCCCCCCCCCCCCCCTCCCTTCGGGCGAAGTGCGCGCCGGAGAGCTAGGAGCAACTGAGAGCGCGCGTCGCGATGAACGGGGCGCCTAGCTAAGCCCCCTCCGAGCGCGGCCTTTGCGCCATCTCGCTGATAATGCTGAAAACACGCTGAAAACTCGCTGGATATAAACAGCTCGCCGTTTGAACGTTGAAGGACGTTCGCCTTCGTGGCTGAATGGTTAGCGCCGCGCGCTGCAGAGCGAGAGGTCCCTAGTTCGATGCCGCGCGTCGGAAACATTTTTCTGAATTATTTTTTCTTTGAGGGTTTTTATAAATATATAGATATATATACATATACGGGACATGACGGCGACCGCGACGCCGACGGCAAAAACCAGCCGAGAGTGTCATATAATTGCTATCGCAATAAAAATGCGGGGAAGGAAGGCGTGTGGGGGGGGGTGAAGTGATGGCTAAGACTTGAGTTCGATCACGGCGTCAATATCTGCATTGTAGGTATATTGCTTGTTTCCAACAATGAGCTTGTCAAACCTGATTTTGAAAGATAAGTTCTTCTCCTGCGCGTAGTGGAAGAGCTTACGCCTGGCTAGGCGCACACGTGCGGAATAATCTTCGCGTATAACAAAGGAAGTGTTTTTGAGTTTAGCATTGCACGAAATAACAGTCGATTTATCTTTGAAATGCGAGGATTCGACAATAATGGGGCGGTTTTTATTACCGTGGAAGCGGCACAGTCTGTGGGCCCGCTCAATATTTTGGAGTCCAGTGTCACGCCAAGTTTTTCAGAGCAGAAGGAAAAAATCTTAGACTCTGACTGCCCCCAGGTTTCACCGTCAGTGTCGGGAAGACCAAAGAAAATCAAATTACAACGGCACAGGCGGTTCTCAGAATCACCGCATTTTTCAGTGAGGATTTTTACTTCGGAAGAAAGTTTTAGTATTGCGGAGTCGGTCACTGGGTTCTCGCCGGAGCTAAGAACTTGATGCGGCTCGACAGCTTTCTCTAGTTTGTTGACACGTGCTACAAGACCGCTAACCAAGTTGTCAGAGTTTGACTGAGCTGCACGTATTAATGCAAGTTCGGTTAGGACAGAAGATTGCGCTTGCTCGAGATGAGATATAGCGTCGTGAATAGTCTGGAGTGTTGGACCGGGAATAGAGGCCGGGGTGATAGGGCCGGGGTTGAGTTCAATGTCCCCCGATAGCATAAGCAGCAAGCAGACAACATGAGTATTTATGCACGCTGAACAAAGTAACAGGTGAAATGCTACGCTCCAACGGGCTAAAAAATCGAACAGGTCATAGGGGCACGACACCGCGAGTAGACACCGGTCACATGTACGGGAGCAATAGGCAAGTGGCAAGTAACTAACCGGCGTTAGAAAGGGCGTTCGCATGACTGGGTTTCCGATGGTGTCGTGCCCCGAGTGGCTTTCGAATGTGGGCGGTATTTGTAGGCGCGGCGCCGCTCCTGCGCACTGTGTTCCACGTAGTGGCCAAACGAACAACGGGTTGCCGACTACGGACGGCAGGAGCAGGACAGCATCGCTTTGAAGACTGTCGGTAGGCGGTAGTTCCATCGGTTCCGTGTAGTTGCTTCCAAGGAGAGCTTCGGTTTCGGCGCCGAAGGAACAAGCCGTGGCTGCCCAAAGGAGGACAACCTGCGTTAGAAAGGGCATTCGCATGACGGGGTTTCCGATGGTGTCGTGCTCCTTTGAAAGTTACGCTTGAAAATAACGATATAATTATTTTGCTGCATCCGCATTCACGATCTTCAGGTAACACACTTACTTTTCATTGGAGAGTTCCACAATATCACAGCTGCAATGGTATAGCACAGGCGTCGGCAACTTGCAACCCGCTGCCACGGCGGTATAGGATTATGTGCCCCGGGCACCACATCAGAGCCCCATAACTAGCTGATGAGCACCTCCAAGACTTTCTGCGTCTGTAAGTGACCAACCTTGATGTAGATATTAGCGAGGTGGCTAAGAATGTCCAACATTCTTAGCCAATGTTCAACAAGAATGCCGTGCGGTGGCGCTGCAAATAATTACGCTCACTGTCAAATTTATTGTATTTTACTTCACATTTCAAGTTACTTTTGTGGCAATGCGCACCAATTGAAGCGAGATTTAAGAAACGAGGAGAAACAATACATCTATAAGAAGTTAAACTAAAGAATAAAAACTCAACATCTACAGCTGCGATTCGAACCCGGGCCTTTCGAGTGGCAAGCGGGCATTCTACCTCTGCACCACTTTAGTGGAGCCGCGCGCAGCTCTTAAAACGACGACACATTGCAGGCTACCGATCGCAGCGCCGCAAACGGATTGACCCTCTTAGGGCTTCACTTTCTGTACATTGATGCTGCGGCCGTTCCGAGCACTCCCCTGTTCTAGTACACTCTAATACTGGGTTAGTATTTCTGCACAGGGTGTTCAACTTGTTTGGAGCTGAAAAGACAACCCTTAGGTTTTCTCGGCCTCCTATCTTTTTCAAGCTGTGAGATAACTGGTGGATAACTGGTGAGATAACTGGTTCGTTGATGAAGGTTAGCGCGTGTGTTCGTCCAGTCTTATTCTTTGTCCCTGTGTGTTTCTGCGCTATGCTGCAAGCCAGTTTTACGATGAACCAACAAGCACATATTGGTACCCTTGTCGGCAATCGAACTGCAAATGTGCGTTACACACAGCGCTATATTTCCATTGCATGTACTATCGGCGTCAAATGAAACGCGAACATCGGAGTGCGTGGATGAAGCATTAGCAAAGCTAAGAAAGGGAGAATAGAGAACCACCCGTTTGTAGCACGAAGCCACCATGAAATCCGTACGAATTTCTAGGAAAGAAAAGCTTTTTAGTTGCCGAAAAATTCGTTCTGGTCCGGGGTTCAAACCTGGAACCAACGCCTTTCCGGGGCGGTCGCTCTACCAATATAGCTAACCAGGAAGCTAGCATTTGGCAGGGCGAGGTCGAATTCATCGAAAACTCGAAGCACATGGACACAAGTAATGCAAATCAGTTCTGCGGAATCCCGCAAGGTGCCGGAAGGGTTAAGAAAGAGAAAATAGACAACCACCCGTTTCTAGAAAGAAAAGCTTATTAGTAGCCGAAAAATTCATCCTGGTCTGGGGTTCCAACCCGGACCGGGACATATGTTTTGTCCGCCGTGCTACAAACGGGTGGTTGTCTATTTTCCCTTTCTTAACCCCTCCGCCACCTTGCGGGACACCGCAGAACTCGTTTGCATTAGCCAAGTTATATTGCGCGCCGTCCGGTGGTCACCACTGACAGGCGCGCACATGCGGTTTGGTGACACTGCGCTATCCCCCTATATTTACTGCTTGTTTTCTTGTTCTGATATGGTGATAATGTTGGCGGCGTGGGCGTGCCGAACGCTTTTGGTCGCTTTAATTTTACTTTATTTTATTTTTAGTTCATTTCGAATATGATAACTAGAAGAGACGCGAAAATATCGCACTGCAGGGGAATCGCGCAGTGCTGCCAAGCCGCATGCACGCCTGTCAGTAGGGATGACTGAATTGCGCTCACTGTACCTTTCCTAACGCTTGATCCGCGCGCTCCGCCATTCGCGTTTCATTTGACGTCGATAGCACGGTCACACAATCAGAGGTATTGTTCTACGCATTCCTGATTTTCACCTCTCGAACACAAGTATTAAGAGTACGCGCTTGCAACATACGAAGCACGTACACTGTAAGCAAAAGATAGCTGAGATTGAGGTTTTTGCGGCTCATTACCTCTGAAAACTCCCTCGCTTCTGAAATTACTACCTCACGTTAGAGTAAAAGGCGGTACATGAGAGTTTTACCACCCCTCTGAGGAACGTAGTAAAAGGACGTCACAATCCAATTTTACTACGTGGGGAGTTTTCCATCACGTAATTTTTAACCACCGTTTGAGACTTTATTATCATGCGACTTCAAGCCAGTGTTGGCGGTAACGCGTTACTTTTTTCGGTAACTTAGTGACGTAGTCGTTACAATTTCGGAACTGTAGCGGCTGACGTAGGGCTACTTACGTTACCGTTCACAAAGCTTCGTTTTTTCGTACAGACCGTATATTACCGCTACTCTGCGTATTAGCTTGATCCTACCGAGTGCGCATAGCACCGCTGGGCGGCTACTTGTGTTTACGGTAATATGCTACGTAACTCAGTTCGCCCCTTAACTGATGGTCTTATCAACCCAGCAGAGCACTAATTGACCTCGCATTGTATTCCCCATAACTGAGAAGGCTAGACCGCGAGTTAATAAGGTCCATTAAAATGTTCTATCAGTCTACAGAAGTGAAAAACAGCGCAAAAACGACGGGACATGAAAGGACACAGGACAGGGCGCTGTCCTGTGTCCTTTCATGTCCCGTCGTTTTAGCGCTGTTTTTCACTTCTGTAAACATGAACCAACCAGCCCAAATGCGTACGCTACTGCAATTCGTTCTATCAGTCTTCAGCTGAAATAAGATGCCTTGCATGCGTTTCTTTTCTCACCAGCTCTATGGCACCAGGAACATCACGCCAAATTATTGCACCTGCGGAAGTGGTGTCTCAGACCAATTCAAGCATGCAGCGGCAAAACGCGAGACGGCAGAGGGAGCGGGAACCAAACACTCCTTTCGTGGCGTGATCCACTTACGTCGCTGCCCAATACAGCAGGGACGAGTCGAGAAACTGAGAAACGTCGTTCCCGCAGGACACGACGTGTACCTGTTGGTACAATCGAGTACACAGCAGTTCATGATTCCGATAAACTACCGGCGAGGGGGCGTGGGAGAGCGTTTAGTCCTGATTGGGCTCTCAACGACTGTCTGCTCTGACGGCCTCGAGGCGGCGCGCCAGTCGCAGCGCGCGGAGTGCATAAGTACTCTAAAAAGTTAAGGCAGCTTCACACTTGTGGTGCCAAGCCTGAAGGAAGTGCGGAGCGGGGCAGCCTCCTTTGTTTCTCTTCGATATTATCTTTCTTTTCTACTCTGTTTCTTTGTTGTTCTCTTTTCCAGTTTTTTTTTCTGTTTTTTCATCTTTATTTATATTTATGTAAATTGTTCTTCCTATTGTTTCCTTGCTTTCTCTCTCTTTCGATTTATCGCTTGCTTCCTCTTTTTTTAATTTTTAAACATGCTTTTGCCAGTGTTACGCGAAGCGACGACAGTATACGACAGCAAACGACAGCCCGGGCCCCTAATTTGCTCCGCACTAAATATCATCATCAAGGCGCTCGAGGAACAAGAGGAAGAAGACTTCTCTTTGGCAGTGGCGTAGCCAGGGGGTGGCACACCGGGCACGTGCCCCCCCCCCCCCCCCCCGAAACTTTTTTTCGCCATGGCATACATAGCGAAAAATGGCCATTTCAAGGAGGTGCCCTCCCCGAAATCAAGGAGGTGCCCCCCCCCCCCCCCCCCCCGAAAAAAATTTCTGGCTACGCCCCTGCTCTTTGGTGCGAGCAAGCGCTCAGTATGCTACAGTTGGCTACGCGATTGCCTGCATTAATGTCATCATGAAGGCGCTCGAAGAACAAGAAAAAGAAGAATTCTCTTTGGTGCGAGCGCACGCTCAATACGCTACTAAAGTCCCTAGATTTTTCCCTCTTCTTTCTTAAGTAGCAACAAGCATTGAAGCGCCACGGCAGAATCTCATTGGCTAACGCTCGTTTTCGGTAGCCATGTTCTTCCTAACTCTTTTCCAGCACCTGGTGAAGCGCGCCCCCCCGCTCTCTAACAACGGGGGGAACGACGGGAAGAGAAAGGCGCGTCGCGTTAGCATATTGTCCGCTGAAAGATGCGTGGCTAATGCACTTAGACATACGTGGCTTTGTAAATCTTCCAAGTTAGAAAGAAAATGGCGGCAAACGCCGGCTGCGTGTGGGAGAGGGCCGGGAGAGAAGGCAGTTGTCGGTACTTAAGTGAAAGGAAAAAATCTAGGGACTTTATACGCTACAGATGGCTATGCTACATGTGCTTTTGCCTGGGTTACGCCAAGCGACGACGACAGCATGCGACAACATATACACGCCGGCACCTTAAAGTGCTCCGCAGTTAGAACACTATCAAAGCCCTTTGGATCCTGTGATTCATGTTCCTATATCAAAATGGGGCGACGACAGGAGCGCAAGAAACAAATGAAGCATTTCCCTTAAATCCGGTCTCTAGTGATGATACATCTCTATAACAATAATTGTTGGGGTTTAACGTCCCAAAACAACGATGTGATTGAGATCAGGGTTCCAGACATTGCGACCACCTGCGGTTGTTTAACGTGCACCTAAGTCTAAGCAAATGGGCTTCGAGCGTTTTCTCCGCCGTCGAAAATGTGGCCGCCGCGTCCGGACACATCTCTATGGCGAAACACTAAAGTTTGCTCTGTTGCGTTAAATATACAGAAGCAGCCAATTGATACGCCTCAGCATGGTGACTGTAACCTTGTATACTTTCGAAAGCCGAAATTTAATGAGCTTTTCGTCAGCCGCCTTCTTAGTCTAGCGTAGTAAGTGGTGTACAAACGACTGATTTCAACACGCGCCAACGAACTTTCCGCCTGAGAGCTAATATGCGGACACTTTGTATCGAGAACCACCATTTTGCGACAGAGCCGATGATGTGAAAACGAACGTAATGAAAAAGTATGCCAAATGAGGTTCATGAAAGCAAAAATTCTCATCCACTGTTTTGTAGCCGTGCTACCGTGGTGGTAAAGTGATTGCGGTGCTCGGCTGGTGGCCTGAAGGACGCGGGTTCCATTCCATCCGAAGTGGTCGCAGTTCGATGGAGGCGAAATGCTAGAGGTCTGTGTACTGTGCGATGTCAGTGCGCGTTAGATAGCACCAGACGGTGGGAATTTTCAGAGCCCTGCGCAGAGGCCTTGCCTCATAATCATATTGTGGTGTTGGCGCGTATAAACAGAGCAGTAATTATAATTACCGGTATAGCTGAAGCCCGAGCCCAAGCTTGGATTTCCTTTGTCACTGCAGCTACACACAGGCGCATGCGAATTTTACCTTCCACGAAAGTAATATATATATAGTTGAAGGAGTGGTTGCCTTTGGTTGCCGTATAAGTACGAGAGGTGGCACTTCATTTCTTGAAGTGCCACCTCTCATACTTATATACATATATATATATATATATATATGTATATATATATATATATATATATATATATATATATAATAAAAAATCAGCAAAATGCGGAATTTGCTCGCTGTCTTCACAATTGCTTTTTCTGTAGCGGCAGGCATCTTAAGATGGTTGAAGACATGATTTTGGACAGTAATTAAGAAAGTTAAATTAATTATTTTTGTAATTAGCGGAGTTAGGTGGTCAAGTCCAATGGGAGAATTGAAGTCCTTCATGCGAAGAACCCATTTCAGCTTTTAGATTTCGAAAAACGGGCCTCTATTAATTATTGTGGCGTAACGAAGTTCAGGCAAATTCAATGGCGAAACCGAAACCCAAGCACCGATGAGCGCAACAAGCAGACGACTAGAATGACGTCACTGTTCAAGAGAAGGGTTACAGAGGTGCAATGCGTCCCGTTCGTTAACGTATGTGCGTCATGCGTGCTACTACCGCAAGCGCAGCCCACACACTCACACCAAGAAGCCAATTGATGGTTGATATAATGACGTTCACTCATTGTGGACGTCTCAGACGAATGTGGCAGTTGCGCTCTTCCGCGTTTCGGTTTCGGTTTGGCCGCTGAATTTGCCTGAACTTCATTACGCCACAATAATTAATAAAGGCCCGTTTTTCGAAATCTAAAAGCTGAAATGGGTTCTTCGCATGAAGGACTTCAATTCTCCCATTGGACTTAACCACCTAACTCCGCTAATTACAAAAAAAATTAATTTAACTTTCTTAATTACTGTCCCAAATCATGTCTTCAACCATCTTAAGATGCCTGCCGCTACAGAAAAAGCAATTGTGAAGACAGCGAGCAAATACCGCATTCTCCTGATTTTTAAAAAATAGTGGACACATTTCTTGAAACACCCTGTATATATATATATATATATATATATATATATATATATATATATATATATATATATATATATATATATATATATATACACGCTTCTAAAAACAGTTTTAGCAGCGTATTTATATTTTTCCTATTTTGTTCTACGGCAACCGAAGCCAGACTCTTCATAATAGATATATATATATATGTATATCAGGCCCGTAGACAGGGGAAAGGGGGCCAGCCCCCCCCCCCCGCCCCTGAAATTCGGATTGAGGGTGGTGTTTGACCGCGAATAAATAACGAAAATAGGTGGTTTTCGAGGTTCTCAACGGGTGCCCCCCCCCCCCCCCCCCCCGCCCCCCCGAAAAAAATTTCTGGCTACGGGCCTGATAGATATATATATATTAGTATTTCACAATTGCAGACAAAAGAAGAAAAATAAGAACAGGATAGAAATAATTGATAACAGCACTGGCAGCATAAGCAATACGTCACTGTCGCTAGGACAATTTTTAGCAAAGGAATGAAAAAAACAACAACACCAACAGTATACAACAACACTCGCACTACAAGTAATACAACAGTCTCAATGATTCAATATTCAGTGCGACAAATGTTCTCCAAGGACTTCGTCAAAATTGTCTGCCTCGCAAACGAACTCTGGTAGACAGTTCCAATCCGAAACAGTGCGGGGGAAAAAAACTCTGAGTGCCTCCGTTTTGGCAAAAATGTGTTGTAGGGTGCGTTTGTCAGTGTTGCGCGTAGTTCTCGCTGTAGTGGTCTTTAAATATGAAGGTGTAGACATACGAAGTTTTCCGTTCAAAATGTTGCGCAAGAATTTTAGTCGACTGATTTTTCTGCGGACAGCGAAGGTGGGGATGTTATGAGCTTTCATGAGTTAAGGTGGTGAATCTAGTCTTTTGTATTTATTTAATAAAAACCTAATGAATTTCTTTTGTAGCGCTTCTAAGCTCCGTATATCTTTTTTAGTGTGTGGATCCCATACAACGGACGCATACTCCAATTTAGGTTTCATAATAGCATTATACGCTTTAAGTTTGACATCCACAGTTGCCTTTGCAAGCTTCCTTTTCAAAAAGCACACTTTCCGAAAAGCTGAAGTGCATATTGACGAAATGTGTGCCCGCCACGTCATATCACTTGAAAGAGTAATCCCTAAATACTTATATTGTGTTACTGATTGAATGGCAGAGCCATGAATATTGTAGGTAAACACACTAGGATTTGTTTTCCGCGTTATATTTATAAGCACTGTTTTATCAACGTTAAATTCCATGTCCCATGCTGCGCACCAGCATTCAATGTTGCGAAGAGTTTGCTGTAATAGCTTATGGTCATCAGAGCAGGTTATTTCTTTAAACAGAACACAATCATCCGCGAAAAGTTTAATAGACACTGAGTCGGGGACTTCTTGCACTAAATCGTTTACATATGTAAGGAATAATAGTGGCCCCAACACACTTCTCTGTGGCACACCAGAAGTGACATAGAGAGTCCTAGATACACTAGAATTTATTTCAACGAACTGCTTTCTATTAGTTAAAGAAGATTCAACCCATTCATTAAGATAAAGCGGCAATCCTATGTTATGTAATTTCAGAAGGAGTTTACTATGCGGAGCCTTATCGAACGCTTTAGAAAAATCAAGTAGAAGTATATCAGTTTGCCCTGATCGATCTAGAACTGCCACAAAATCATGGATAGTTATGACCAATTGCGTTGTTGTGGACAATCCCTTCCGAAATCCATGTTGGCAAGGAGACAATATTTTATTATCTGCTAAGAAGCACTGAATATTGTGAGCCACTATGTGCTCTAGTAACTTGCAACTTACTGTAGTTAAAGAAACTGGTCTGTAATTAGAAACAGTTGATTTGTCTCCCTTCTTATGAATGAGCACAACACGTGGAATCTTCCAGTCATCCGGAACTTCACAGCTATGCAATGATTTATTAAATACCTCTGCCAAGAAAGCGCTTATGTGTGTAGAATAGCGCTTTAAAAATGTATTTGGGATTTGGTTTGGTCGTACACTCTTTTTGATGCTCAGTTTTCTTAGCAAAATCAAAACACCTTCCTTTGTGACAATAGGAATGTCCACATCGTTAAGAATAGCTGGTAGGGGTACATAAGCACTTGAAGAAGTGAAGACGCTGTGAAAATATTTATTGAATGCCTGCGACATTAAGAAATCGTCCGTTTCGTATTTCCCGTCAAGTTTAAATCGATTCCCTGTATCATTGGTTTAAGGGGGGGATGTAGGGCAAAATCGACTCAAAATGTGATTTTTCAGTTTTCATAGCAGGATATTCCAGCATTACTAATAAGTGCTTCCACGATGTGGCACATTTTTACGCGCAGTAGAAAGCATTTAAAAATGGCCCCAAACGCGCCTGATCCCGTGACCGCACCGCGGCAACTCGCACTTCAAACGGCGTTTTCTCCAAACACTACTTTTCGTCGGAAAAGGAAAATTTTCTCTATAACCACTACAGCTATCAAGTGCAAATTTTTGCGACTTCTTTTTCAATAACATGCGCCCTTTGTGAAGCAAAAGAATGGTGTTCTCACCAGAATTGTATTTTTGATGGAAGTTTTTCTTCCAGAAAAAGGCCCTAAAATTCGAGTCATCTAACATCTAAATTTTTAACAGACGAACGGTTATGCCTAAAATTATTGTTTTGGTTCAGAAGGGTACCCTGGGTACATGTAATAACTAGAAGAGATTTCACCATTTTACATGCAAAATATTTTTCACAAATGTTCCTTGAAATATTAAAAATAGTAAAATAATTTATTTTTATTATTTTTAGAATGGCTTTGTATATTTTGCCAAATTCACAAAACATCTAGTAAAATCTCCATTCAAGCCACTTGCCAACTTTTGTGGAGTTTGCTTAAAAAATAACAGAGCGATGGGCAGTAGTAGTTGCACATCTGTCTTTGCTATCCATCCCCCCTTAAGCCAAAAATCTCCAAAATTTAGCAGGATCTTCTTTAACGAATGAAGGCAGAGTGACTTTATAGTAATGTGTCCTAGCATCATTTACTTTAGTTGCCAAATTTCTTTTCAAAACATCAAAGGTCTCGGGTGATACGTTTTTACGCCTTCTAAGTGGCTTGATTCTGCGTTTAATGTGGATAATCTCCCGAGATATCCATGGGTGTTTACGGTTCCTGCGTACCTTCCGGAACGGGACAAACTGCTGAATGGAAAACCAGACCGCACTTTTAAATCGCGTCCACAAGGCATGGATATCATCGTGCGTCCTGTAGCTTAGTGCACTCTCTAAGTAATCTGGGATTGATATATCATCAGCGCGATCAAAATCTTTGACCTCCACTGAATTTGTACTCGAACGCGCCACAGAACATCGATGTGGCCGAGAGAAAAACAATAAGCTGTGGTCTGACACTCCGTTTTCAACAGTGATAATACCATTTAAAAATATATCGCTTACAAAGAATAAATCCAAGACAGCACTGTTGCGCGTAGATTCACAGACAATTTGGTCAATGTTCAGAGCTAACATTACGTCTAGGGTTCGGTCCCGGCCGCGGCGGTCGCATTTCGATGGGGGCGAACTGGTAGAGGCCCGTGTACTGTGCGATGTCAGTGCACGTTAAAGAACACCAGATGGTCGAAATTTCCGGAGTCCTCCACTACGGCGTCTCTCATAATCATATCGTGGTTTTGGGACGTTAAACCCCAGATATTATTATTATTAACATTACGTCTAAAACAACATCACTCGATTTAGATTGCCCGTAAGCTAAGTTCTTCAATTTGATAGCTGGAAGGTTGAAGTCACCTGTGATAACGATGTGACGTGTGCGGTTTAAAAGAAGATGGTCGTAAAGCCTTTCAAGAAAAGAATCTGACACTTCCGGGGCTTTATAAACAACACAAAGCATAAAAGTTAAACCATTTACTGTGACGTTCAGGAACAAGCTTTCGTGGTCGGCAATCTGATTGATCAAACATACATCAATACCAAGTTTAGAAATAACTGCAACTCCTCCGCCACGTGTGCCTCGATCACGCTTGTGCATCTGATAGCCGGGGGGGAATAATGTCGTCATCTCGTACACCATCGTGCAACCAAGTCTCTGTGATAACAACCACATAAGAGTCGTACGTCAAAAGCAATAGTTCTAATTTGTCCGCTTTGTTCACAATGCTTCTTGCGTTGAAAGAGAGCACACGCAGGTTCTAACATGCAGACGGTGAAAGCTACGCTGTTTGTGTAGGATCTTTGCCAGATCGAACAACGACACGCGTGTTAGAATCCCATGCGTAGAACTGGGAATCAACACGCAATTTATTATTCACCTTCTTGCCTTGCTCTTTTTCGGCTTTGGCGCTTTGCCATAACAGTTTTCGTTTTCTTAGCGCTTCAGCAGAGAAGTCATTTTGCACGAAAATTTGTGTTCCCCTTAGCTTTTTGCAGTTCCGTAGCACTTCTTGTTTTTCCGTATAATTTTGAAAGAACAGGATTTCAGGTCGCTTTCCAGGACGTTTTCCCAAACGATGTATAATAGCAACAGAGAAGCACTTTATGCCGAGCCTACCCTTGAACACCTCTTTTACTACTCTCTGCCGTAGAACGTCCTCCGTTGAATTCGCTCGCTCATCTATGCCAAACACAACAAGATGCGACATTCGACTCCGGTCTTCTAGCTCTGTAAGTTTTTCCTGCTGCGACATGAGTGTTTGCGGAATTTTTTTCAGCAGAATTGTTAAGAGTTTCAAAGTTATCTACTTTCCGGGCTATTTCTCTTACATTTCTTTCTAATTTGGTCATTCGGGTCGACAACGAGGTAACACTTTTCTCGGCGACTTCCAACCGCATTGTAAGCTCTGCTAAATCATCCCTAATAGCCTGCTGGCCCTGTATCAGCATCTGGAGCATTTCAGTATTGCTAGGACCTGGATTCAATTCCGCGTCACCACAAAGTAACAATTTGCACACATGGTAGCACTCGTACGCTAAAGCAATCAAAGTCCGTGGGTAAGGCACAACAAGAACCCCTCTTTCATAACTACGGTATGAGCCTACACAAATAACCTGGAACAAGAATGCGGGACGCATGGTTAATGGTCCGCTTCTTGCGTTTTCGCCGTGCCCACTGTAGAATCCAACTTGAAGGTGTTCTTTTGCATGCGTGGAGCTGGCCGCTGTCACGCATGCGCTGCCGATATCCTGTCGTAGACACGAGGTCCAGTTGATTGCAAATTCGGTGAAGTTATCGCTTGTTCCAAAAGCATGCGAAGCGCAGGTATGATTCGGCCGTTTCCAAGAAGCAGTGACAATCGGCAGCAAAGCCATCTGAAACAAGAATGCGGGACGCATGGTTAATGGTCCGCTTCTCGCGTTTTCGCCGTGCCCACTGTAGAATCCAACTTGCAGCTGTTCTTATATATATATATATATATATATATATATATATATATATATATATATATATATATATATATATATATATATATATATATATATATATATAGTCAAGAAATGAAGCAGCACACTTACGAAAATTGAATATTTTTTACTGGTTAACGTTTCGGCCGGCGGACCGGCCTTCGTCGGAGTGATGCACACATTCGACAGTAACACGATATAAGACGACCAATGACTTAGCGTAGCACTGTTACTGGCTGACAAGCGATTGTCAAAAGCCCGTGGGGAAACAGTACGCGTCATAGGTCAAGAAAACGGGAATATACGCATGCGCATTTGCGGGCGAATACGGTGTGCAAAAATGTAGCCACAGTACACATGTGTCACCGGAACAAACAACAGTAATGCGTGATAGGCTCAACTGAGAACGGATTATCGATCAACATAAGCGCGTGCGCAACATCTCGTCATGATCCGAAAAAAAAATCTAATGAAATAGGGAACTAATCTATCTGCGTAAAAGTGTAATAATAACGGGGAAAGTCAAGAGTAACTAAATGGGTAGAAAGGAAATTTTGCCAGCACTTTCATTTGATACCACAAGTAACGACCTTAAATTTATAGATTAAATACTATTCTCGAAGCTCTCTTTCGTGGTGGGAACCTAAACCACATTGAAGGATTATAGCTGTGATATTATCAAATGAGTGGCCCGGAATGCGCACGTGTTTTGATAGCGGAAGGTTCGGAATAGTGGCAGCATGACACTTATGGTTGTTAAATCGGTATCTGAAGGGCGTTTCGGTTTGTCCAATGTACTGTAAATTGCAGACGGAACGATTTTTCTTCCCTTTCTTCTTTGCGGGCGTTTGTTTCTTGTGTGAGGTGTTGTCGTTGTATGTACTGAGTGGTCCAGTGCTAAATGAAACGCCGAAGTGGACGGCGGCTGCTCGGCGCCATCACGGGGTTTGACGAACTTCGCGCTGACGCAGTACGCGCTGGGAGTACAGGTTCGTCCTCTTTCGCCGCCTTCGAATCTTCTGGAAATGTCTTTAGCACACTGCCCCTTCTTTCTGGAGTTATGGGTCATGTGTGCAGCAAGCGCCGTATATTTATGCTGAGAAGGCATTATAAAGAGTGGGTACGTTATTGCTCGACGGAAATGTTTTCATCACTTGTTTTTTCACATTCCTTTCAGGCGTTACCAAAGTGCAGAAGCGGCAGTCGGAAGACCCCTAAAATGTCACAAGCTGGTTAGCGACACTTACTTATTTTGTGCAAATAAATTAATCCGTGTTTTGTTCAATGGTCCATCACTACTTACTATTTGGCATGCACCAGCAGGAGTGGTGCAAGCATGCCGACAGCATTAGTGTAAGTTGAAACAGCACTGTAAAACGTAAAAACACACTTGTGATATGGACCCTTATAAATTTCTGATTTGTACATTGAATATGAATAAACACCTTATCTTGAAAAAATGAGTGGCATAAACTTTCCTACGAAACATCAGCTTTTTGACAGTACTGATATTTCACACCTGCCCAGAATTCAACAAAATGTTGTGTCAGTTTTCCCAAATTAATTTATCACCGCAGAGTAAACTACACTACACTACACAATACACTAAGTGTACTTCATGCTCTTTAAAACAAGACCCTTTCGTTTAAGATAACAAAGTAAGAAAAAAGCCCAGCCAAGCACAGATAAACTCATTAAACGAAGCCAACTGTTTTCCATTCTGGAGAATGACGAATAAAATGTAAAGAGAAGTAAAGAAAAAAAATGCCCCCCACCTCCCCGAAGGGAATCGTGAGGAAATGCGAATGCAATTCGCGCGCGCTTCACTCCGTTTATATATGGTGGTTGTGGTTCGAAGAAGGAAAAGGCACCTAATTTCTGCAGCCTGGTCGGGAGCACGGCGCAGCGGCTTTTTTTTTTTGCTTTATTTCTGTTTTTTTTTCTTCTTTTTTTTATATTTTTTTAATTTTTTTCTTAAGTTTCTTTTGTTATTTTTTTTCTTTTTTTTTCTTTTTTTTATTTAAATTTCATATATAGCTCCGCCGAGCTCCCGCGATGCGAGCGCCCTCACGCACCAGAGTGCGCTCCTCCTCTCCACTCACTATAACACCTGCCGAGGCCACCGCGGACAACGCCAACGCCGGATGCCTGACATAGCCCGACTAAGAAACGCATTCGCATTTAAAACTGGGGATGAGTAAAGCACGCAGCGATCCCTATGGAAACGTTCCGTATGTTTCCGTATGTTTTCTTACGGGAAAACATACGGATTCCGTATATTTGCCATATGGAATATACGGATTTCTTACGGATTTATACGGAAGCTTACGGAAATTGTAAGGAAAATATGGAGACTGACATATGGCACATAAGGAATTCCGTACGGGTATACGGATTTAGTCGTAAGGAACTTACGGAGTCCGTATCTAATATATGGAAGAGTCCATAAAGCGATACGGAATATACGGAAAGTATGATACGGAACAAACGGAAACCGCACAGGCCCGTAGCCAGGAATTTTTTCGGGGGGGGCAAGGCGGGGGGGGTGGGGGGGCACTTGATGAAGGCCTTGAAAGACACTTATTTTTATTATTTGTCCTCGGTAAAACACCCCACTCCATCCGAATTTCGGAGGGGGGGGCTAGGGCACCCCCCCTTGAAATGGGCACCCCCCCCCCCCAAAATGGGGGGGGACCTAGGGCACCCCCCACCCTGAAAAGCCAGGGGGGGCCTGGGGTACCCCCCCCTGGCTACGGGCCTACCGTACGGGCACAAGGTTAGAACCAGGCCCGTAGCCAGAAATTTTTCGGGGGGGGGGGGGGCCACCTGTTCAAAACCTTGAAAACCACCTATTATCATTATTTATTCTCCGTAAAACACCCCCCCTCCATCCGAATTTCGGGGGAGGGGGGGGCCCGGGCCCCTAGCCCCCCCCCCCCCCCCCCCCGGCTACGGGCCTGATTAGAACAAATGCAATCCACATCTGCTCTTTGGAAATTCCCATGTATCAGCAAAAAGTACATGGATATAGCATTGTGTTCTACACAAGGAAGACACATGAGCGCACAGCAGGGGCGAAGGCAGAAATTTTTTGTCGGGGGGGGGGGCGCACCTCTTTGATCAGAAGGAGGGGACGGGCAGGCAAATGGTCATTTGGCGCCCTGTTTGCCATGGTGAAAAAAAAAATCGGGGGGGGGGGGGGAGGCACAGGCCTAGTGTGCCACCCCTGGCTACGCCACTGGCACACAGGTAGAACGAGCAGAACCTAGGCGTGCACACGAAGAGAGGGGGGGGGGGGTGACCGCCCCCTGTAGACACCAAAGAGGGGATTGTGCAAAATCTGCCTCATACTTTGACTTAGTAGGCGAGGGGCGGTGCGATGAACCTTCGCTCCCCCCACCACCGTCGGCAAAAAAATTCGATCTCACTCAGACTCACTCAAGAAATAAGTTTTGCTCTGAGGACTCACTCAGACTCATACTCGCCAAAATTTTCCTCAACTGGAATCACTCGGACTCAGACTCACTGTAATTTTACTCGACCGGACTCACTCGGACTCAAACTCACGGAGATATTACTCAGCCGGACTCACTCATACTCATGGCTTCACCGAAATCTGAGTGAGTCGACTCATGAGTCCATTAGCGTAAAATTAGCCTTTTCAATTTTGGTGTCAATGCTCTTTTAATGCCAATATCTCACGTAATTGGTGCTCTACAATACGCCTTTATATCTTGTACCTTCAAATACGAGTTATCAGTGGTTTCAATCCAGTAAGGCCAATTCTATGAAATACTCGCATCGCACGAAATCTCTATCAAGAAGTTCCCCTGAAAGAGTTTGCAGGTGAAGGTCATGGCGCCCCCCCTCTCCTAACTCACACCTCGGTTAAAAAAATATGAGGTAGCCCATCATTGAAATATCTGTGAAAAGATTTGAGTACGAAATTAAGCGGATATAACGCTGATAGTAAAGCTAAAGCTGAGTAGATAGGACCATAGGTCAGAAATTAATGGTGGAGCTCACTCAGACTCACTCATGAAATATATTCCGCGCTTAGGGCTCACTCGAACTCAGATTGAACAATATTTACCTCAACCGAACTCACTCGGACACAGACTCACGAAAATTTTCCTCGAGCAGACTCACTCAGACTCAAACTCACCAAAATATTACTCACCCGGACTCACTCAGACTCAGGCTCACGGCCCACTCTGGGTCTCTGAGTGAGTGTGAGTGAGTCGTCTCATGAGTGAGTTTGCCGACATATCCCCCCCCCCCCCCCCCATAGCGAACCACGCTCGTCTGTGAGTGGAACCAATATGTGGGATGCACATGTGCGAAACGCATGCGTATCACACATGTGTACAGCAGTGGTAAAATCTTCTTGAGCGCACAAGCTTATATATGACATATGCAGAATATTTATTCATTTATTTATTTCTCACTACTGCAGTGTTCAAAGATCATGATTATTAGGGTGATGTATAGGTTACAAGATAAAAAGACATTCACCCATTCTCAGACTCATGCCTACTCACACCGATGACTATTCACTCATGTTCATACTCACATCTACTCACATTCCTCGTCACTCACTCGTATACACACTATCACACTGGTGAACTCACTCACTTTCATACTCAGACTCACACTCATCGATAGTCACTCACGTTCCTACTGTCCACGTTCATAATATATTTGTCCACGTTTATAGATTGGCTACAGAGAAGCTTTACAAGGTGGGCTGTGGTAACATATTCTAAAGTGAATGAAATTATTTAGGTCCAGTTAAGCACAGCATGAACTTACTGGTTTAACCCTCGTAGTCGGTCATTCACACTGACAACAAACATTCTCTTTGACATGAAATGACTTCATGAAAACTGTCTTTCTTTTGTCATAATTGGGTGTTTTTGAACTTCTTGTATGCTCAGTATTAAACCAACAACGACTTTTATCAAGAAAGACCCGGTGGCCTGCAGGCTTTGTTAATTGGAAAGATTCACATTGAACGAGCACTTTCCCTTAAGCAATACGAGGCAGTACTTTCTCTATTAATATACGTCGTGAGAGCATACTCAGTTGCCTTAATATGTCACTTGCACAGATTAAACATCTGCCTGAAGGACCACATTAAATATATCTCAGAGATCACAATTTGGGTTTAACAGGTGTAAGTGGTTCTTAAACTAGTGGTACTACCTGCGTGGCCTGTATATATTGCAATTTGAACTTTTCTGAGGCACTGGTCTTGATAGCATACATTTTTTTACATAATGTGCTGTGCGGATGCACCATGTCGTACGTACGAAAACTTTAAGAAACAGATGCATGCAGTTTTTGTTAAAGAGCTTCACTCTCTCCCATTTGGTTGCACATAAGGGTTTAAGAACACACATGTGTCTACATAATTCAGCCACAAAGGAAGTACTGATGTATACAAATCAGTAAAGAGAAAGCTCACTGCTCTGATTAAGAGTGACAATGTTGCACTTCTGATCCTACTACTGTAACACCTTCATCATCAGGTTAAACAGCTAAATAAGTGCTTAATTTTTTATACGTTGTCGTACGTGCTAATAAGTGTGGATGCTGTTCAAATCTCCAGTGATCAATATTACATACGCATTGTCGTACAGAAGCTCACTGTTGAAGATCCCAAACCACATGTCGAGCTGCTTGGTTATTTGTTTTCATGCAAGTTATGTAGCAGCCAATTTTAAGATAGACGTATGAAGCAATTTTGCCTCTTTGCTCAACTTCCCTATTGACCATGAATCTCGATGCACATGATTAATACCCACTTAAACTTCAAGGGTACACAAAATGAAACAAAAACAAAGAGGTAAAAGAGAAAAGTAAGGCAGGCAGGTTATAGTCAAGTTGAACTGATTTGCTGCCCTACAGTGGGAGTGAAGGTGGTCAAAAAAAGAAGTACACATGAAAGCACAACTGATATTCATGCACACATAACAGTGTTCATCATTGATGGAACCCATAAGTAATCACTCGCATTCGTACTCATACCTACTCACACTCATCGATACTCACTCACATTCATACTCGTGCCAACTCACCCTTATGTGTACTCACTCACGTTCATACTCACGTTTACTCACGCCCTTCGTCACTAAAACCTTTCAAATGAGTGTGCGTACTCATGAGTGAGTAGTATGCCAAGCTGCAACTGTCGCATCTTCTGTAGGTAAGAGACTGATATACACAGAGATGGTTTCAAATGAGTCAGTTCAACGAAAATTATTTTTGTATTGAAAAAATATTTGTCTGTGTTCATGGCCTGGCTACCCAGAAGCTTTACAATGTGGGCCGTTGTAACATCCTAAAGTAAGTGAATGAAATTATTTAGCTGCTGTTAAGCACAGCATGAAAGCACAGCACATCATTAGTGTAACCCATGTAGCAGCACATTGGCGTTGGCAACAAAGACACATTCTCTGTGCCATAAACTGAACATCATGAAAACTGTTTTCCTTTTGTCATTATTGAACTTCTGGTATTCTCAGTATCAAACCAAGAAAGACTTCAACCAAAAAAGCCCAGTTGCCTGTGGGCTTTGCTAATTGGAAATATTCACATTGAACAAGCACTTTCCCTTAAGTAGTATTAGGAAGTACTTCTTCAATTATATGTGTGTCATGAGAGCATACTCAGAGTCACCTTATGTCACTGGCATGTACTAAACTTCTGCCTGAAGGACCATATCAAATGTTGCTCAGAAATCAAAATTTGAAGTAGCAAGTGTACGTGGTTTGTAAACTGGTAGTGCTACCTGTCTGTCCTGTAAATGATGCCATTTTAACTTTTCTGAGACTGGTTTTGGTGAAAAACAGTTTCTTCCATGATGTACCATGCATGTACACAGTGTCATGCGTATGAAAACTTTAAGAGACAAACGTATGGGCTTTTGGTTAAAGAGCTTCATTCTCTCCCATCTAGTTGTACGAAAATTGTCCAAGTGCATACATATGTGTTTACATACCTAGTTCAGCCGTAGAGGCAGGCCCGTAGCCAGGAATTTTTTTTTTTTTTGGGGGGGGGGGGGGGGCACTTGTTGAAGGCCTTGAAAAACACCTATTGTTTTATTTTTCCTCGGTAAAACACCCCCCCTTCATTCAAATTTCAGAAGAGGGGGGGGGGGCTAGGGCCTTCCCCTCGCTACGGGCCTGCGTAGAGGTAGTATTGGTGTACTTACCAGTGGCGTAAATCATAGGGGGGGGTCAGGGGGGTCCTGACCCCCCCTGTGTTCAGTCTGGGGGGGGGACACCCCATGCAAGTGTCCCCCCTCGAGATTTATCTTGCAAATGTCATATTTGAATTTCTTCACAGTCATGGACAACGCACTCCGTAAAACCAACTCTGAAATCTGAATCAGTTTCATTGAACAGAAGCTAAGTACTTCTAGCCGGTACACACGATGGGGAATACCTTGATGAGCAAGCACAGAAAGTGGTACAATTTTTATTGCGTAATATCACTCGAATGACGCAGCTGCAAAAATGATAGCGCGTGCCTACGAGTTGCTATTAGAAACTATCGCCATGCGATGTCACTTACTATTGGATACTCCGGGCTATTTTTGGTGACTAGGCGCCGATGCTGATGCTTGTTTTAAAATAATAATAACAATAATAATAATAATATTATTATTATTATTATTATTATTATTATTATTATTATTATTATTATTATTATTATTATTATATAAATGTGAATGCATAATCTTAATTTTATGACTAAAAATAAAGTATATATATAAAACAAAATGGCCGCCATTGCAAGATGTGTGTCCCCCCTTGTTGTCTTTATGGATTTACGCCACTGGTACTTACATCTGTTCAAGTGAAAGCTATCACCAATAGTGACCATGTTGCACTTCTGATCCTACTGCTGTAATATCTCTATCATCATGATTATATGGCTGGATGTGTGCCTCACTCATTCATGTAGTTGTATGTGCAAGTAGTAAGTGTGGTTGCTGTTCGAATCACAGGTGATCAATAACACATATGCGTCGTCATACAGAAGCTGCCCGTTGAAGGTTCTAAACCACGTGTCGGGCTGCTCGGTTATTAATTTTCATGCAAGTTATCAAGTAGCCAATTTTTAGATACAGATATATGAAGCAAATTGGCCTTCCTGCTGTATTTTCCGATAGGCAATGAGTCTTTATGCACATGATTAATGCTTCTTAAAACTACACAGGTACATGAAATGAAACAAAAAAAAAAGAAGAGAGGAAAAAGGTGAAAGAAAGGCACAGAGGTCAACCAGATTGAACTGATTTGCTGCCCTACAGCGAAGGGGTGGGGGGAGTGGTCAGAAAAAGAATTGAACGTGAGAGCGCAACTGATGTGTGCGGACACATAACAGTGTTCATCATCGATTCACGGATGGTCACGTACAGAGCTGTGTTTATTTATTTATTTATTCAGAGTACCTGCAGCGTCCGAAGGCATTATTGCAGGGGGGCAATACAGAGGGTAACATATGCTTACATAAAAAGGATAACTATGAAAACAAGATTAACAGAAAAACAGAGAAGATGTAGCTATGAGTGTAACAGTATGTCTCTGAACGATGTTTCAGTGCAACAGTCAACAATCTCCTGTGGAAGCTGATTCCACTGGGAGATTGTGCGTGGAAAAAAGCGAGTGTTGGTAGACGTTTGTTCTGGAAAAATATTCTCTTCTTTTTAGTGAGGAGTCAGTTCGGTGCGATAAGAAATGGGGAGGTAAAATGTAAGATTCTTTATCTATTTTAACCATGCCGTGAAAAATTTTGAAAAACATTTCTAATATAATGTTTTTTCTACGTGTACTTAGTAATTCCCACCCCAACCAATCCTTTAGTGCGGTGAAGTCATTGTTGCCACTGACAAAACGGGCTGCGCGGTTTTGTACCAGCTCGAGCATATTACATAGGGTTTTACTTTGTGGGTCCCAGGCCGCGCAGGCATACTCTAATATAGGCAATGAGAATTGTTTGAGAATTTCAAAAGCGTTGTTTCAGCCCACAGTGCAGATTACGCTTGAATTGCCGTGCTATACGATAAAACTTAGGGGCCTGTTTTAATGATCGAGAAGTTTGGAGGTGCTACAAATGCTTTAGAATTTATATTATGGCTGCATGGACACACATGTGCAACATAAAGTGCAATAAAGTGAGGACGCTTTAGCTTCTCCTTCAAGAGAAGGGCGCGACAGTGTAATCGGGCCCCATGAACATTGCCTTCTCAACTGCTTGCCTGGCTTCGGTACTCGGTGGATGCCTCAACCGTGCTGCAAGCAAAGCAATGTGTGTGCGTGTAGCGTTGGCCATTTCAAACTATCCTAGAATGCCTACTGCAAGTACAGTTACGCAGTGCGCCATAACTCTTCCTTTTGTGAATGGTAATTTTTCAAACAATCAACATTGCACACTTTCTGTCTCTTGACTTTGTGCCCCCCAATTTTTGGTTTGGCTCGATCACTTGTGCAGCCCTTATTTTGCAATATCGTCAGCTGGATAATGCCACAAAAATAACCGGTGTGCAAGCAAACACAGTGCCACATACATATTCAAACCTAATATTGCATTTTTTTTTAGTTTTAGCGCTCAACACATAAAATGAAATAGCAGTACATCAATATAAGCAAAAAAAAAAGAAACAAAAAAAAATTAAAAAAAATTAGTTGTGACAAGACAGGATTTGAACTTTCCACAACACAGCCGTGTTCTCGCGCTCTAACCTGCTACGCCAGCCTGCTAGGCCATGCGCGCACCTGACGCAACGTTGCTTAATTTAATAGATAAAAGTGCTTACGCGCTATCGGCGAGTGAGTGCATAAGGGTGTGCGATAATTGCGATCGTACTTAGTATTGCGGGCATATATTTTGTGAACGTATCTACGCCGCACGCTTTTCGCGTATCTTTTCACTATAGATTGCCGGTCGCTCGCGGATGTAAACACGGATTTTTATGCTTACAAACAAGCTTGAACAGTTGAAGCCTGTTCCCCGGCCACCGCACGGAATCGGAGTGATACGCCGTTAACCCCTGCGTGTAGCTGTGTTCCACTAAGTAGCTGTCTCGCTCGATCACAAATTGAGCGCGGGACGCGACGCTAATGCGCACGGCAGTGCCGCGCGTAGCGGTGGCATCAGCTGATCACGCCGGCCGGCTTGCTTCGCTTCCGTGCAACGAAATATCATGCCTTGAAAGATCACATACTGCACTACGCAAAAATGTTACTGCTTTGTAGTCATCCTCTGATTCATTGAGAACGTAGATACAACTACTGTAGAGTTTTGCATCGGCGGCAAGCATCGAACGTAAAACCGCACTAACTACGTCCGTCGTAGAAGCAGTAGAAGACTGTCGTCTCCTAGACAAAAAAAAAAAAAGGAAAAGAAAATTTGCTGAAAAAGTATTTAGTTTGCATTGTATAAATTGTTCTTCCAGATAATTCACTATTTTTATTTTTAAATTATTTTGCCAAATAGCATGCATTCTTTCTCAATTATTTATTACGGTTACAGTTTGTTTTTCTTTTCGTTTTTCCGCATACAAAAATTCAAGCCAAATCCATCCACAGCCGAATCCAGATGTTGTTTGCCTTTGTTTCCGTGCGTCTCTCGTGTGTCTCGGTACGTCCACAAGAAGATTGAAGGTAAAAGTATTAAATTTACGCAATGAAGCGCCGTTCCTCGTTCGTGCGATGTGCAAAGATTGCGTGCTATTCCCGCGGTTCTTGGAGTGCCGATCAAGTGCGAGTCATTCAAGGAATCAGCGGAATGTGCGGGCGCTCGAAGGACTCCGAGGTGGCGGTTGGCGCCCGTGGCATGCTCGTGGTCACTTACTACATGGCACTTTGAAAGAAACTGAAGGTGAGTGGGACACGTTATCATGTAAAGTATGCCACTCCGCGCAAGTCTGTATTACCGCACTCGGACGAGGCGTCGTGAATAGGCAGCCTTACGCGCCTTTGCGAGTGACGGACATTGTGCTGTTACCGATTCGCTTTGTCTACGCTGATACGAGCGGAGCCATGGCGCATTGGCACGGCCTTACTGGAGCGAGCTCGCAACAACTGCGGGAACATGCATGTGTGTGATGATCGATTTTTTCTTATGTGCATTGTAGTAAGCAGAACGCAAACGGCGCTTGCTTCGTTGTTAATAAAACAGTCTGCAGTGCCATTTTTGCAGGGCAGCATTTTGCTCATGTTCGTGGGCGATATAATATGTAACTTGGCTCGATTCACCTAGCCAACCGCCTAAGTGGGTATTATAAGCATACATTCACGGTGGAGTGTTATTATGCCCTTGAACAGTGGCTTGAGCTAGTTAAACATTATAATTTGTTTGCCTTGTGTAGGGAGCTGTGTTCATGCATTCTGTGTATGTGCCTGCACGTCGCCTTTGCTTGTCAGTAATTTGTACCAGCCAGCATTCACGTTGGACGTCTGGCTGTTATGAAAACTTGCACGCACAATCTGAGATTTTATCTGCCAGAGCTACTTTTTATGCATTAATGTACTGCCAGCATTTAGTAGAATATGTTACGCTGCTGTGTGGCAGTGGTGTGATTATCACGTTGCTGTGTGGTTGCTGATGCAAGCATTGATAGTTACGATGCATTAAAATTTCTCATCTGACTAGCTCATCAGGTGTGTGAGTGTTTCAGCACAAACAAGACGAGAAGAGAAGGAAGATGTGTAATGACAGGACCAGTGCGCAGCTACGCATCACCCTTCTGTGCGACTCTTGTTTGCACTAGAACACCTTTGTTTGTTTATTGTGACAGCCTTTTCCGTAGTGCTTTTCTTGCCCAATTTATGCTACAGCACAGTTGTCAGCAATTCGAGAGGGAACCCTGAAATTAGCTTTTAAAGGTCCTAGAGACTAAATGCATAGTAATGCGCAGCACAAAGTGAGAATGAGAGACATCAGTAAGAGCTATGCGGGACGAGTGCAGACTGTCAACTGAATAATTTATTGTGCAAAACTTTGCCTAAATAACGTTAGCCGCACACCTCATGCAAATGAGGGTCCAGTTAAAAAAAAAACAAGCTTTGTTGATTTCGTAACTTGTATTTTTCTAACTGAACCCTCACTTGCACGAGTTGTGTGGCTAATGTTATTTAGGCAAGGTTTTGCACAATAAATTGTTCAGTTGACAGTCCGTGCTCGTCCCACATTGTTCTTAGTGATGTCTTTTGTTCTTACTTTGCAGTGCTCATTACTGTACATCCATAGAAACTAGCCCAGCTTGCCACTGTTTTGGACAAAATGCAGTTCGCAAGTGCAGTAGTGTTCATAACACTAAATGCTCAAGCGAAAGGGTATGTTTTGCTATTCAGTAAGTCACATTCATATCGGTACATTACAAGTAATCATTGTTTAAACATTAATTCGTGTTCTTTCCCATATTGCTCACAACTGTAAATATCAAAATAGATGGTGCGTATAAAAAACATGGGCTTTAGCAAAGCAAACTCCGTGCTGTTACATTGAACAGCTGACAAAAGGCCATTGCATGCTTACTTGCCACTCATTTGGATGTGTTTGAAATACATTTCCATTCCTCACCGCACTGCGAATAACACTTCACATTGGGGTGACATTAACCATGGATTGAGTGATTTTTAAGAAAAATGTCAAGGTGCTAATAGGGAGCTTGCATGAACGACGGTGGTGGCCATTTTCTGTTAAACCAGTCGAGCCGGCGATGGGGAAAGTGCACGGTGCAGCATCTCTCGCTTGAATGGTGTTGGCGCGATGGCACACTGTGGTAGAGTTACTGTACGATCCCCTTGTCCCGTAGGGAGCATATACCGTAACTCTGCTGCTGTGCGGTCGTGGGCTGTCGCAGTTCCACCGAAAGTAAGGCAAAAAAGTTGCAATTGGAGAAAGGTCGTTGCTGCATCTACAAGATGCCGAAGGTGTGCCTCAATGAGCGCGACAAGACGAAGGAGATATTGGAGCAGTGCTGGGGGTGGGTATGGCTTGCGCATAGACAACCGCAACAGGCATCACGTCTGTCCTTGCCACGTCGGTTCTGGTAGGCAAACCGTGCTTTGCTTTCAGAGTTTCTTTGTTTTGGTAGTTCTGTTTACTACACTCACACACGAAACGTATCGGCTTCTTCAGTGACTTCGGAAAGATTTTCTGAGAGCGCGTTTGGTAGCTTCATGGAAACACACGTACAGTACATACTGGTGTCACCTCCGGGATGATATAAAGGTTGCAATCTGGAACAGCTGTACTGAGTGAGGAGTACAAGGTCAGCAAAAATGTACAGTCAACTCCACAAAAGATATAAAAAGTGTCATATACTTGATGTCTTCGATTTTCCTGATAATTGTGTATATCGTGCCCGTATGGCCAAATAACGTGAAATCACAATTTGTTTTCAAATAAAGAAATTTTGGACGAACAATAAATCTACAAACATCACCAGGTGACGACTGTGTGTGTTTTTAAAGTGTCTGCGTTCGTAAATTCGTGATCATGGTAACAGTCACACATGCTAAATATTAAAATATCTTTCTTCGACCCGTGTAAAATTCTCGAATTCTGAGCAATTTACCTATTTTTAAAAATTCTCGACAAACACTGGTTTTTGGAAACTCAGTCGATTTCGGCATGCCATTGCTGCTTCTGCGAACGTCTTAGCTTCGGCATACCATTGCTGGTTCTGTGAACGTCTTAGCAGCTTGTTCATATTTACAGCACGAATAGGCCTTTATGTGAATAATAAGGTTCAGCATTTGTATTAGTCTAATAATTTTCAGTTTCATCGCTCAAAACAATAAAAAAAATCTATCAATGCCGCTGTATGTTTAAAAAAAACATCTCATCCTTGGTAAAAATTATTCGGATTATTCTGATTAGACTGCAGAATGATATTCTCGAAAAATATGTTGCATGATATTTATCAGAACAAAATTACAAATTTTCAAACATTGTGCTTTCAGAGCGTTGTCGCTACTGCGTAAAGGACATATCTTGTAACAAGAAAATACAATAACATGCTTTTTTCTTCTTCTGTGATGTTTGCGAAATAACAATGGTAAGGCATGTTCTACGAGTGGAAGATGTTCTGTAAATAAGTAACCATTTGAATTAAATGTATTTCACTAGTTCCCAACATCGCTTCTGTTTTCGATGTCCCTCAGTTCATAGGCAGCCCCTCCAGTCGTACCCTCCTTTTCTTTCATCTGCTTGGTTGGGACGGAATATATATGTGGTATGCCGATGAATGTATTCTCTCAATGGAGCTCTTATTATGTCGTGCTATGCCAGAATTGATAGGTTGGTATAAAAGACAAGGCCTTTTCAGGAAAGAACTGAGTTTGAAAATGCGCTGTTTTTCGAAACTTTTTGAAATAGTTAAGCTGCTCAAAATTCGAGAATATCTTACAAGTTATTTCTCCTTTTACTTCTATTTGTACAAAGAAGAAAGATATTTGTAATATTTAGCTTGCATGGCTGTTAGCGTGGTCGCGAATTTACAAAAACACACACTGTAGTCACCTGGCGATGCTTGTGAATTTTTCATTAAAATAATTTTTTATTTGAAAACGAATTGTGATTTCGTGCTATTCGATCATTCGGCATGCTATACAAAATTATCAGCAAAATCTGAGGTATATGAAGTCTTTATCTTTCGTGTAATGACTGTATGCAGCAAAGCTCTTCTGGAAGGAATGTTAGCGATAAAAAAAAAGACATCTGTGCTGACCAGTTTGCGCTTCATGCAGCCAACTGCATCATGTACGTGGACTTGTGGCCACACATAGACGCCTCGGTCATTAGCGAATTGTTGGCTTTTGGACGAGTTTTGCCATCCACGCCAGCACTGCTCTGATAGCTCCTTCATCTTGTTGCGCCCGTTGAGGCGCACCTTTGACATCTTGAAGATGCTGCAACCATTTTTCTTCGACTGTAACTTCTTTGCCTTACTTTGCGTGCAACTACTACAGACCACAACTGCACATAGCACCATCGTGTCAGCACCATTCAAGCAAAAGCTCCTGCTGCACGTGCTTCCCCAATCGCCGGCTCACCTGGCCATGACAGCTACATGGCCGTCTATCCTGTCGCTGTCGTTCGTGCAAGCTTCCTATAGAATGGTTCTGTGTTTTGTATGCATATCTGTAACTCAAAAACACCGGGTAAACTATATTCGTCTCACAAATTGGTTGCAGCACTGTGGAGGCTTCAGGGCTGTTCAGCCAATATGAATGGCGGAAATCCTTAGCGTGGATATTCATCCACGCCGCATCAGCTGCTTGGTGTTTTCATGGCATCTCTACAGATGTTTTGGGTGAGTAAAGCAAGCGGGTTGCAGTGCAGGGAAAAGAAAAGATGGCAGCACCTCTTGAAGCGCGTGCCTTCCACCTCGAATATAGCAAGTTCTCATTGTTCACTGTGTGGCCTGTAATTTTTAAAGTGGCACTTCTGTTTGCTTTATGTTTGCATCCTGATGCTTTGACAGCAATGTATTTTAGCAAGTGTTGCTAAACAAATAACCGATTTCAATAATGACAAAACACCCTTGATGCTTTGTCCTCAGCATAAGCTGGCACATAGCCATAGCTGACTTCACCGTTTACTTGTGGCTGTGATGGTAGTGGGCAAGTAGCAAGCAGAATTTCAGATCGAAGCAGGTGGTCACGTCTGCATGGGCTGTGCCATGTTACCTGTGGCCACATATATAATAAAGACATGACATACATTCGAAATGGGATTACCATATCACATATCACTGTGCCATATCATGTGCCAAACAAATGCAAATGTCTCAAGCTTGCTACTGTAAAGGGATCCTAAACCACCATGAGGTCGAAATTTAGTGACGGTGTTGCAGCTGTGGACGAGTCTACAACTAACACATAGCCGTGAGACTTTTTCTATGCGCTGTCGTAATAGTAGTGTTACACACGTTTGGTGATACAAAACAGGCCCTCCCTGGTTTCGCTCTTTTGTTCGCTATGCTCGATTCGTTGGCTTGTCTCTTCTGGCCGAGTGCTCCTCCTCACCGTGCGAGGAAGAGCGGCCAGCACACAAACAGGTATTGTGAATGACAAGCAGATGTAAACGTTGACTTAAGGTGAGCACTGAGGGGCTGAACACTGCTGAAAGGCTCGGAGAGTAGAAAAGATTGTTTCTAGGAACTTGTGGGGCACCCATGGCTCATAGTGCTGCCGCACTTGGCATTGTTGACCATGACACTATTCTGAACTCGATGCACGGATTCACTTGCAATGTTGAAAAATTATTGGAGGTGGTTTAGGGGCCCTTTATTGCAATTACTGTAAGAATTAGGTTTTGCTGTGCAAGCAGAATCTGTTCACAATAAATCAGTGATAACGACATGTGAAATTTAGAAAAGTTTCACAGAAAACTCAGAAGGCTGAGCGATTGTCCCTTGCATGAGAGGAGATACCCTGCTTATGAGACATCATCTAGTGGTCACGACATTATAAGCAGTGTAAGATAGTCCGGTAGAGTGCTTTCTTCCATGTTATATTCACTGGGGTTTTTAAACAAACTGTTGTCACTTTTCCTGTATTGCTGAAAATAGGTGTAACGTAGGAATCACTTTATACCTCTTGCTTTTAGGCGAAAAGTGTGCCTGCCTAGTCGATGTAAGTTGATTTGGATAAATTTATAAATGCTCTCAAAACTTTGTTGACTATTCAGCTGGTGTATGTTTAAAATATATCATGGTAGACGTGAACACACTCGGTGACATGCTTGATTATTGCATAATGGGACAAAAATAATAGTACTTAATATTATAGGCTGCATAAACTTACATGTCTCATGTGTCTGATTTCAAAAGCATGGTAAAAGTGTGTGTACAAGTTTTTGGTTTCACTCCAAGCAAACATTCTTGCTGTACTTACTATGTGGGAACAAACAGCTTTTGCTCTTTTGAAGTCGTTTCATTACTCGATGGTCAAAAGAAGTATCAATAGCATATCCTTTCTCAGCCCACTCATCACTCTGCAACACTCAGTTCCCTTCATCTTAACTGTGTGTGACTCGGTCCCTTTTTAATAAGTTGTTTTGCTTGTGTGTTTGTGTACGTGTGTGTAGGTGGAAGGGAGGGCACACCACATGTCACCTCATGCGACTTATATTTTCTGTTGTTTGTTACAAAAGATACCTCATAATCGAAGCGGCTAACAGAATGCACCAGTGTGACAGTGTCAGAGTAGGCTCTTTCTTGTAGCGCATGCAAGTAAGATATGTTTTGAAGAATCAGTCTTTCTGCCACTTGCCTGAGGAATGGCTACAGAAAGTGGTGCTGGATGCTCTTCGTTAGCTTCGAATTTAGCAATCTTGAATTCCATTTTCATACATTATATGGGCTAGACATCACAGGCTTTAATGGCATGAAGAACATGCAGCGAGCAAGGCTATAAAATGAAAATTGCATAAGGATGAGGCGAAAACAGGGCGCTCTTGACGAGGACAGACAGAGGGAGCACAGAGTACAGGCGCGGTTCCCTCTGTCGGTCAAGTGCGCGCTGTTTTCGCCTCATTATGATCAACCAACTAGCTCGAGATGTGTTGTTCTAGTGCAGAAGGATGTTCAACAGAAAGCTAGGTACACACAGTACACATAAGGACTGCATAGTGCAGCATCAGATCTCTTCTACTAGGCTGCGTGACAGACTGATTTTTAGGACCTTTAAACGCACAGATGCACTGCAGTTCACGCTCTTTTTATTTCCACCTAGATCTACTCACACATTCTGGCCAGTTGTCGGTCACTTTAATGAGCAAATCTTTATCAAGATTGTGAACTGAGCAAGTTGGTTGGTGCTGATGATGAGTTTCGTGCACTGCTCTTGAGTAGGACAACAGACAGTGTCTTGTGTGCTTCAACGGACGTCGTCTTGTGACCTTTTTCCATCCGTTGTCCTACATGTGAGCGTTACATGAATTATCAGGAAATCTTTGCATATTTTTCAGTATATTTGCACCGTCAGTGTAAGCCATTCTATTAAAGAAGCTGCTCAGACATCCAGCTAATGTTGTTTCCCTGTGCAACTGGAGTTGTGGTTATCCTGGATGACCTTTTTTTTATAGAGTACATAATAAACTTGCAACTTCAAAGTCAAGTTCAGCTTCAGATGGATTGTAAATAAAGTTTGCCTTAAGTTTAAGAAGGGATGCCTCAATGTGCCACGAGAAAATGTGTGTTTGCTTCCGATGCGGAAATTGGGATATCGTAATTTACAATTCTAATAGACCTCATCTACGACATTGCGCAGGTTGATCTTAAGTGGAAAACCAGAAGCGGCAGTAGGCTCCAAAAAAATACCAAAGACCCCCCAAGCTCCACAGGAAGGCACTGGGGGGGCATTGAAAACCAGCGCCGAGAGTGCATTACCAGTGCACTACGCTGCAGTTTCATCACGGAGGAAGAAGGCGACCACGCCCAGAGGAACTTCACGCTCTCCAGTGTGAGTGCTTAAGTAGTTATGTTTTTGTCCTGCCACAAGTGAAGAAATAATGCGTCAAATTCAGCCGGGGTGGCTAAAAGGAATAGGGGTGCAAGCGTGGACATTTCTTTAGCCAGGTAGTGTCAACTTTTGCACTGGTCCTGTTAGTGGCCCCAAGTGGTTTTCAGAAGTTTCAAAATCGTTGTGGCTACCGCCGCAGATTACTGTAGCTTCATCAACTCGGTAAATCCACAGATGCATCAGGGAATATTAGCTGTGTTAGTTTTTTCTAGAGCTGAGTGCTGCCAAAATTTTGCATTATGCTTGAGTTTTGTTCCAACGTGAGAGTCTCAAGAAGCTCGCCATAGATTAAATGCTGCAGTTTTACTTACGGGAGGCCGTACACGTGGGCTTGGGCTTGTTATCATAAGCACCTCGGTTGGGTGAGTATTACCATTTTAAACATGTACAGCAAAAAAATTAGGGTGGACGGTGGTTTTGCAGTCGTCATGTTTCTCGCACTATTCTGTGACAGTGTTGTGCACTGCAGTGGCAGTCTGGTTCGTGTGCATGGCACAAGATAGTTACACAATTTCACGGCATTTCAAGTGCCGTATTGTGGTATAACAAGCAGGAAGCGACAGAGCAATGATTTTTGATGGACACAGTTTCTTCATCTGATATACACAATAGAGCATTGAAACTTCTGCATGTATTGGTCTTTGTAAGCTCGCGTCAGTTTTATGGCAGAGACTGGCCAAAAAAATATAGAAGTAAACAATTTTTTTGTCCTAGCAATTTCAAATGTCTAGTTTCACAGAATGTCCTTCGCTGCATTTTGTGGTCTTGACTCTCAGGCTACAATATTCATTGTTGTAGTTTTTCTTATGCTGGTTAAGGTTAACCAGATATTCCGCATATTATGCTTACATTACGAGTGCAGTACTAATTCTATTAACCAAATTTTTTTTGTTCTTCTCTTGTAACGCACACTCTAAACTTCCTGTCCTGCGATGGCAGCTAGGTTGCGAGATGTCCGTTTCTTTGCTTTACTTTGAGCTTTTTTCCCACAAGTCCAGTTTCCAAATTGCAGTCTCTCATTGTACTCGAGCAGGGCGTTGTTCCATGTAGTTTCTCTTACAGTAACATTAGATGAGCTGTACAGTAGAACACCGCTGATATGTTTTTGAAGGGACCGTGAGAAATAAACATGAGAGCTAGGAAATGAAAGAGCTAAAAAGCTGTAAAAGTGAAAAAATATTGAGTGGCGCAGAATTTTCTTCAATGCATGCGCTTAAAAACAACGGGCAAAATTGTCTTTTGCTCATGCCCAAGCAACACGAAAACTTTTTCGAGCACCTGCAGTGTCATATCCCTGGAATAAATTTAGTAGCATCCCGGCCAATCAAATGTTTCACGAAAGTGGAAGTACCCCCGAAAGCAATTGAAGAAAATTACCCCTGGTTCATGAACTCCTAAGCTTCTCCACTGATACATACATTGGCGCGCACTCAGCCATGATCTCGTTGATCGATAAAACTGTATAGCTAAAAGTGACATCATCCGCAGAAATCTAATCAACGTATGCGATTCTTTTGCCACCAACAGTTGTAGTAGGCATCAAAGAACTAAGCACACGCCACATTGCCTGCTCAAGGAATCCGACAGCAACCACTACCATGAACTGAGAAATAACGATGATGAGACCACGCCAATGCAACAGCGGAAACAAACGTCAGCCATCTTTTCATTACGATCTCAAAGGCTATGCTTTTGTTCACAGCAACCAAAAGTTTGTTATGCGTGTCATTTGCACCGCTCATGCGTCTAAACAGTCAAGCCAGGCCAAGTGGCATGAAAAGTCAACATTACCGCTCACTTCTGTGGTCGCTCGACCGGCTCGACCACCTTTTACATTATTAATAGTGCAGTTATTTTAAACATCGGTATTTAAAATGTGATGAGTACACTGTATGTACTACGGCTTAAGGGCCAGTAAACAACCCCGAGGTCAAAAAATTGTTATCAAGAGAAATATGTGCACTTTTGCTATGTGAACATGCTACCGCAAGAATTTTGCGAATACGTGCTCTAATAAGGAAGTTACAGGGGTTAGAACATCCGTTTCAGCTGGTTTCAAATATTCGCGCGGCCTCACCACCCTTCTCCGCCGTAGGGAGGGGGGAGGCGTAGCCCGTCGTTATGACTCCGCCCACTTCGGCAACGTGACACGACGTCAGTGATACGTCATCGGCGCGCAGCCAACGACTGAGCAGGTCCTCCCCTCCACATGAGCACGTGTCATAGCGGCGCGGAGAAACAGCGCGATGAGAAGAGCACCGTTCCCCAAGTTGCAAAGTAGCGAGACGCCTCTTTATCTCGGAGGCTTTCGTTCTGGCAATACCGCTTCTCCCGGTAGTCTCGGGCTCTACAAAACGGCAGAGGGCAGCACAGAAAAATGAAAATGCGTACTGTGCGGCCGAAACTGCATCACCGCAGGGCCAAGGCGCCGTTTCGTAGGGCAAAGGACCAATCGACGAGCTCACTGCTGCGTCAAGTCGCCGATCGGTGACTTTGCGTCACTGCGCATACAAGGAGGATTGGTCAGGCGTAGGAAAGCAGCACGGGAATTGTTTTTCGATATGGAGGGTCTGCGTGGCGCGCAGTGCTGTAATATTCGGAAAACGTGATCGCCGCGGTCTACTGTACAAATTAGCGAGCTTGTTTGGGGGGTGTAAAAAAAAAGTCGGAGCCTGTTGACTGGCCCTTTAATACTTATACAGATAGGACATGCACCTAACTCTCATGTTGGCACTTCATTTCAGTTACTGTGCTCACATACCTTGCTCCCCTATTTCTGTTTGGGTGGGCTATAGTAGTCTGGCTGGCACAGATTTCTAATCGCAGCAGACGATCCTGCCTGGTTTAATGCTGATTTTTCGTCTTCATAAGCTGCAGCATTTCACTTTACAAGGTTGTTCAAGATGCCATTACTGCACACAAACTGTAAAGTTTAAAGGCAGTAAATGTACATGTACATACTATAAAATGTACATTAAGGGCTTTTACTGGCTATTCTTAAAATTTCGGTGAGTGTACAGGAAGCATTTAATTCACGATGTTATGTAATGAGATTTCACTGGATTTATTATACCATTCAAAATAGTAAAAACCACCTAGTTAGTTTCCATGCGATAAGCATGCCATTACGTTTTCTTGCATGCAGCAGAGCTCATTTGTGCACTTTTCTCTTCTAAGACTGCGTGTTATTATCACGTGAACCAAGCTGCTTACATGTGTGTCTGACATCATATTTGTGCATCATTTATGTATTCAGGTGCCTGTGAAGAACACATCAAGGCGCATGGCAGTGACGTCCCGGTTGCACAGCGGTGCCGGAGCCTCAACCAGCATTTCGTCGATCTTCTCAAGGTGTTGAAGAGATGAACACAACACCACACCTTAACAACGCCGTGATTATTATTTAATCATAAAGATTTTGTTTCTAAATTGCTGTTGTTGCACTATGTTTTGTGCCACCATTCTGTGGATGACGTACAACTCATGAAATGACTGTGCAGGGTCACCTCATTTGAGTACCGTCAACACTGAGGTATGGCTCTCGACACAGCTAGAGCGTACGAACATATAAAACAAATTTTAGTCATTGCAGCAGGGCTAGCTGCTTTTCAAATTACCAATTTTATTAAATTTTTCTGTGTATTACATAAACCACTGCTTTATTTTGTTGCAATGTGACCACAGCTTATGATGTCTAGCATGTTAATTCAGTAGCTTCTTCGCATATTCTTTTCTTTAAAAGCTTATTTGATTCGTGCATCAAGACTGTTTTAGAAAGATACCAATCTTTCATTTCCTTATCCTGCAAGAAAGAGAGATTCTGACAATTTCTATGCAGTACTGCTTTTACACAAGACGTGGATGTCCATTCAATCTCCACGTTAAGTTGCTTTCCACCAGATTCGGACGTCGATTTCATTTCCGCATAATTATTACGGCTTTCCATAAGATGCGGATAACCGCAAGATTTCCGCATTATGCGGCTTTCCATAAATGTGGATTCCCGCATAATACGGCTTTCCGTAAAATGCGGATTGCCGCATGATTTCCGCATGATACGGCTTTCCATAAATGCGGATTTCCGCATAATACGGCTTTCTGTAGTCCAATAATTCCGTATCTATGGCTTCCGTACATACGAAAAGTTTCAGTAGGGATGGAGCGGTGTTTCCTACTGGAACATGCCAATCGCTGCTAATGTGCAATCAGAGACCGAATACTCCGACTGGACACAAAGACTCGCAGTCCGCTTTTAGTTAACGCGCACGCTGCGAATTTTTATTGTTCAACAACGCACAGGAGAAATCTCCCACCGGCACCACCTTGGAGGTCAAGATCCATTGCCATATATACGGGGTGGCCAGTGAACGGTTGTGCAGCGCGAGCAGTCGGTTTTTTCAACCAAGAAACTCGCTAGCAGACGCTGCCTGTGTCGGCGTCGCGAGAAGAGAGAGGGGGAGGGGGGGGAGCGTAGGAGAGGAGAGAGAGAGGGGGGCGCGCATGCGCAGTGGGAATGTGGACGCTGCGGGCAAAGATGCCTAGAGAAGAGAGGGGGGGGCGTAGGAGAGGAGAGAGAGGTGGGACGCGCATGCGCAGTGGGAGTGTGGACGGCGCGCGCTGGGATGCCTAGAGGAGAGAGGGGGGGAGCGTCGCAGGGGAGAGAGGAGGGGAGGTGCATGCGCAGTGAGGGTGTGGTTGCCGCGGGGAGGGATGCCTAGAAAAGAGAGAAGGAGAGAGGAGGTTTTTAATTTTTATTTTTTTTGAAAGGGTTTGCGCATGCGCAGTAAGGGTGGTCACGCCGCACACCACCACCACCGGAGTAAGCTTCGCCATAAGATGCTTCACATCTAACACCTGCCGGCGCGCACACCTCCTCAACCTATCCTCCTCCTCCTCCTCCGCGGACAACGCCGCACAACGCCAACGCCGGATGCCTGACATAGCCCGACTATGAAATGCATTCGCATTTAAAAAATATGACAGGGGTATCTTGAATAACTTGTTGCTGGGCTATTTGGTACATAACTTAGAGAAAAAAATTTAGGCGCCTAAGCTCCAACAAAAGAAAGACAAAGGACAAGAAAATAGGTGCTCTCTTCCTGTGCTTCCTCTTTCTTTTGGTAGTGCTTAGGTGTCTAAAATTTTCCTCTAAGGTGACAGGCGTAACCGCTTTACGAAAGCCTCTGTTTTCACTCATAATAACGGAATAATTTACGTGCAGCCCGTTCTACGGCAACCCCTGTTTTTGGTTTCTTTAAATAACGGAAATGCTGTATTCCAAGTTACAGAGTCATGCTATGTTAGGGATGACAGAATAGCCGTTTTTAAGAGTGAACAGATGACGTGCTCGTAATAACGGAAGTGTGCTGTGTGTGGCGATACAGAACAAGCAACGGCGTCTCCGTGAGACGGAGCCTGCTGTTCCTTATTTACGGAAATGCCTCCGGCACTGATTTACCAGCACCTTCTGGCGTGAACGGATACATTTTTTTTACAGTGATAAGAGCGTCAGGTTCTGCGTTGACGACACTTGCAGCTCATTGCTGAAACACAAAGACGTAACAACTGTGACAGTTGTTAGTTCACGCTTGTCCTGTGTATAACTGCGCGTTCTCTTCAAGCGTCCTTCTTTGTTCTTCAGGGGGAAGCAGCAAGTATCGAGCTGCTGGTCGTTCTTCGTGTGACATTTCAATTTCTTGCTATCGCGTTCATTGCTTCGCCCTTGCGGTGAAACTCTGACTTTTGTTGTTTGTGTTTAACATCACGACGATGACAATTGCACTGGAGATGGATTCTCTGATCCCTAGCTGTCGTTCATCGCATAGCCGTGCCCCTTAAAAAGGCCTAAAGAAGCCGTCGGTAAGGTGCCGGTACAGTCGTGGCGCCGCTCTTCTTCACCGGCGTTCCCGAATATGTGCTGCTGCAGTGCGTGTGCACCACCGCTTAATGAAAAAATTATTGAGCAGCCGTGATTTGTGTGCACATTGGTATATTTTGCGGACTTGTGCATCAGCAGCGCTGACGCGGGTGCGGAAAACACGCCGGAGTTCCAGCTAATAATTGGATAACCAAAAAGGTGAGACCAGGTGGTTTTATACTAAAAGGTCGGTGTGACTCATGGCGACTTGCAACCCACTTTAATTTTAAGCGTACGCAACGAATATTTATTGTTCAATGACGCAAAACATAGCTCTCCTCCCGGCAGTATGGCAGGTCAAAATGCTGTGCCTATATATACCGGGTGGCCTGAGTACGGTTGGATGACGTGAGCAGGCCGTTAATGTGATGTTTTATTTTGCATTGGTTGTATGCGTGTTTGTCTAATTATGTTTATCTTTGTATGTGTCATCGGTACTGCGTCATTAGATGTTAAATAAATTCGAGATTCGATGACTCAAGGGGCGATCGCATCCGGTATTTTTATTCCGGGCGTCGTTCTTCCGGGCGTCCGTTATTTTTATTCCGACGCGCGGAATCGAACGGGCGACCTCTCACTCCGCAGCGCGCGGCGTTAATCACTCGACCCTGGAGGCGCACGTCCTTCAGCATACTAATGACGAGCTGTTTATATACACATTTTACCGCTGGCGGAACGCCGATCTAGTTGGAATATTAGCGTGTTTTCTGCATTACCAGTGAGATGGCGCGAAGGGAACGCTCGGCGCCCCGCTCATTGCGATGCGCGCGCTGTCTTTGCCCTACGAAGCGTGGTCGCCCGTGCACGCACACCCACTTACCTTGCAGTGGGGGGCAATTTGTACGTCGTGTGCTTTCATCGGAAAGGTTGCGTGTCAGTTACAGAGTGCACAAAGGTCACTTCTCTCGCTGAAGAGGTCCCTTTTTCGAAAGGAGCACGCTGTTGAAACACAGTGAAGTAACTGTGACACTTGTTACTTCGCGCTCTTTTGAGCATTGCGTTAAATGTCGAGCTGTCAACGTTTTTAGTTCACGCTCGTCCTGTGTGTGTTCTTTTTGCGCGTCCTTTGTGCTTCAGCAGCGCGTTGCCTGTTTCGATCTGCTTGCCGTTTTTCGCAGGACATTCCAATTTGTTGCTATCGCATTCATTCCTTCACCCTTGCGGCGAAACTGTGACTTTTTTTACCACTAGAAATAACTCTCAGAAATCGTCCCAAACACTGTGTAAATGCAGTAAAAAATTACTCTAGCTATACTCGCTGAAAACCTGAGTGGGGTAAATATATGCTACCGTTTCTACGTTCAAAAACTCAGTCGGTATCAGAGTAAATGTTTACCTCGACACACAAAGTTGATTCGGAATAACTTACCATGTGTCCTCTGCTTCAAAAGTGCGGGCACTACCGACGACTTCGCGTGAATTGCACTGCACGGCCGCCGCCTATCAAAATGGCTGCCTCAACGAACGGAATGACGGGGCCCGAGACGCACGCTTACCGCGCTCCAACGTCCGGATTCTGACGTGCTCCTCGGCTGTGCGTGTAGTTCGGCATACACCGGAGTCCACCAAATGGGCGTATTTGAATACACCCTTCTGCCCCACGCCCATATATTTTAGTTGCGAAGCATCTTAGAGCCGAGCTCAATCCGGTGGTGGTGTGCGTCCTGACCACCCTTACTGCGCATGCGCCTACTCGCTCTCCCACTCTCCTCCTTTACGCAGGTGTTGGGTTGCCTTCTGTCCTCCTCGCCTGCGCTGCGGCCGGGCACTCTCCTTCTTTACGCGGGCGTTTACGCAGGCGTTCGGTCGCCTTCTCTGCTCTCCTCCCCCCGCGCTGCAGCCTGTAAACCCACTCCCTCCTCTCCCTCCCGCATTTCATATAAGCGCGTGCGCTCGGTCGAGGAAGTCTAGCTTGAAACGTGCGGTCACTCCGTCGGTTCCCGGTCGCTGCAGTTGTCTCGAAAGCCTCGCTACCCTCGCCGCAGACTCGCGTTCTCTCTCTGTAGCGGAAGCGGTAGCTCGACGCCGACGCCTGGCTTTGACGGCCGAGTGAACGTAACCGGAAACGTGGTGTGCACCCGCAATGCTGCTTCGCATTCCCTCATGGTTCCCTTTAGTGGGAGATGGTGTAATTTTTTTGGTTACTCCCATTTAACACCCCCCCCCATGGTGGTCTAGTGGTTACTGTGCTCGACTGCTGACCCACAGGTCGCGGGGTCGAATGCCGGCCGCGGCGACCGCATTTTCGATGGAGGCAAAAATGCTTGAGGTCCGCATACTTAGATTTAGGTGCTCGTTAAAGAACCCCATGTGGTCAAAATTTCCGAAGCCCACCACTACGGCGTATCTCATAATGATATGGTGGTTTTGGGACGTTAAACACCAGCAATGAATTCGCATGAGTGGCAATTCGCATGAGCGGCAGTTTACAATAAATTGTTGTTGTCTGTTGTGATTTGAACCTTTCGTCGTTCTTGCTTTAACTATAGATCCGTCCGTATACGCACGGGACGCAGGGAGCCCAATGCCCGCAATCAGTACGCATGCTGACGTGTTTGCTATGGAAGTCCGCAACAAAAGTTGCTTTCAAATGTAAGAAACTCGCACACTGTGGGAATCGCTCTTACGAAATGTTTGACTGGCTGCGCGAAATTCGGTAAGCTTTTGCCTTACGTCACCAGCGGGCATGCATGCTTTTGCAAGGTGAGTGATTGCGTGTGTGACGTGAGAACGTGTTTCAATAGCAGCAAGACGGAAATGGAGAAAATGATCATACGACGACGTGTCTGTTCGGCTAGGTCCAAGAAACGCTTTGTCGTTGTGGCGCATAGCTTAAAGCATTATTCAGATGCAATGCTCATGCAATACACACCGTCACTGTACGACTTTCTGTAGAGGAAGAAACAGTAACTTATTCCTGCACCATTAATTGACATATTTAGTTGAGCGTCCACCACAGCGCTGCGTACGCAGCCTGCCTTTAGAAGTGGCTGTCAGGCTGCGTCCACAGCAGCTCTGCGGACGCAGCCTGACAGACATTTCTAAAGCAGGCTGCGTACACAGCGCTGTCGCGGACGCTCAGCTAAATATGTGTAATGTATCCTCCACCACGGCGGGCCGTGACGACGCCGTACTTTCAGTGCTCGCGCGCGCTCATCCTCTCAACCCTACAATGCATTCACTTCGACAACCCCTCCCCCCCCTCCCTCTTTGTGAGAGACGCGCGAAGACATTCGCACGCTTTCCCTCGATCTCCCAGAGTATGGTCCGCGAGCGAGGCCCACCAGCTTTTTATTACACTCAGTCATTGTGCGCAATATCACCGTGGCGGCTACGATGAATTATCGTTTGCAGTGTCCCTGTCGCTAGAAAAAAAAAATTAAAAAAAACTTTATTTTGGCATTTCTCGTTCTGATTCAATTTGAGCATTTTGTTAAGATCCGTCGCACTAAACAAGTGGTTCTTCGCTGAGGACAGCACTAGCAGCCGACGCGGCAGCCGTTGCTAAATACTGCCACATCAGCATAGTACGACACGATCTTTTTAAAGCGGGAAGTAGTCCACTTATGGGACCAGCACGGTGACGTACACATTTAACGCAATAATCGAAATGCATTACTGTCCCGATGTTACCAAGTAAGTAAACCAGCTCACTTATACACTAAATATCTACATGACAAAGTAAATAGCAGTAAGTTGGCGCATCTAGGATGAAAGCGTTGATGTAGTGAGTAACACCTTCGGTGCCCCCGTGTAAAAGGATGAGGGATCGTACTAACTGAACTCGAGTATCACGTTGTCTACATCTATGTACTTCGTTTCGTAGGCTTTGTAGTTTCACGCTCTATAAAAGCTACTGCAGGCACATTTTTTTGAGTCGGTTCTGTCTTCCTTCATTGCTGGGCCACCGTCTCGAGAAAGAAGTAATCTCGGGTATGACGAGTACATGTATGCAAAGAAACAGTGCTGTCAAGGATTCTGCCAATACGGCAGCTCGTTCTCACAATGCAGTGACGTGAAAGAATTTTTCGTCTCGTTATTATGTCCCTTTCAAGAGAGTTGTTTCTTCGCTAAGGGTGGGGTAATATTAGGCAAAAATCGAAATTTCTTTTTTGGCTTGTTTGGAATGATAGAGACTTCACTAACAATATCTAGTGCCCCAGACATTTTTGGGCGTTTTGATTGAGCCAAAAGGACGAGGTTTTCGAGACCGAGTGATGAGCAGGCAAGCCCCCCTTTTTTCAGACTGGTCTCAACCTGAGCGTTCTACCTCAAGTGAATAAAAATCAAAACTGGTAGTTTCTCTGAACTTAGCCGTTTTTTTAAATATATTCCGGCTGCCTAGAAGCACATGGTGCAGTTTTATTGAACGCGCGTGGCATTTACCGAGTCCACTTGCCGTGTGTAGCATGTAGGCTTCTTTCCGCTTTTGGTCTCAGGACGAGCTCGTCGCCGCAGCAGTCGTGTCTGCTTGAGGACACCTGCTGCGTGCGCTGCTTGACGTGCTGCAACGTTTCGTGAACCTGATCAGAGAGGACGGCAGCGCTCCAGGAATGTCTCGATATTTATTGCCGCAAGTAGAGAAGTGCACCTCCGGGATTTCTTGCATAAACAAGCGAAAAAACACCCACAACAGGGCCACATTTGTACTCCGCGGCATTAAACTTTTTAGCGCAGCAAGCATGCTGCTTTATGGCAGCAATGCGATACTTTTTTATTTTGAATGACTTGCTTATATTCTTCATTATCTGCTGGTTTTCATTAAGGTTGCGTCAAACAAAAGAAACGAGCCCTCCAAAATTCCGTTCCTTCATAATGGCTGATAGTTGGGCTTGTTGGTTTATGATCCGAAGTGTTGAATTGCGCAAACAAGACAGGGCCTACAAGAAGAGACGACGACACACAGAGCGCAAACTACCAACAAAAGTTTATTTCCTGAGCACAGAGTTTTTATGCACTACTCAGACGCCACAAGGCGTCTGAGTGGTGCATCCTTCCTTCCTTCCTTCATTCGCAGCGAATGTCTCGTTCGGGCAGACTTCATGCCTTCAGTTAGTATGCGAGGGATTATGGATCAGCTGTCCGGCCGTTAAAGGATCACGTATTACGTGACGCCACCTGGGAAAGAAAAGCGTTCCACACTCGCCGTCATGGCTGCTAGTGGCGGGGGCTAACACTCCCAGGTTTGCAAGCGCATAAATACCCGATAACGTGCACCACCGCAGTAGCTCAACAATAAAGAAAAAAAAAGACTGCCGTAGCTCAACTGGTAAGAGCATCGGGCGCGTAATCTGAAGGTTGTAGGTTCGATCCCTGCCGGCGGCAAGTTGTATTTTCGTCCACTTTACTTTCGTCACATCCATATCGCAATTAGTACAGTACACTTAAAACAGTACAACTGACGTCCCGTGTACCTTCTTTGGCTTCCTTTCTGCTGGTTTTAATCAAGCTTGTGTCACACAGAAAAAACGAGCCGTCAAAATCTCTTCCTTGATGCACTTCTATATGAGAAGACATTCGGTGCGTTATTGCCAAAGCAGCAGTATATACGTGTGGAGTTCTTCAGTTTGCTAAACAATATGAAATGACTGCAAAAAAGAGAAGTTCAGATTTGTCGGAAATGAATAGATTGTCATCCATATACAGGGAGGGACTTGACTCCTCATTTTTAATATTTACGAAATAATGGTAGAGAGTCTGAGGTGGTTGCTTCTTGCGCTAGTAGGAGATGCAAAAAAGAACGAGAAAAAAATTTCCCCATCTCCGGCTAAAGGGAACCATGTGTGGATGCGAAGCAGCGGGCAGGTGGCTGGCTTGAGCGGGAGAAACGTCGCCGCTCCCGTTTCGCGGCAGCGGCCCGGGCGCTCATCGCAGCGCTGCACAGGAGAGAGAATGAGGCGCGCGCGCTCCGTCATTTTCTTACCGCGGAAATACCATGGCGCCCCCCAGCGGAGTATGCAGCTGTCGCACCACCTGTCGTGCGCGCCGCTCCGTAGATTAGAGGATTCCTAGAGGAGAGAGCGGGGGGGGGGGGGGGGGGGGACCGTAGGAGAGGAGAGAGCACTTGTCGTGCGCGCCGCTACATAGAGTAGAGGATTCCTAGAGGAGAGAACAGGGGCGACCGTAGGAGAGGAGAGAGAGAGGATGCGCGTGCGCTGTGGGGGGTGTGGGACGCGGGCGCCGCTCCGTATGGTAGAGGATTCCTAGAGGAGAGAAAGGGGGGGAGCGTAGGAGAGGAGATAGAGGGGGGTGTGGGACGCGTGACGCGGGAAGGAGGGACGGACAAAGCCTCCGCAAGCACATGCAAGCAAGATCAAGGAATGGTGTCAACGTGGCCGACAGACACCACCGTTAGTGCGTGTTATTCTTTTCTTGCACCCACCACCTGCAAAGCCATTGCTAAGCAGCCACACTGTGCTCTCGGCTATGACTCTAATGACTGTGGTGGTGGTTGACGGCCTTATTGTACTACAGTGTTCTGGTTCGCATAGCGGGTGCTTCCCTACTTCATGAAAGTGACCGGACGCGGGACGCGGGAGGGAAGGACACAGCCCCAAGCATAAGATGCTTCGCATCTAAAACACATTAAATGTGGTTAATTTTCACAGCTGTAGTGGACGAAGCAGCGACAACGCCCTCTCGACATTTATGAATTTCGGAAGCGCAATCTTCAAAGACGAACCTGGACGCGAAAATCGGAAATTAAAGCCTCTTTGGGGCCGACAGCATCGCCTGTCGGAAGCTACGGAAAAGCGTTGAAGTGGGAGGAGGGGATGAGGGTCGATTAAGCTGGTGTACAACGTAGGAATCACTTTGCCATCCAGGGGCTGACGAAGCGAGCAGGCGAGTGTGTGCTCGGTTAGGCTGTTCCGCTTGAAGGCAAGGCAGACATTGACCCAAACCGCCCAAAGCAGACAGGTGGTGCCACCTTCTCTCACTTTTTTTTCTCTCAGTCTCTTAGAGAAGCCATGGCCCACCTTCTCTCACTTTTTTTTCTCTCAGTCTCTTAGAGAAGCCATGGCCAACGTTGAACGGGTTTGGCGGCCTATAGGCGAGCATGAACAAGACGGAGCGAAGTGCTCCATTATGTGGCACGGCTCACTGGCACCTCGAAGAGCGAGCCGATCGAGAGTGCGTGAACGACAAGAAGCGCTCACCGCGGGACGTCCCATGTAACGGCCAGGTTCGTCCATCTGAAGCGCACGGAATGCCGCGGAACGCACAGCCGCGAGGCTGTGACCACGCTGTGTGCGGCGCGTATTCGACCCTAGCGCTCTTTGAGGTCTGAGCGAGGTCAGTGTCAATGCGGAATACGGGATAAACCTGCCAAGGCGCGCGTGCTACGGATACGTGCTGGCGGCCCGTCGCCTTGTGATGGCCTCCAGTGTGTTACCAGCCCGGGTGCCGCCTCGAAATCAAACCGCTTCTTTCGAACACTGTGGCTTCACGACAGTGACCGTCGACCATGTTATTTTTATTTATTTATTTATTTACAAATAATACAGGCCCTGATCGGGCCCAAGCAGGAGTGGGAACATAATTATACATAAACAATACCACCACAATAGTAATTAGAACTGTGGTTAACATATGTGGTAGACATGATTACAGTCATCATCAACAACAACAACAAAAAAAAACAGAAAAGTGATTCGCAATTCCGAACATATAGTAGTATAGCAGTGATAAAACATGCACATACAACAATTCAATACATAAGGTAAATGACATACTATGCATTAAATGAAAATCGAACGCAAGAATCAACTCCTTCATTACTACACAACATAATTTTACATGTCAAAGGAAAGGTTATTTAAAAGCTGAACAATTGATTCTATTGTATTAGCATTAATTACTTCTTCTGGTAATTTATTCCATAGTGATATTACATGGGGAAAAAGGGAATGTTGATGTATGTTAATATTACTAAAGCTGCTTAACTGTTTTGTTGTGGCTTGTACGACCAGACCGCATGGGCGGCTTAGTTATGTAGTTTTCACGCGGTATTTTGTAGTGACTGTTGTACAGCTGATATAAAAATTTGTTGCGAGATACAGTTCTGCGATGAGCTAGTTTTTTCAACTTTTCCCTGTCGCGAAGAACGGACACGCTTGAAAAACGTCAACTGCACGAATGAAATCAACTGAATATGGAAACCAAATTGAGGTGCAAGTCCAAATAATCATTGAGTCAGGTTTCTCTATCCTTCACGCTATACGTACACTAAGAATGAGGACAGTTCAATGTGACGAATAAAAGATTTGTTTACCTTAAATGAGAAAAATGCGGCCGTAATTGTAGGCGAGGCGAATTCAGAAATGATCTCCCTTCTATTGTAGGTCAGAAAACTGGCTGTGATCGGCATCATTTTTACGCATAGACTTGCAAGTAATACCGCAAAATGTGCAGGCATATTGCTCGGTTTAGGTGCGTTGCATAACTGGTCGACTGAGTGATACAACTCCGTGCGATTAACACGACTCCAAAAGCATTGATACTCTTTCCTAACAATGCAACGTTGTTTTTAAACATACTTTAATTTGCACAGCACATTCGGTCTATTTTTGTCAAAGAAATTTCTTGGAATTAAACCAGATGAATGTCAGTGTGGATCAAGGGGCTAACGCAAGGGATGCCTTCAAGCAATGCCGGTGTATCAGAACCCCCCATAACCCCACCGCCCTTGCAATATTTATCTTTTGTATATATATATATATATATATATATATATATATATATATATATATATATATATATATATATATATATATATATATATATATATATATACGCCTCTAATAACTGTTTATTGGTGACGTTTCGATCGGAGACCGATCTTGTCTTGATGAAGATCGGTCTCCGATCGAAACGTCACCAATAAACAGTTTTTTAGAGGCGTATATATATTTTTCCTATTTTGTTCTACGGCAACCGAAGCCAGACTCTTCATAATCTACGTATATATATATATATATATATATATATATATATATATATATATATATATATATATATATATATATATATATATATATATATATAGGGTGTCCCAGCTATCTTTAGCCAAGGGTCAAAAAATAAAATTATTTGAGGCAGGCGAGTGAACTGAGTTGAATATTGCTTACAGCCATCTTGCGCACTACAGGCAATTTTTTGTTTCGTAATTAACTAATTTGTTAATTATGATTAATTGACTAACTTGATAAATATTGACTTTACGCAAGAAATGAGAGTTGGAAAGTACGAGAGCGTCTTCAGAAATCACCATTGCATTATTTGCGATAAAGAAAGCTTTACGCGTACCATTTTTTCCGTGCTGCAAAGAAAGCCCGCGAAATACAAAAAATACCACGTGACTAGCGCATTCGCACGCCGCGACCGTGCTGCTCTCAGCCGTGGTTTGAGCGAACAAAATCAGCTGCGACCTACTAAATCAGCTGCGACCTACCTTATCGGCCTACCGCTGCGTTGCAGCGGTAGGCCGATAAGTTGGCGGTGGTTTCTTGGCCCGTTGCCAGCCAGTTGGCGCGCGTGACTGTGCAAGTTGTAGCGAGCGCGGGCGAAGAAACCACCGTAAATTTAACGGCCTACTGCTGCAAAGCAGCCGGCGGGTCGTTGTCGCAGCTGATTTTGTTCGCTCAAACCACGGCTGAGAGCAGCACGGTCGCGGCGCGCGAATGCGCTAGTCACGTGGTATTTTTTGTATTTCGCGGGCTTTCTTTGGAGCACGGAAAAAATGGTACGCGTAAAACTTTCTTTATCGCAAATAATGTAATGGGGGTTTCTGAAGACGCTCTCGTACTTTGCAACTCTCATTTCTTGCGTAAAGTCAATACTTATCATTTTAATAAATTAATCATAATTAACAAATTAGTTAATTACAAAAGAAAAAATTGCCTGAAGTGCGCAAGATGGCTGTCAGCAATATTCAACTGATTTCACTCGCCTGCCTCAAATATAGTATTTTTTAACCCTTGGCTAAAGATAGCTGGGACACCCGGTATATATATATATATTGTGACGATGTGACGCGTTTATTTACAGTATGGAGAATGATTTCGAGAGGTACAGCTCAGAGCGAAAAGCAGTAGACCGAGCCGCTCGCGAGTTAGTGCCGCCTCGCTCGCATCCTCTTCCTCCGCCCACCGATAATATGTTTCAATATATATATATATATATATATATATATATATATATATATATATATATATATATATATATATATATATATATATATATATATATACGTAGATTATCAAGAGTATGACTTCGGTTACAGTAAAACAAATAGGAAAAAGGTATAAGCTTCTACAAAAGCGGTTTACTTGTCAACGTGTCGATCGCAGACCGATCTTCATCAAGACCTGATGTCTTGATAAGAATCGGTCTGCGATCAAGATATATATATCTATATATATATATATATTGCAACCTACAAGAACAACTAAGGCAAACACAATCCAACACCATTTCATCCTTTTCGTTCTCTGTCACTAGACTCTCCTTCACGCGCCAGTCACTTCGTCGGTATGATCCACTACATTCGGCACCCCCCTCTCCCCTACTCCCCTAACGTTGAAGCTAGAAGACAAAGAGGCGTGGATACAGAAATCAGTACATGACGTTTAACTGACTGTAAAACAGCACATGACGTTTCAACTGACTTGCATGGGCGGGAAAAACACGGTTTCGGCTTTTGTTGCCCAGTTCTGGAATAAACTCCAGGCGGAATATAGCAGGGCCTAGGGCTTTTACCACCCGGGAAGAATCTTCTGACGACGCTGTAGAACACGCTGAGTGCGTCGAACCAGCACTAGGTCTTCTGGTTTGAAAGGCGTGTGATTCTCATGGGAAGGCGAGCGGAGTCTCGCCTGGTGATGCGCTATGGCCAGGTGCGCTCTAAAGGGAGCCTTCCGAAGGAGTTCCGAAGTGCTGGTGTCATCCGGATGGTGGTGGGCCGTTGTGTTCAAACAAAAGAAACTCTCTTGCCACTACATTCGGCGTCCTTCCATAGACAAGCCTGAACGGTGACTCCCGTGTGATTTCCTGCAGTGACGTATTGAGGGTGGAGACAGCTGCGGCGACGTATTCGTCCCAATTATTATGACTAGGACTCACGTATGATGACAGTATGTTCCTTATGGTACGGTTTGTACGTTCCACCAGACCATTTGTTTGTCGGTGCTGAGGGGTGGCCGCTGCATGTCGAAAACCATGGTTATTCAATGGGTTTCTGAATGCGCGCGACGTGAAAGCCGTACTGTGGTGGGTGATGAGCAAGCGCGGTGTGCCCTGTAGAAAAAAAGTCACAGTTTCGCCACAAGGCGAAGCAATGAATGCGATAGCAACAAATTGGAATGTCAAGCGACGAATGGCAGGCAGGTCGAAACGTGCAGCGCGCTGCTCACGCACACATGACGCACGAAAACAACACGCACAGGACGAGAGGGAACTAACAACGTTCACAGCTCGGCACTTAACGCGCTGCTCGAACAAAAACGACGCACGAAACGTATTCATAAGTACAGACGAGCGCAAACGAACAAGTGTCACAGTTGTTACTTCGCTGTGTTTGAAAAGCGTGTTCTTTGCGCAAACGGGGGGGACTGCCGCGAGCGAAGTGACCTTCGTGCGCTCGGTAACTACAACGCAATCGTTCC